>WEKY01021689.1:94169-252378 GCA_013390045.1 Picathartes gymnocephalus
TTTTTTAACTACTTGACATATTTGCTGAGTCTACCTGAGGTGAACCCTAGTTCTCAGGATTATTGTACGAGAGATACACTAACGCTAAACGATGACAAAATGAGGAAATGTTCTGTGTGAGAGGTGGCAGCAGTTAATGCTGAGTCTTCTTTTCTAGGTATTGCTGTGTTTGGCTACTCAATGGTTGTGTCAATAGGAGGAATATTTGCATCACGACATCTGCACCTCAACCTGCTGCACAATGTCCTCAGGTCTCCAATGAGTTTCTTTGAACGTACTCCCAGTGGGAACCTGGTGAACCGTTTCTCCAAGGAGATAGACACCATTGACTCCACCATTCCTCCCATCATCAAGATGTTCATGGGCTCCACGTTTAACGTGATTGGGGCTTGTATCATCATTCTGCTGGCCACACCTATAGCTGCTGTCATCATTCCACCCCTGGGACTTGTCTACTTGTTCGTGCAGGTAAAGGGTGTTACTGGGGGAACCAGGACCAGCAGGCACATCCTGTGTTAAGACAGTTCTTACCCTACACGAGAAAGGATTTTAATGTGTTGGATTTGAGTCATGCTTGACTGACTGTGCTTTGTATGGTTTACTGATAATCTGACATTAGCACAGCATTTCTGTCCTTTGTCAAGTGTAAAATGACTTCTGTGCAGGAGTAATCCTTTAATACCTACGTTATAAAACTGCCATTAGATCTTGTGGCAAATTTTGTACAGCTTGTTGCTCAGAGCCCAAATACAGAAAACGTATGGGCTTTTCCAAAACTTCTTTCCAAACATGAGAGCGGTCTTTAGAGGGGGGTATGTGTGTATTGCTCATGTGACTGTTTCATTAGAATATTGTCCGCAGAGCAAGAGAGGGGATGGCAGCCTTTCAGTCCTGTCCTGTGTGGGCAGGGTGTGCTTGCTTCTCTCTGGCTTTGCTCCTAGAAACTGGTACAGCCAGCACAGATCAAAGAGAAGCAACTAGGGTTTGACTTTGGCTCTTGAATTAGTAAATCCTTTTGGCTCCATTAGTAAACCTTAAAGTGTGTTTTATACTGTTGAACTAAACTTGCTGATAAAAGAAAGAGGAGAAAATGGCTTTGGTGTGAGATGGGTTGATTGACAGTTGTTTAAAGGCAGAAGAATGTATACAATGGTCTTTTAGGCCTAAAAGTGTAGGAGAAGGTGTGTATTTCCATGTGTAAGTTGAATCTCTGTCACTAATAGCCCAGATGGCAGAGAACTGTTTATGGTTGCCCTTGTCTTTTCAGACACAATCTGGATGTAACCATAATTCTCATACTCTGATTTGCAGAGGTTTTACGTGGCCACTTCGCGGCAGCTGAAGCGCCTTGAGTCTGTCAGTCGTTCTCCTGTGTATTCCCACTTCAACGAGACTCTCCTGGGAGTCAGCGTCATCCGAGCCTTTGAGGAGCAGAAACGTTTCATCAAGCAGAATGACATGAAGGTGGATGAGAATCAGAAAGCTTATTATCCCAGCATTGTTGCAAACAGGTACCGGTGGGGCTGCAGTGTGGAACAGCAGTTGCCTGGGGGGAGGACATGGATCTGCTGGCTGTGCTCCTTATCAGTCACAGCCCTTGGCATGCTTGTCCAGGGGAGGGAAGCCTGTGTGGATAAATCTGTTTCAGACATGTTTTGTTCAAACTTCTGTGATGAAATTAAAATTACTTTTGAATCTCTCACCTTTCTGAGAGTTCCTACCTTGCTTCTGGGTTATATTCTTTTAAATGTTTTGATATATTGATCCCTATGCTCAGAAAGCAGTTATAGTTAAGATAGGAATTTATGCACCTGAAAAATTCATTAATTTTGGATGACTAGACTCACACACTGATGAAGCAGAACCTCACAGATCTTGCAGTGCCTGTGTTACTAGCAGGACACACATGCCATATATTAATCTTACAAAAAGATGATGTGTGCCAGACCATTTGTTGCCTGCATTCCTAATCTCTGTGGGTGAATTACTGGAACGATGCTTTGTTTTTGTGCCTTGCAGGTGGCTGGCTGTCCGTCTGGAGTACGTGGGGAACTGCATTGTCCTGTTTGCAGCTCTGTTTGCAGTGATGGCACGCAATAAACTCAGTGCGGGGCTGGTTGGCCTCTCAGTGTCCTACTCACTGCAGGTAATTTTGCCTTTTTTAAAAACAGCAAAACCTCTGAATTGTTAGATTGCATCAGAAAGTCAGAACCTTGATATGGCTTTGGATGGAAAACTAATATAATGAACATGGAAAATAATAATTACAAATAGTATCTGAGAAGATCCTGGGAAGTTTCTTCTGTGTTTTCCCTCTGTGAGGGAATGTCACCAAGGTCCCCTGCATCTTAAATGCATTTAGGCTTTCCTCTTGTCCAGCACTGATTAGCCAAGATCTTGCCTGTGTTTATACATTCCATGAAATTCCAATGCTTTTTATTCATTGCAGATAACCTATTTAGTGTAAACTGCTCTCTGACTTCTTTCCTCCTTACAGATTACAGCTTACTTGAACTGGCTGGTTCGTATGTCATCCGAGCTGGAAACCAACATTGTTGCTGTTGAAAGAGTCAAAGAATACTCTGAAATGGAGAAGGAGGTACACTGAGTTGTCCACCACCCCTGTGGAAGTGGACCCTTCTGAGGTCTCAGCTGCCCACTGAATGGGTTGGAGGGTGGGCCTGTGCTCTGAGCTGAGGGGTGGGACAGAGCTCAGGGCTGTGAATGCCTGCCAGGAGCAGGCTGGGTCTCAGTGGGACGTTCCTGTTGGTGCTTTTGTGCTGTATCCACTGGTACTTACACAGTGCTATTTAGGAAATGTGCTCGTATGTTCTAGGCTAAGCAGTAGGGCTGTACAAATGTTGTGATTTCCTAAGACTTTAAACATGATGTTTTTATTTGTTTCTCTTTTTGCACTCAGTATGGGGAATAAAAAGGTTTTGCTTGTTTTGTTTTGATTCAAATCACGTAACTCATTTAATCTGCAGTTCCCTTTATGGTTACAGAGTTCCCTGGGGCTTCTCTTTGCTTTGCCTGTCACTTGAACCTGACCTGAGTCACTGTTTTTGCAACCAAACATTATGAAGACCCTTCCTAGAATTTTTTCTTAAGTTCTGGTAGCAGATCAGTGTTTATATATGTACAAGCCTTTTTATTTGGCAGTGGCAGTGAATGCAGTGGGGTGTGTTGCTTCCTTTCTCACCTCTGTGGGAGGCTGAGGCAGCTTATTAATGTTTCAGTGCACATTCTCAGCTGAACTGCTTCTTAGTGCATGTGTGGCTGTCCCAGAGGTTTCCTTGCCGTGGTGGGGTATACAGACAGGTTGTCTGAATGTGTGCTGTCTGTATGATTCTGCCATTGGCAAGAGGAAAGTTTATCTAGCAAGTGGGACTTGAGATAGCCAGGCCCTTGGCTACTCACACCATTTCATCTGTCTTGAGACAGCTTTTTCCCTCTCTTCTCATCACAGTTCCTTTTGCAAATTATCCCCTAAGAAGGACTTTTCTTAATTGCAATCTGTGAGTCCTCTGAGCCTGTCTTGGTTGAAGCAGGAGCTAATCAGAGGTGTCTGTGTGGCTCTTTCAGGCTGAGTGGAGCATTGAACAAACAGCCCCAGCCAGCAGCTGGCCCGAGGAAGGGAAGGTGGAGTTCCGAGGCTACGGTTTGCGCTACCGTGAAGACTTGGACCTGGTTCTGAAAAACATAAATGTCACCATCAGTGGGGGTGAAAAGGTAATGACTGAATTCATAGTGGAGTGTTGCAGTTCACAGGTCTGCATGCATAAGCAAAAGAGAGGTTTAACCCTGTTCTGTTACGTGTCTGGGGCTCTTAAGAACTAAAAAAGCTTCTGTGGAATCAGCCCTGTTGTAACTGCAGATGTCGTGGGCTCTCAGCCTTTGCAAGGTGTGTTCTGCATCCTGGAAAAAGAGACGCTTATGTGGGGCTGCCAAGTATCATTTGGCCTGGTTTCATTGGCAGGTGAGGTTTATCCTGTCTTCTCTCCCCTTCCCAGGGAATTTTGCTAATTCGTTTGCCGTAAGCAAAGAGGGTTAGGTTGCAGAGAGATTAAGTTAATTATAATCTCAGGAAAATAGCCTGCAGTAGAGGGGGAAGCCTGATCTAGTGAGGCAGAAGTTGCAAGGTAAGAGTGCAGGAAAACATGGGACTTCAGAGCAGATTCTCTGGATCTGGCCAAGCTGTTCTGTGTGTTTCTCCTCCTGCTTCCTTGCCCATGCACTCACACATGTCCCACCCCAGTCCCGTGTGGATTCTCTGATGTCTATTAATAGTGTGATCTTGCACAGCAACATAAAAGGTAGCTGTGATAGATCTACTATCCAGCTTCCTTATTTGTGGTAGCCAACTGGGCATTTGTTTGCTCCTGTGTGCATACCTTCTACCTACAAATATGGGCAGAGTGCTACCTCAAGTGGTTAGAATGGGCAGATGGCAAGAGGTGGATCAGCCAACCAAAGCAGCAATCTTTTATATTTAAAAAGAATTGAGCAAGACTTCAGTCTAACTGGGAAGTAAAACATACAGTGTGAAACTGAGTGCTTTTGGTGTGTGGATAACCCCAAAAGTATGATAATGTGTTGGTTTCAGGTGGAAATGCTTGGAAATGCTTTAACTCTTTCCCAGAGTAAGTTGTTCTTGTATTTCTTCCCAACAGATTGGAATAGTTGGAAGAACAGGAGCTGGAAAATCCTCACTTACTTTGGGCTTGTTTCGGATTAATGAAGCAGCTGAAGGTGAAATTATTATTGATGGGATTAATATTGCAAAGATAGGGCTCCATGACTTGCGGTTCAAGATCACCATCATCCCTCAGGTAGGTGCAAAATCCTGCCATTACCAGAACTCCTTGGGTAACAGTGCTCTTTGCATAATGTACTGAGGAGAAGAAAATAGCTATTCGTCCTCTGGTCTGTGCTATGAAACTCAGTCACTTCAGCTTGCTCTTTCATGGACTTGAAGCCAGTCTTTTTTCCCTGGACTGGTTTCAATTTGCCTCTGCAAACAAGTAGGAGCTTGGCTGTGGCTGAGCCATGTTGTAGAAGCAAAACCTTGGTCTCTGGACTCAGGAGCTGATCCCTTACATGCTACAGACAGCTCAGCCTGAGTGGGAAGGGCTGATCCCAGCTGAACACCTGCTTGGGATCCCTTCATGAACTGGGCATAGTGTGTGCTATCAGTGCTGATCTTTCACAGAAACCTGTACGTAACCATCCCAGTCTAGCACAGCAACTGTAGGTTTGATAGTCCTAAACATTTGGAAATACAGCTTTGTGAGCTGAGCTCAGGTCTTATTTTTCTTACTGTGTAGCCTTTATTGCCTGTTCTGATTTGAAGTAAGACTATAAAATGTGATGTTATGAATTACTGTTGCAGCATGCTGGCAAAAACAAGTGAGCTCACTGTAAAATGTTTTCTGCACCATCTCTTTGCATCAATATTTCCAAAGTAGTATTTCTTCCTGTCAGAGAAAAAAAGAGTAATTTCATTCATACTGCAGCTGGAGAGTTTTGAAATATTTACAGATGGTTTATTCCCTAAGAAGTGAAAAGTTGATTAGGAGTCACTGCTGGCAGAAGGTTGAGCAGGGACGGCCTCTGGCCTAGTGGTCCAGTAAAAAGCAAGTTGGCTGGGGTTTGGGTGTTTTGGTTTGTTTGTTTTGTTGGTGTTCTTTTCTGAATTCATGGGTTACTGACTAATGGAAAGATCTGAGCTGCAAGAATCTGCATAGGGCAGAGGTTAGGCCCCCAAGAAGAGTAAGAAATAAGAGGGAGGGACTGTAACTTGTTCCTGGAAAAAAACGAGCCCTCACTCCTAAATTCAGTATATTTGCTTGCTTGCAACTGCATCTGTACATATTGTTGCCTTCTGTTATTTAAGAAATACTTTTTGAGCACTTGCCATGTTCTGTGTACATTGTGAATTACCTCTTTCCATGACCAGGATCCAATATTGTTTTCTGGCTCTCTGCGTATGAATCTTGATCCTTTCGACCAACACTCTGATGAAGACATTTGGAGGTCTTTGGAACTTGCTCACCTGAAGAACTTTGTATCATCCCTTCCTGATAAACTGAATCATGAGTGTGCTGAGGGTGGTGAGAACCTCAGGTAGGTCAAAGAACTGTGCTTGTGAAAGTTCTAAAGCCCCCCAGCCCTGTGTGAGAATCTGGGGAGACAGCTGGAGAATTCTTAATGTGTGATCAGGAAATCAACGAACTAGGTTTTATTCAACATGTTTTCAGCTCTTGAGTTGGGGAATTTCAAATAATTTAAGAAATACTTGGAATGCTGTGAAGTTTGTGAACTTGGGCAGCCTTGGAAAGCATTTTAGCAGTAGCAGTTATTCTAAGGAAGCTGTTCATTTGCTATTTGCACCTTAACAGGGTTTTTATGTTCAGTTTGTAGAAACCATTTAAAGTTCAGTCCTCAACACTGCACTGACTCAGTGAATCAACCTGATGCAGTTATGCTGAAACCACTTGTATTCTCTTACTACATTGCCAGGACTTCATTTAAGGGGGATGTATTTTCAGATGTTCTGCAGGGAAATAAAGACCGACCTTATCTTTAGAACAAGGAATTGCCAGGTTTCAAAATGAATACTAATGAATGCTCTAAACTTGTTCTGACTTTTCTCCCCACCCTCCCATCCCATCCCATCTGTGCAGTGTGGGACAGCGCCAGCTGGTGTGCCTGGCACGCGCTCTGCTCAGGAAGTCCAAAATCCTGGTTCTGGATGAAGCCACAGCTGCTGTTGATCTTGAAACAGATAAGCTCATCCAGTCAACTATAAAGTCTCAATTTGAAGAATGTACTGTATTAACTATAGCCCATCGTCTGAACACAATCATGGACTACACGAGGTAAAGTGATACTGCTTTTATCTTGCAGAACGTGTGACCTGCACTGTGCTCCACTTAATGGGAATCTTTGTGTTGGTTGGATGTTTACTGGTTGGTTTCTAGCTGCCTCTGCACAGAGCTGCTGGAATCCCTGTTTTGAGGGGTAAGGGGTGTGTGTTCTGGCTTTGTGGTGGCTGTGCTTGGCCTGGGGAGCTCCTCTTGTCCCTCTGTCACACTGCTGTTGTGCTGTTCCTGCCTGGGCAAACTGGGAAGGGGAGAGAGGCAAGGACAGGAGTCTGTTCCTGGGTTTTGCCCTAATTTAGGCACAGACAGCATAGGGAGTCCAAGGGGGCAGATCCTGCCCTCTGAAGTTTATTTGGTGTTTCACTTTCCATCACTTCTGTTTACAGTTCATACAGCCTCCCTCATGCTCAGCTGCTTGCTAAGGTGTGCCTGGTTGAGGGCCAGGTTGTTGTTTCATATTTCAATTTTAGGCTCTCTTGTCCCTTTAGGATTTCAGTGTACTTTTGTTGCCCTCTCTTGGTGCTGTCAGTAGTGACAGAGAGAGAAGCCCTGCCTGTGCCAGCCACAGCCCCAGCAGTGCTGCCAGCAGGGGAACTCCCAATTCAGCTGTGGCAGTGGTGACAGCAGGCAGCAGCCCCTGCCAGGGCCTTGGTGACATCTCTGCAGTGCCTGGCCATCCGAGGAGGGAGCTGGCCACTGACTTTGTGAACTTCCTTGTGCCAGTTGCATGTTTTTGTTTTGTCACAGAAGCTGTGTCACAGCAGTTGGTGTGGAGAGCTGTTAAGGGAAGGTTATCCCAGCTCTTGCAAGGTCTTACAGGCCCTCACACACCTTGACAAGAAGTGCTGCCAGCTCATTTCTGGCTGGCTGAGAGCACAGTCCAGAGTCTCCTCTGCAGGAGGAGATGGGTAACCATGTGCTACATAAACATTGCACCACACAGACCATCTGCAGAGAGGTGGGGAAGGACAGTGAGAACCTCAGCCTGTTCACAGTCAGCACTGTCTTCACTTGCACATAATGGCTATGCTGCAGTCTCTGTCTGCATACATATGTCCATGTTCACTGGCTTTCTGGATCTTCTTGTGACCTTTGTTTTTTTTATTTTTTTTTTCATCTCCTTGTTTTACAGAGTTTTAGTTCTGGAGAGAGGAGAAGTGGTGGAGTGTGGTACCCCAGACCAACTACTTCAGGAAAAAGGCATTTTCTACAGCATGGCCAAAGATTCAGGCTTGGTGTAGCATTTGAACTTGGCTGTTTACTGTGGGGAAGAGGGAGGTGATACATTTGGAGAACTGCAACTTCTCCTGGGCTGGACTGAACCACACAGCTGAGTTTCAGACACAGTGACGTTAGCCAGAGAATGGCAATGGAAGTAACATAAAGATGCAATTTTTTCTTATTTTTTATTTCTTCTTAGTATTCATTTTAGCCATCTTTAGGAGAAGCACATATGCTGGGCAAGACACTTCAGAGACTCCTGTTTTTTGCCTGAAATCTGTCATTATATGCTCAAATGTACAGCAGAGCAATTCATCAGAGAAATTCAGAAAAGCTGGTTTTCTTCATCTGCTCTTATGTTCTGAAGTTCCCTCCCTTTTTTTTTTGGTTTAAAATATTTTTGCAAATGCTAGTTATGTTTGCAGATTCCTCATTTCATGAGCCATCTATTGTGGGATGCACTTGGAACATTTTGTGGCATATAGTACTATAGTCCAAAGATTTTTCTTCTTGTGAAATAAAATGTGTGCCAGACTTTCTCATTATGGCATTTACTGTACGTGGTTAATGCTTTATGCATTGTCCTAAAGGTTTCATGTGTTTACAGTGTAGAGCAGCAAGTTCACTGGAATGTCAGTAGTGCTGATGTGAAAAAGCACAGTCAACTTCAAAGCAGTATTTAAGCATGTCTAGAATGACAATCACTCCAGAACCAAATTGGTGCAGCAGTTGGTGCTGTGCAGTCCCTGATCTTACACCCAGCTCGCTCAGGGATTCCAGCTGGGGTGCCCAGTGCTGGTGACACCTGTGGGGAGGAGGCTGAGCAGAGAGGATTTGCCTGAGCAGAGGCTGCAGGCTCATGTGACACTGATTGTAACACCTTGGCTTTGGCAGTTCTGTGCTTTCATAGCAGCTCTGCCACATCAAGGATCATTAGCCTTATATCAAAGAAACATGCCCTTCATGCTGCTGCTGTTGACTCTTAAATTTTGTGGGAAAATGTTCTGTTACAGTTGTTTAAAAAAAAAAATTAGTGTCTTTAAAGTTGTGCATTGGAAGGGTCTAACAACTAAACTGGCAATGGAGTCTGGTTTTCAAGATCCATGTTCAATTTTCATCTTTCTGTGGTAAGAAAAAAGTTACTTTTCTAATGTTCTGATTAGTCTTATTTTAAAGGAAAATGCTGGAAGAAAGCAAACTAAGTCAGATGGATCCAAATACTCAGCACTGAGAATATAGACTTCTGTCACTGACATTGCTGACCTTAATACTAGACAATTGTTGTCCTTAGAGTAAAGCTATTTATTTTTTTGTAAATTATGACTATCTGAAATTGAATAGACTGAAAATTTCTTTGGTATTTTTTGTAATAACAATGCAAATATTTGCAAAGAACTTGCAGTAAAAAATTGTTTGAAAGAAAATGTGTTATTTCTTGCCTTGTGTTTGACAAAGGGTTTGCTTTGTCAGTTCAGCTTTTTGCCTTGAAAACAGCAATTATTGGTCCTACTGAGAGTAATTATTCTGCTTGGCCTGATGTCTGGGGTTGTTAGGGTGCTGGGTAAGAAGCCATGAGAGCAGATATCTGTGCTGTGGTAGGGCTGGATCATTTTGTGGTTTGCTGAGCAGGCCAGGCCATAACGATGGATCAGCAGAGCAGGAGTCACAGTGGTGTGGACCTTTGTCACCCCCAGTGGTGTCCATGGCCTGAGTCTGTCACATCTCCTGAGCTTGGTGTGAATTTTCTCTGTGGAAATGGAATGAGCAGGGGCTGAGTGGGGGATGTGGGGAGGAGCTGTGAGTTTTGGTTTTTCAGATCCCCGAACACTTGCAGTAGTGTGATGGACAGAAGGGTGCAATGCCTGGAGCACACGGTTTATAGAACAGAGCACAGGGCAGAGCAGGGCGGCTGTGGCTGGTGTTGTACATTGAGGTGAAGATGGAGCTCCCTGCAGAGTCCCAGAGGAGGAACTATGAATACCACTGGGACAGCTTTCCTGCTTGGGAACAGTCATCCTCCAGGAACACTTTGTGATCCTCCCCTTCCACCTCATGCTAGGAGAGCCCTGGCAAGGAATGGGGAGAGGAGCTGCTGTACAGCTGAATTTACTGTATCTGATTTCAGTGTATGTATCTTGGCTGACGTTACTTGCTGCAACATGGAAGATTTCTCATATCTGAAAAAGCTGATTCTTCCAAAAAAACAGCTCAGAATTTTCAGGAGACCTGCAAAAACCACCCTGATTCATGTGTGTGAACAGAGCTACTTCTGTAACTGTTCCCAGTCCTGACCCACACGAAGATCCTTTTGAGGTGTGATGGTGATGTGTCACAGGAACAACTGTGCTTTGGGTCACTGACACCTTTAACATTTTGGTATTCCTATGCATCCTGTGACCATCTGGGGCACTGGAAGTGTGATTTGCACAGTACGTTTGGCATGACCTTGGTATAAATCAATGCACAACACCTTTATTTTCTGGCTTTAGCAGTTTCAGTATTGCCTTAAACTTGGAATCATGGGACAAAGATATTTTTAAGGTAGCATTTCTCTCCTACATAGTATCTCTGAGTGTTAACTCCTTATATATTTTGCTTTAACCAACTTCCAGATAACTTCTGTGAGACTTGAGTTCCAGATTGATCTTGGAACTTGGACATATTGATTGAGAAGGTGGACATATCTGTGGGGACTCCAGCACATTAAAACATGGTGGGTTTTTCACATGTAATTTTGGAAATTGCTTTCCTTTTGCCTTTTCAGCACAACTTCATGTGTGAAAGCTGATGGTATTTTTGCTTGCTCTTAGTTTGGGTTAGCTGACAGCAAAACTGTGCCCTTTCAAAGGTTACCAGTGTGAAAATACGTTTTGATTAATGTCTCCTGTTGCCTTCCCTCTTTGTTACCAACTTAGGAACCAGAAAATGAGCGTTTAAAGATGTTTATATTGGAGATTATGGAATGCTGAAAGATGTCTGTTTCAGAATTACCCAGCAACATGGGCAATTCTCTTTGGCCTTGATACCTTTAGGCAGTTGTCCAGCAGAAACTGTAAACTGTTCTTGACTCGAGTGCAAAAACCACTGAGCAGCTGTTGGAGAAGTAACGCTGGGTTTTGCCAGTCTGGGTTGATTCTTGCAGCTGGAGCTCTCCTGTCTCCCCATTGCCCCTTTTTGTGTTATATTTGCTTTAGTTTACTGAAGAGACCCATTTCAATACTTGATTCTATTTTTATTTCAGCTCTCTAGAATATGGGGTACTTTAACAAAAGTCACAGTAAAGAGCAGTATCTTACAGTGTGTATTTGTCTGTCACATTGTCATCTCGTGATTCCTGAGGAGAGACTCGGGGACAGCTCTGGCCACAGACACTGTGGGAAGCCCAGGAAGGCTTTGCTTCTGTTTTGGTTTGTTAAAGCAACATGTGACAGGTGACCATGCCAGAGGCTCTGCAGCACCAGGGTGGCTCATGCAAGAGTCAGCCTGCACTGAAGAAGAAAACCAGGAATGAACCGTCAGGCCAACAGGTGAGATCTGCTGCTTTCCTCATGTGCTGCAGGGATCAGAGAGGAGGGCACTTCCAACCATGCACATTTTTCGTAGCCAAATTCAAGTTGGAAATGTTGGTGTCAACGTTTGGACATGCCCTGCTGTGAGCACCTGGCACTTGGTAGTGGGAATGCTCCAAGCCTTGGGCAGAAGGAGCAATGGATGCTCTGCTGCCACTGCCAGCCATGTTCCTGTCCTGCACTGCTGAGCCCCTGCTGGAGCTGGCTCTGCTCCTGCAGAGGGAGGGAGTGGATCTGATCCCCAGCTGTGGCAACAGGCAGCCTGTGCTCTCCTGCAAAGTGGCATCCTGCCTCCTCTTCCGTCCTCCCCCAGTGTTTGTGCACTTTGGATGATGAGCTCCAGCTGCTGCCATGGAGTCCACATCTGTGTAAGAACAGCGCCTGGGTGAGCAGTCCTTAGGACACTGACAGAATACAACATTTGTTCTGCCTGGAGCTTAGGATAAACTGCAAACAGTTAATTTTCCTTGCTACCAGTTAAATTCTTCCTTGCTGTCCATAAAATCTTGTTGGCTTTTAAAAATAATCTGTGTAATCTTTAAGTATGATGGATATTTGGGCTCCATTTATAGTATAAATTGGGAATGCTGTGGTTTTTCTCTTTGGGCTTGTTTGCTTTTATACCAGGAAAGTATTTAAGTCCTGACTGGCTCGTTTTCAGCAGTCAAATGAGGTTTTGGTATCTGGAAACATAACGAAAGTGGAATTGCCGAGTTTCCAATGGAAATAACATGTATCCCAAGTTACCCCTTTCCATCTACTCACTGCAGTTGTGGCTCAACCAAGCTTTGGTTGAGTGTCAGGCATTTTAGAGAGAAACCAAAATAACTCAATTATGAGGTCAATTACTCCTGATAGCGGTGGAGCTGTGGGATACTCCATGAGTGAGTCATGCAAGGCCTGATTCTTCCATCAGTCTGTAGAATAGTCCCTTCTGAGCTATTAAGTGTTCCGGAGTATCAAATTCAGCTATCCGACCATTTTCCAAGACTAAAATCCTGTGAACATTAAAAGAGAAATGTAAGGTTGGGGACACACAGCAGGTGTAGTAAACTTAGTAATTGCTACTTAGTTTTAAAATAAATTACAGTACTTGCTGGTTATTCAGCCAAGCTTTCCAACAGCTTTTCAGCTGGAAACAGTGCTGGGATAGAAAGGGTTTCTGGTGAGTGACTGTTCAAGTGCTGAGTTTGGGAGGAGGGATTTTTGGCAGCTGAAACGAGTGAGATTTGTGAACGGGTATTGGGTATTTTAGTTTCACAACTCTCAGGTGATGCAGGGAGCTGTAGTCATGGTTTTGCTGTCAGTGGGAGGGAGAGGGCTGTGACACAGCATGAAAGGCATCGTGTGGGAGTGAAGAACTCTGATTAACCTGTTGGTGCCCTGCAGGTTTAAGAGAGATCCTCCGAACTGTAAAGGAAAGCTTGGAGGGTTAAACACAAAGAGGACAGAAATGAAATTGCTGTTGATCACTGCTGTGGTGTGTCAGTCACATCAGCTGCCCGTGTGTTCCCCCTGCTCAGAAATGTCTTTACCTGTCACAGTCCAGGACGGTGTTTACCCGGTGAGCGATTGTCAGCACGGTGCTGTCTCTGAACTGAGTCATCAGCATGGACTGGATCTGGGCATCAGTTTCTAAATCCACTGCTGCTGTGGCCTCATCCAGAATGAGGATTTTGGCTTTCTGCAGGAGTGCTCTGGCCAGGCAAACCAGCTGTTTCTGACCAGTGCTGCAAGTAAGAAGAGGGATGGTAAACTGAGGCCAGTAGTCACTTTTCCTTGGGGTCAAAAGAGATGATTCATTTGAAATGAATAATGATGAAAAGGTGATTGTTCCCTTTCTCAGCAATGGTGATGGAGGCTCGTGGCACTGCAGGCAGGTAACAGCATGAAACAGCCTAAGGAAGTGAAGGGGAGGTATTGCTATGGCACCCCGAAGATCTGCACTTGAAACAGATTGCAGGGTTTGAAGTACTGCAGAAATGCAAACCATCACAATGATTAGGTCTGAAAGGTCTTCCTTAGTGTCTTATGATTTGATTTCATGCTGCTAAAGAGGACACCAATGCAGCAATTTGGTGTCTGGACATCATTAAAGAATTTTTTTTTTTTTTAAAGGAATTAGCCTCCTTATCCAACCAGCTTTGTTCTCCTAGCCCAGGGGCTGGCACTGCCCTGCCACTGTCTCTCTGCAGATAAAGGTACCTTAAGTTTTCCCCTTGGTCACTGCACTTATATTCCAGCTGCTCTGGCAAATCTGCAACGAAGTTCTTGAGCTGAGTCAGTTCCAAAGCTGTCCAGATGTCTGCATCAGTGTATTGGTTTAATGGGTCGAGATTCATTCTTAGGGAGCCAGAAAACAAAACTGGATCCTGAACACAGAAACAGTACAAACATCTCCTGAAATGAATTATAAAAATGAGCTCTTGGGTCCTGCCTGCTGGGTGGGAATCTGTGACTGATGCTATATTGAATGGTAGATAAGCATGGCATAGAGGTGATTTCCAACTTGGAAATTGCTGAATGTCCTCCCTCTTACAGAATCTTTATAAGCCCTTCCCAGGTGTTTGACACCACTCAAGTATTTTGGAAATGAGTTTCATACCTGGGGAATGACAGCGATCTTGGTTCTGAGGTCATGGAGACCTAGTTGGGCAATATCCTGTCCATCAATTAGAATGGCTCCTTCTGCAGCTTCCACCAATCGCAGCAACCCCACTGCAAGGCTGGATTTCCCAGCTCCTGTTCTGCCAGTTATGCCAATCTGTGAAGTGAAATGGAAGGACTTTGGTTTTGATGTTGATTGTTTTCTCGCAGTTGGACAAACATGTCCTGCAGTTCCTCTTGGCCTTTTGATGAGAGATAGCTTTGCATGGATCAGATCTTTTGGGCTGTTCATGATTCACGTAGTCTGGCAATGCTTTCTTAAATGGAAGCATTTATAGTTTGCAATTTTTTTGTATGAAGAGGAATCACAAAAGTCTTTGATGGGAAGAAAAATTACAAGACTTAGCAGTTTGAACAGAGCCTTGATGTGGAACTAGACTGAAAAAGTGGAATTCCTTTGCTGTAAGAAGCTGGACAAGGTGTGCAGTGTGGGAGATGGGCTCCTGCTTTCCTGCAGCTGCCAGGTTGCTGTAGCTGGGTGCAGGCAGGGGCTGTACCCCCTGGATCTGGTCAGTGCCCAGCACTGCTCACACTGCTGAAGGAGTGGTTCTCCTACCTTCTCGTGCCCGTTGATGGTCACACTGACACGCCTCAGTGCTAACTCCAAACCTGGCCTGTAGCACAGGCTGTAGTTTTGAAATTCAATCCTTCCTTCAGTGGGCCAAACCTGCCCTTGGAGCTTGCCATTCAGAGTCCAAGGTGCCTAAGAGATGGAAGCAAACACAAGTGTTTAAGGCTGATTTAAATTACCCAATCAAGTGGCCATACTGGAATGGGAAGTTCCTGAAGACATCTGTGCCAACTCCCCAATCTCTTTTCTGTTTCCAAACCAGAAAAAGGCCTCTAACTTTCACACTGCAGATGCTGGCTTTTTACTTTATCCAAAGATGCCAATCGAATTTTCTTTACTGAAAATGGGGATGAATGTTTGCTTGCAACTCAGAGTTCTGACATTGAGTGGTTCAATAAAAAAAAAATTATTGCCCCTCTAAACAGGACTGTGAAAGCCTCCTCTCTCAGGGCAGCATGTGGAGATGGGATTACAGAACAAAAATTACTGCATTGGAGACTTTTAGCAGCTAAAAGGCTATCTAGGAGCCATCAGTTATCAGAGAGTTGCATCTGAAGTCACATAATAAATACTCCAAATATGGGCAGAAAATGTCTCATTCCATGAGTGTTAACAAGTGAAGCTATTTTAATGGTAATCCAGTGCATAACTGTCTTCAGGAAATAATGATCAGATGTTATAAAACAAGTCTAGTCAGTTGGATAAAACCCAAATGCTGCAGTCCTTTAAAGGAAACATGACTGGCCTTTTACAAGGGGAAAACTAGAGGTTTTTCAGGTGGAACAGAAAAGTTACTCATTGCCTTTGCAGAGATGTTCAGCCCCTTCTAGTAAGGTCAACAGTGGATTAGCTACCTCCTTAGGAGTCCTCAGGTATTCTCTCACTCTCTCCACAGAAACAACGTTGTTCTCTATTTCTGTCCAGGAGCGAACCATCCAGTTCAGAACACCAGTTATCTGCCACATTGAAAAAGATGCATTAGGGCAGATAAAATGAGCCCTGACCTGTGCTTGGAGTTACCTGGTACTTTGTCTTAGTGTTCATTTCCAAAGATCTCCTCATCAGCTAATTATATCAGAATATAGATTATATCAGAAAACCTTGAAATGCTGAAGTGATAGCCAGCTCCTGCCACAGCCCCTTCAGCAAGTTTATAGAGAATGAAATGCTACTGACTTGGATGCTAAAAGATGGTGTACCTATTCCTTAGGCTCTTGTGCAACTAGTCTACAAGCAGGTAAGATAGGTGCTGAAGACCTTGCTTCAGCTGCCCAGGGCTTGCTTGAGTAAGTTCAAGTGCAGGAGGAAGAAGAAGGCCCATACATGTGTTTATGAGGTTCATTCCCTAATGGGACACGTGCTCCAGATGCTTGGGATTTCAGCAATGACAGCAGGATTTGGTAGGAAAAGGCATCTACGAAGGCACAGAAATAGTTCATAATTTCTTAGAAATTAAAATGCAGTTGCTTTTGGTAAAGGCAAGCACGTTATTATTGCCACACTGGGTTACCTGGAGAGCATAGGAAATGGAGAAGCCAGCAGTTCCTGGAGTGAGCTGCGTCCTGCCCATGGCTGCAAACAGGGCTGCAAACAGCACGATGCCATTGCCCAGGAACTCCAGGTTTGTAGCAAGCCACCTGCAGGAGGAGGGGAGCACAGGGCTGTTGCTGGGTGCCCTCTCCCTTTCCCCCAACACATCATTACTTTACAGGACACTTGTGGAGCTGCTGGGCAGATTTGTACCTGTCAGCAACAGCTCCCGGGAAGCAAATTCGCTGATTCTCATCCACTAGGAAGTTGCTCTTTGAAATAAACCTCTGCTGGTCCTTGTGCGCACGGATCACGCTGCTGCCTTGGAAAGTTTCTGAGATGTGGGAGTAGATGGGTGACCTGCTGGCAGCCTCCATGCGCCTCAGCTGGCAGGAGGTGGTGACATAGAAGTGCTGGTACAAGGGGAAATGGAAGGCAGAGTCATCAGAAGTCTTGTGTCTCTATGGAGGTGCTCTACAAGCAATTTGGGAAGGCCTCAGCAAGTGCAATAGTATGTACTATCCTTGTGTTACAAAGCCTTATGTGCAGGTAGGAGATGCCTCTAAAAGATGAGCTTGTGTTCCTACCTCTGTTAAGTCCTATTATTAAGAATACCCTGTGGTTGGGGCAAAGGAGGCAGGGTGCTGTGAACCCACAAAACCTCCACACTCCATTTCTCGTGTAGCTGAGCCCTTTGCTTGAGAGATGCACTTGCCCTTCCCTCATGCTCAGTCTTGGCTGGCAAACATGGATATATTAAAAAGTAGTGTAGGAATTCTGCAAGAAAGGAAAAATGCTTCTGGTCTTTGTGTGATTTACACTAATGGAGAAAGGGATATAGCTCTAGGTAGCATTTGTTTTAGACACCAGAAAAGCACAAGTGTCTTTGTGAGGGCTCTGGGGTGCTTTGGAAGGCTGAGATGATGTGGGAAAGGGACTGACATTATTCTTGCTCAGATGCAACTTGAGGTGATGAAACTAATTTCTGCATGCCTTCACTGCTAAGAAATGGAAGGAGGCTTTCTGCAGGGACACGGCTGTGCTGCTTCAGCCTCTCCTGTGTGTGTATCTGTGAGCTCCTACCTGGAATGCTGCATAAAGAACAGTCAAGGGCACTATGGCCATTGCTGCCCACGGTGTAGCCACCACAATCACCAGGTAGATCTCCAGTAAGCTGAACAAGAATCCCAGCACGGACTTCAGCTTGTCAGGGATGACAGAATCAACAGCATCCATGTCTCTGGAGAAGCGGTTCAGCAGGTGTCCAATGGGTGTTTGCTCAAAGAAGAGCATTGGGGATCTTGTGACGCTGCTCAGCAGCTGCAGGAAGAGCTGGTGTGAGGCTAACACACCCCCCAGCAGGACTGCTGCTGTGCAGGCAAACCTGCCAAGGGCTGTAAGAGAAAAGAAATTATTATTACTAGGTCTGAACAAACCCACCTTGGAGTTCTCCTTTTTGCAAGATCGTGATTTCCACTGAGTCCTGTGAATGCTGCGCCAGTGCATTCAGGAAGGGGCAACAGGAATTAAACCACTCTTTAGCAGGAATTAAAGCAAGCCTCAGAGTTGCAGGGTTAGCTGCCCTTTCTGTAGGGTAGCTACAGAGTGGCCAGAGACCTTCTAAGTCATCTTGATGGGAGACATGGATTCAGCAACTTAAACATGCAGGATAAATTATTCATTCACCACAAAATAAGCTTGACTAGGATTACTTTAAATTGCTCAGTGATATTTTTTCTTTTTCTTTTTAAATAGTGTGACCAAAAGAATTGTGGCTATTTTAAAAGAAAAAGAAATGTCAAAGTCCACAAGTTTCTCCGTTCTCTTTTACATGACCTAAGCCATGATTTAATTCAGCATGGAGAAGAGTCCCCACTTGCACTTTGATATGATTAATTTATGCTGGAATGATGAAAAGAGATAAGAAGAAGAAAGAAAAACCTTTAGGGTTGGTACCAGAAGCCCCAGGAGGCTGAAAGCCCAAGAGCATGCACTTGTTCATATTCTGAGAAAACATCCTGGATATGGGGAAGGGAGGTGGGAAGACAGAGAAGAATTAAGTGAGCAACTTAAACAAACCTTGAACCACTCCTAAAGCACCAAAGACTCCAACTCTGAGCTCTGTGTGCTGCTGTGTGCCATTGTGCACAGGGTCATCTGTCCAGAGGCTGAGCCAGTAGCCCCGTGAGAAGGCCAGGGCCTGCTGGCACGCGAAGGACAGGACAATGTACACACACAGGGCTGGGCCCATCGCCTTCAGGTAGGTTCCATACACCCCAGCACTGACCTGGAGAGAGGCAAGTGGGGAAAAAGAGGAGGAGAGGTTGGGAGGATCAAGCTTGTCAGCAAAAAAAGAGCAGCTCTGAAGCAAGGAATGATTTATTATGGCATTTCTTGGTTATGTGTCACAGCAACCATGTTGATTCTTGTTTTGTTTTCCTCATGGATGAATAATGAAGGCGTACTTAAAGAAATCATTAATGAATGATTATTATCAACTGATGAATGTTATGCAATAGGCTCATGTTACTTCTGGAATGCATGTAAGGCTGTCCTTATGTCAGGCAGGGGTTTTCCTGTGTTCTTGGTTGAGAGAGAACTGTCATGTTCACACTGAGTGCTTGTGTGGGGGCCTGCTGCTCAGGAGAGGTGAGGAGATCCCAGTCTGGCTAGTGCTGGGCTTCCCTAGGGGAAAACCTGTGTCTTTTGGGGTTTCTGACTTCTGTCTTTTCTTCTCAGTATAGTATGTCCTTGTCTCAGTTAAAGGGCAAACCTGTACAGCTCAGCTGACTCCCCTGGCTTTGGTTTAGCTGAGGCAGGGAGCTGACCTGCCTGCCATGGGTGTGTTATCCCCATGGAACGTGTCCTTGTCTCTACAAGAAGGTGCTGTGCTTACCCTGCCATGCTGAGTTGTCTCTGCCTTGGTTAATCCTCCACTGGTGGCTGCAGCACTGGTACAGTCTTGGCTCACAGGAATGGTCTCCCTTCCCACAGCAGATTTTACTGAATCTCCCCTTCATTAAGAAAACAAAAATCCTTTCAATTTTTTAGCCACCCATCCACCCCAAAATCCATGCGTATTTTGAGGGTTGCAATTTTCAGGGTCCTCCAGAGTGACCCCAGCCATTGTCCATGTTTGCCACACGTACTGGGCTCTGTAATGCCATTGAGGAGCAGAGGCTTAAAAAGCATTCACCCTCTGAGGCTGGTTTGGGATGAGTCTGACCTTACTGCCCCACTGGGAAGTGATCAGCAACCAAATGAAGCAAGGTGCCTGTATTAGTGCTCTGTTCTGGCTCCTTGTGAAATACAGAGAAATGTCAGTCAAATTCCACATTCAAGAACAGGTTTTTACCTATTCTTGAGTTTTGCTTGTTTGCTCTTGTTATTAATTTACAGATCAATCCCAAACCTGTATCCAACTCAGCAAGAGCCTCCATGCAGGCTTGTATGGGCTTTTGGAGTAAATTCTTCAGTGTCTGAGACTGCTTTAAGCTTACCTAAGGGGTTTCTCCTGAGATGGACCATTTCCAGTGGTGATAGGGCCTTTGGTGTCTCCCATAGCTGTGAAATAAATGTATTTTTTTCTAAATGCTTTAGAATCCTGTTTTGTCCAGTATAGCCTTTGAAAGAGAGGTAACATGGAGGAAAGATTCATTACAAAAAATTGTTTCTAAAGGTAGAAATATCAAGAAGAGCCTTAAAGAATAGCACATATAGTGGGTAATAGTTTACTGCATGATCCGTGTCTACTACTGTGGATTCAAGAACCAATTTTGAGGTGATGAGTCAGCTATTTTGAAAGGCATGTTTTTCCCCACACAAAGCAACACCTTATACTGTGATTGGATCTCTGCTTTAAATGTCCCTAATAAAACAGATGTGATATGAAGGCAACAATTGACTGACAGACCTAGTAAAGAATGATTCCAGCCCATCTGGGTTACCTGGAAAACCAGCATGTGGCTTCTCTTCTGCAGTAATGTGTGATCGAACAAATTCTGCAAAGGCCCCATTTCTCTGTAGAAGTTCTGGGTAGGAACCAGTTTCTGAGATCATTCCATCCACTAGGAAAACAATGTTGTCCACTTGAGGCAAAATGTTAATTGTGTGAGTCACCAGCACACGAGTCTGCTTGAATAAAGAGGGAACAGTTACAATTGTTCTGCTAATATCAGTATTTCAGGATCAAATTTAGGCCTCAAAAATTCATCAACCTGAAAGGAATTAAAGGGCATTTCCTTTTATTTACATTTCTGAGCATATTTGTTCAGATAATTGGTGGAAAGGATATAAGAAAAGGATATAATTTTTCCCTAGATAAATTGGCATATTTTGCATTTCTAATATACAGTCAAGCCCTTTGAGTACACCTTAAGTCTGATATATTCTTCTTAGCCAGTCATTCTGTTTCAGTACAGTAATTATGATCTGATACTTTCAACCAATCATCATGGAGAGAAAGGTATTTATAATCAGATATGCTTGTTTTAATTAGACTTTCGAGTGCAAGAAATTACCTGCTTCCTGTCTTCCTTCCATAATGTGCAACTGAATCAAGTGTTTCTAGGCAATTTATAGTATGAATCCAATAGAGCTGGCCTAGCTTCCCTTCTCATGTAACCATGTTTATTATCCAGATTGCTTGATAACAGAGAAATACCAAGGAATAACAAAACACAACCAATGCAAAAAGAATGGAAAAGGGTTTCAGTGATGAACATTTGGGTGATGAGAACTGAAAAGGTGCCACTGAACTATTCAAAAGTAATGGGATTAGACATCATGGTGACAGAATTTGGAAGAGATCTGGCAGCTCTTCTGAACTGTGCTAGAAGTAAGTCTCAAAAGGAGGGAAGATTTATGTCGACAGAAGACCAAAGAACTGTAAACTTGCTGTGAAAGTAAGGCTGGTACTAGGCATGGGGTTTGCATGAGGATAAAGACAGCCTTCCCCCTCCTGGGTGAGATTCCCTACAGGACTTGCAGGTACTGTGTGGCCTGCAGAGGTTCCCCAGTCCCCTGCTGCCATGGTAAAAAAAACATTTGTGAGCCTTTGATAAAGTGAGCAACCCACCCTACTGGAAACATTTTGGGGGCTCTGCTAATTAGAGACATTGTGCAATTGTTTACAGTTCAGGTTTATAGCACACCTTGTCCTTCAGTAAACCATTGGGTCCAAGAACATGTTCAAAAATGTGCTGCCCAACATGGGCATCAACAGCTGACAGGGGATCGTCGAGCAGGTAAATCGAAGCCTTCTGGTACACGGCCCGAGCGAGGTTCACTCTCTGCTTCTGCCCTCCAGATAGATTGATTCCCTGGGAAATGTATTGACTATGTTTATTCCAAAGTTACAGCGTATTTCCCAACTGCTGACTCCCTTTTACACTGAGGCTTTATTACTTCCTTATTTTTAAATCAGTGCATTTCCCCCCCTTCCTCCCTCCCTCCAAACAGGGCTCCTGCAGAGGCAGAGTCTCCTGAACAACTCCTGTCTCCTCCAAAAGAGCACCCAAGAATGACCTGGATGTGTTGATTTTTGTCTTCCAACATCTCTCATGTCTCTGGTTAGGCTGTCAGAAGGTGGGCTTAAATTAAATTAAATCATGGCCCAACTTTCCAGAAATTCCCGAGCACCTGCCTCTTGCAAGTTTAGGATTTTTTTTTGTGTTTTAATCAGGGCTCCCAAAGTTGTAGCTAGTCAGGGGTAGATATTTCAAGCAGGATCCCTGAAGCTGCTCAGGGAGAAGCTGGCCAAAACATAAACCCAAGCCAGTACCTTTTCTCCTATTTCAGTCTTCTGCCCCGCAGGGAAGGTCTCCAAATCAGGGTGCAGTGCACAAGCCTCTGTCACTCTACTGAACCATGTTTCATCCATCTCTTTCCCAAACAGAATGTTATCTTCCACTGAAGCATTCAGAACCCAAGCTTGCTGGGGGACATAAGCTGCAGTGTCCTATAAAAGTGGAAGAATGTTAGCAAACTTTTCCACAAGCTCAACGTGACACTGTGGGAACCCATCTTTGAAGAAAAGCTCTCTCAGTTATGGAAATGTGGAATGATCATCACCACTGACAGTTCTCAGAAGGCTTTGCAAAGTATGAGTCTGCACTATAAGTACCTTACAGGGGAGTAAACAGGTGCAAGTGCAGGCTACAAGTGACCAGGATGACACTTCAGCTCACTGTCAGAGGGGGAAAAAACTGGATCTTTGACACAATGTTCCAGCTCCTATTCCCAAAGTTCAGGCTCACCTGAGAGGTCTGGAGCACCTGTCAGATAATTAAACATGGACTGATACATACAGCCTGTGTTAAAATTCAGCAGTAAACGGGTTTTCCTCAGGTATCTGATGCTGTGGTTAATACCTTACAGTTCCTGAAAACAGCCTAATGAGAAGCAAATGCTGAGGGGAGAGTTCACCTTCATGGTCACGCAGCCGTGCGTGGCCTCCAGCTCGCCCAGCACCGCTGCCAGCAGGGAGGACTTGCCAGCACCCACCTGCCCAACCACAGCCAGCAGAGAGCCCTGGGGCACTGAGAGGTCTATGCTGTGGGGAAAAGATCAGTCTCTTAGCACATTTGAGATATATTTTCTGAAAAGAAAATAAATGTAATTGTTATCAAAACTTCTTGCAATTGTTGGGTATGTATCAAATAAATCCCCTAATTTCATCCCTTGAGACACTTCCAACCAGAAAGTCTTCATCCACATCCCCATCTGAGTTTTATACCTAGATCCCCACTCTGGAGACAGGCCAGCCCAAAGGACTGGATGTGAAACATTCCTGAACATTGGAACTTTTCAAAGCTTTTATTTTCTAAAATGTCAATGCCTTTTGAAATAAGCATGTAGTGATGTCATATATAACATCTGCATTCTATCTATTCTACTTTTTTTGACTTAAATCGCTGTAATTTCATATTTGGGCAAGAAAACAGTCTCCATATAATAAGGCAACATTCAGATACAGGCACCTTCCCATTTATGTGCTCCTCAACATAAAAGCGAGATTATGTTTTGTCTGATTCTATAATTTTTAGAATTCAACATTGAATATGAAGCAAACTCAGAAGCTTCTGGATATGCCACCCTGGTTTCACTGAGGCCCTGAGGAATTAGTTCACTCAGCATCTGCCCTGACCTACAGGATTGAGAGATGACTAAGGGTAAGTCTGTACCTTCTAAGACATGGAGAACTTTCTTTGCTCCAGCAAAAAGTTCCATTTCTTATGGTGATACTTGCCTGTACTAAAAGATGAAGAGAGATAGACCACTTGTAAATGCAAAGGTAGCTACAGTAATGTCCCAATTCATGTGATTTTATGTTTCAGTGTGTATTTATGTTACATAAAATCAACCTTTATTATGAAAAGAAGGGGTAAAATACCAGATTAGATTTCATTGCGAGAAATAATGAGGCCAGAGAGATAAAGTGTCAGTAAGGGGCAAATATTTTTCTCTCAGCTATGGTAGACACCCTGAGTAGAAGGTGAACAATGGAAATTGCTCCTCTTATAAGACAAGAGTGCTAACATAAAAGCTCACCACAGCTAGAAGTGCTTCTGCTTGAGCTCTCAGGATTCAGTTCTTCCAGATTCAGAAAAGCTGCTAAGCGGTTTAAGGAAACTTTGGCCTGAAAGGAAGCAGGACACAGAAGAAAATAAGATTTAGAGTAGAAAGGGAGCAAAAACCCAAAGTGAAGACTCAACTTGAAGACCCACTTAGAATACTGACTAGGTGGTATGCTGCAGATGCTGTAGGCTTAGATGGGCAAAGGCAGCTCTTATGTTACCTGCCTTTATTTCCACTTGGCTTAGCAAAAACCCCATATCCTTCCCTGTGCTTCTGGTCCAGTGAAATTGGTATTTTTTCATCCAATTCTTCCTGTAATCTTCCCAGTGACTGCTTCTGTACATGAAAACATGTGACAGTCTTGGAATGCAAGAGGGAAATTAATTTCCTAATTTCTTACTGAACAGTGAATTGCTTTTCTCTCTGGCCTGGACTAGCAGGGTCTCCCCTATGGAGATTTTGCTCCATCTATTCTGATTTCTGTGATTAAAAACAGAACTGGAAGCCCCTCTGAGATCTAATGGTGCTTGTGCTGAGCTACAAAAGATTTAGGAGTAATTCTTGTTGACTATTTTGTCAATATAAAGGAGCCATTCTGAAAAGCAATGCCACAGAATACCTTTAGCTGCAAGCCCCTGCACTTCACCATTTCACAGTGGCAATTAAATAGCTGATGTGCAGAGCCCTAAGAAATCCCTACCTTTACCTGTTAATGGGGATATGTAAAAAACCCCTTATGGCCAAAGGAAGAGGAACAGGGCCTGCAGTTAACCTGGACAGCAGCGTTGATGGAGAAGGGCAGGAAGGAGTGGGCAGTGTTGAGGATGTTGATCAGAGTTAAGGACACAAAGGCCTTCTCAGCATCCAGCACGTGTGTGTTGTCCACCAGGGTGTAGACAGCAAACATGACAAATGTGATCTGAAAGGGAGCAAAGGACAGGCAAACCACTTGCTTCAGAATGGTTCAAGGGTGACAGGCCCTTCCTCAAGACTGTGGGACCCATTTGGTTAAAACCAGGCTATCACCTCTAGGTGCCTGTCGTGCAGGTGCCACTGGCAAAGGTCTGTCATGTTGGTGACAGAACCAAGTCTGATCATTGGATGTTTGTTCTGCTTTAAGGAGGTTTTGGTGCAGCAGCCACAGCAACTCCTGTGACTTCCAGCTCCTCCAGGCAAATATAATCTTTAGCTGTCCATAGGAAAAATCTATCCAGGTAGGAATACAAAGAGAAAGAGAAGTAACATCACATGTTTTATCTAGGAAGACGATCCACTCACCAGGAAAGTTGATGAATGGAAAGAAACTAGGGATGCTGAGAAGAGAATCTGAGATCTTTTTAAGGCCTGAAGTTCTTGCTTTCGTATTCTAAGCACTTTCTCCATGAAGGTTTTCTCCCAGCCATAGAGTTTGATTACTTTAATATCACTGAGAATGGCATTGGTAAGTTTGGCCCTCTCATCCTTATGTTTCATCTGGATTTCCTGTAATAAATGTTTGAGTTTTATTATTTAGTAGGTTGAATATTTAATGGTGCAATTATTCTGAAGAAAAATACCTTATTCCTGCCTCCAAGTCCTGAATAAATTTCCCTGCAGTTGAGCTGTGTATACTGTTTTGTTTATGAATCTTCCAGGCTGGGAAATATTTTACTTTTCATCTTCAGAGCTTTATTTTTACTGGCAGTACATAAAACCAACAGAAAAGTAGGGCAAACATGGTAAAAGGCTGAACATGGAAGAGCTTACTCTAAATTTCAAGAAACTTTACAAGCTTCAAATCCTCCTATGTTACTTCAGTCAGGCAGATAAACCATCACATAACTCAGTAAAGCACTTCATTTTTATGAAGCAAAATGTACCTGAAACTGACTCCTCTTCTTGGTGATCACGAAATTCAGAGGCAAAAGGAAAAGGAATACAGCAATTGCAGTCAAGGCAGATGGCCCTAGAAGCTGCCAGGAGACAAAAGGAAAGAGAAGGAACTTGTGGTGATGACTAGGAAAGACTGTTCCTTTCCCTTGCTTACCTCCCCTCTTATTTGAACTTGTGCATAACATCCCTCTGGCTGAGCCTTCACTCTAATCTTGCCCTTGCCTTTCCTGGGAGTTGTGCACCCTAAGCACTGTGGATTGTTAACTCTCCAGGCAGGATACCTCCTGTCATCAGGCTGTACTGAATTTATTCGCTCCCTTGTTAGGAACTGGATCAGTGCTGAAGGAGATCCAGAGGAACGCTGGCAATTCAAGCCATTCCTGGCTCTTCCCGACCGTCCCTGGATGTGTTCAGAAGGACATCTGGTGGCTGCCCTGAATAAGTGACCCCAGACAATACCAGGTTTTCCTTAAAAAATAAACCCAAACCCCCAACAAAGTATTCTTGCAGCATAAAGAACCCAGCTTGTTTGCATTTCCATCAAGGTGAAATGGTGGCATCACCCTGTGCCATTAACTTGGGACAGCTCTTGGATCCCAGGGTTCATAATAATTGTGTATCAAACCTTTTTTCCCATGGGTTAGTTACATCTCCCTAGGGATGGCTGGAGAGGAGAGTGCTGCTGGACACAGAGAGTTACAGGTATTGTCTGCACAAATGGTCTGTGAACACCAGCAAACAGTGTAATTATGCTCCAACTACATTCAACTTGTCAAAGTCACTAGAAAAGGGATGATGACTTCTCAACAGTCTGGACCATGGCTACTGATTTTCACACACACAGCATCCTGCCAGGCACGAGGCACGATCCATCCTGAGTAGTAAAGGAAGGCCTCAAAGGCTTCTGGAAAGCTCCTGTGAATCACCTGTCTCTATACTGCTCATACTTCCATTTGCCAAAAACAGGGACTAAGAAATGGAGATCTGTACTGCTGAGAAAATACCATACATGGATTAAAAAATGGATCTTTTAGATTACCATCCATTATGTCTGATTCGGGTTTAGCTCTCTCCTTGCTAAACTCCTCGATACCTAGTCAAAATATCCAATACTCTTTCTGAATGTCATGTAACTTTGCTTCAAGCTGTTTCACTGATCTTGTGGTAATCAGGCTTCAGGATGAAATAAGTCAAGTTGCTATTTCCATAAACCATTCCCTATTATGTTCTGGGACTATGCCAAGGAGCTGGAACTGGACTTTCAGCCTACACTGGGCCACCACCTTTGGCTGTAAAGAGAGGTGACAGGAAAATCTGAAGCAGAAGTTTATCAGTCAGCTCACAATAACCATACTCACAGTCTCCTAAAAGGGACAGGTGAGAAGATGAACTGAAGCATCAGGCAAGAATTCTATACCAATAAAAATATCTTTCAGAAGGAAATATGAATGCACCATGCTACAGAGCTAAGAAAAATATGACAATTTCATGTAATTCAAACCAGTAAGTAGAATCTTGAAATCTCCTTTATCCTTTATTTAGATATTTAGAATAGAAAGGGATTGATAAATACTGTCATATTTTACCTGCCACAAGAAGACAAAGCAGATCATAATCCGAATAGGAGCCAGCCAGGTCCCATTAAAATAGATAATCAGATCCATTAGCTTTTGCACATCAACAGATACCAGATTAACAATTTCCCCTATGGTTGCTGCTTTCCTTGAGGCATTTGACATAACAAGGATCTAGACAGGGCAGGGAAGAAAGGAAAGACATCATCAAACAACAGCTTTGGTCCAAAAGTCAAACAACTTTCTTTTCCTCATAGAGAACAAAGAGAAGGAGAAAAATGTCAAATCCCAGGTCTTGAAAGCATGCTGCTGCATGGGCCATGTGACTTCACTTCAAGATGAAGCATTTATTCTTTTTCCCCAATCACCATCTAAGCATAAGAAAGTTCATGTTGATTTTTGCCCTTTCCTTTTCTTGGCTTTTCCTTCAGAGGGAAGCTCTGAAAATGTACCTGCCATATACTGCTCAGAAATTAATATACCACAGCTACATCCTAAAACAAGTTTCTAATGACATCTCTCCTCGTATTGCTATGAAGAATGTACATCATAACTGCTAAGGTAGGGCTAGAGAAAAAGCAAAACTAAAAAAGGAGCTGCAGCCTCACCTTCCTGTACACGAGCCCTGTTACTGCAGTTCTCAGCCTCAGCCCCAGAACCAGGCACATGTACATATAGTGTTGCTCAAACAGAGTCTGCAGACAGCCCAGCAGGAACATGCTGAAGGCATAGAAATAGCCAAGCCAGCTCGGGGCTGCCTGATCTTCAATGAACTTCAGGAAAAGGCTGCGAGACAGGAGCAAAATGTTGCTGAGTCCACACAGTACTGATGAAATATCAGACATACAAAAATAAACTGGCAGAAATACTGGTGATTTTTATGTATGCTCTCTGGCTGAGGTTTATCAGTAAATAGCAGAAGAATTGGAACATATAATATCCTGATTTTTGAAATCTAGCCACTCTTGGTTTTGAAGCAATCTCTGATCTCAGTGTCCTCTCAGGGTAGACCTCATTTTCAGTGTTAAGGATGGCTTCTGATTTTCATTAATTTGTCAGACATATGCAAAGCTGTAGCTGTAATCGAATACATTTCCAGAACTCCTCCTAATCTTAATGACTGAGAAGGCATTTTGCCCTTGAAAATATAATGTAATGCAGGTTGGTGTTGTACCAATGGAATCCACAAAGCATTTTATCAACTAACAAAGCTATTTAAGATGTGTATGATTAGCCAGGGAACATGGAGCCTTAAGACTACAACAAGTAGCGAGTGATGTGATACATAGAACCATCAAATAACTCCTGTTCCAGTGAAGTTGTCAAATGGCTTGGTGCATCCTGTCCTTCCCACTGTTGGAGCACAGCAGTGCAGACAGTATGTGCAGCTTCACACAGGGGCTTTGTGTCTTCTCCTCCTGATGTGACAGTGGGCTTAGCACAAATGACACCTGAACTCCTTTCAGCAGCAAGAGGAGGTTTCAAAAGGTCAGTGTTTGTGTGTCTGTGGGTGCTGACATACACATCTCTGAGCTCATGCACACAGCAATCTTGTACACGTGATAGAAATTCATTATAAATGTGCACATACCTCAGTACCTTCGGGGTGGAGAACAAGAATACATCACAGATAACTAAGCAGACAGTGCTGAGAAGGAAGTAAGTTCCAAACATGCTCCAAAACATTCTCAGTAAGGGCCCACTCTGACTGTGCTTTGATTGCAGTAGAGCCTCTGTCTCTTCAGCTTCTGCTAAGCCAGTTTCAGCTTTCTGACCCTTTTCAAATGTAGCAGACTCCATTTTTCTGAAGGAAGAAACAATGAGAAAGCTACCTACAGCTGGAGAAAGCTTGGGAATTTTGTACTTTCAAAAAAATCACTAAATATCTCACACTGGGTCTTATACCATGTCCAATATAAATGCTCATCAAAAACTGACCCCTCTCACAGAATAGCTCTGTGCTTCCAGGAATGGAAGGATGTTCTCCAGCAGATTTTAACCCTTAAAATCAGATTTTGCACAAAGAGACTCACACACCAGTACCTGTGTATTTGCTTAGATCATCTAGAACTGCCCAGTGGAGACCATGGTGTGCTCTCCAGAGCAAATACTCACTGCTGGGTTCTGCTGTGACACTGCTTCCACTCTCTTTCTGCCCAGGCAACAATTTCTTCAGAGGAATCCTGTTTCCTCACTGGCCACAAGTCATCCACCCCCAAGGCCTGCTGAGAGCCTTTCCAGAGGAGCCTGGAGGACACAGACTGCAGTCAGGGGAGCACAGCAGGATCTGTGGTGTGTGTGACACTTTCAGAACATGGGGGCATTAAGGCAGTGCACCACAGAGAGCACACAGGCACTGACATCACAGCTCTACTCAGGACTGTCCTGTCCCACAATAAACATGAATGCCCAGGAACAGCAGTTTTGCTTTGAATCCCTAGACTATCTTCTGTCAACACAATGGGGATGTGCAAGTCAGCCCTAATTTCTACTCCATTCTGAGAGTCTTGGGTAGTTGAGGAGAAAGTTCAGTTTAACTTTCTCTGGGCTCCATGAAATGCAGATGAGACCTGACCACAGTGGATACCACGCGCAAGGAATGTAACTGTTTTACTTCTGAGCGCTCAGCAGCACGTTGGGCCTATGCCCTCTTCACTATTTTCCCCTTTCCCAGCATTTGTCACAGTAAGGTCTTGCAGGCAGAGAGGGCTGTGGTTGATGTATAGTGATGTTTTGAGATTGAGATCTATTTCAAGATTGGGAGGGCACTGGAGGGGTGGCTGGGAGGTAAAAAAGAATTATCTAGAATCACAAATTTGTGTTTTTTAACTATTTTGAGAAAAGTTACATTTTTATAATTTGATCTTGTAAGCGTACCCCAAGCACCCAGAGAAAGAATTTAAATCCTCACTCCATAAGGTAACTCAGGGGCTTAGATGTTTCCTACAGGCTGCCATCTACACCCTCTCTGATGCTGCTGCTTTTTTCTGATATTGTAGCAAAACCACATCTTCTGTTTTCTTACCCAGAGAACCACCAGTATGTGATTTTGGAAAGAAAAGAGCTGCTGGCTTCTGGGCACTGATTCTGATGGGAGAGAAAACATGTGTGATATTTATATATAGAAAAGGGCATGTGTCAGATGAATATAGTTCCCTTCTGTGTTTTCCCAGGAAAAGCAATCAGAGTTATCCCTCTCCCCATTCATTGAACCAGAGTAAGTGTATTGTGGAGGCTCAGTGGGATTGGGAGATTTTGGAGAATTTGACTTAGCATAATGTCTCAGATGGAAGAACCAAGAATATACTTCTTCATACCCAAAGACATTTATTTTCTTAAGCACAGAGCTTTCCCATACTCATGCCCCCAACAGAGTACTGCAGCACAGGAGAGCAGCACTGGGGGAAGCAATAGGAGCCCTCTCCACAGGTTTCAGTGACAAGGAGCATGAGTATGGATAGAAGGATTTTAGTTTTGAAAAACTTACATATAGAGACAGAGCACTGATACTCCAAATTCTGCCAGTTACTTTTTAAAACTGTCAGAAAAAATCTGCTTTTTAAATCTGCTTTTTTACAGAACGATGCATCTTACATCACCCAGATACTCATGTACCTGTGTATCCCAATAAACTTAAAATCCTTTTTCAGCAATGAAGCAAAGCATTAGGTAAAGCTATCTTATACTTACAGGACTGTTGTCAGCTTTAGAGAAGAAGGGAGGGTGATCAACTAAGCAGAATAACACAACTTCTCCTAGCACCAGGCCAGCATAAAGGTAAGTTGTAACATGGTGGAAATGGTCTTCCAGGAAGCCCTAAGCAACAGAATACTTAGGTGAAAATGAGGTAAGAACCTTCATGTTTAGCCAGTAGAGAAAGAGCTTCTCATGTTCTACCTCTGCAAATAAACATCCACCACAAATACAGTGTCATCAATAATTTTTCTCAGCACATATTTTAAAAGAGGAATTTGATTCTCCTCCTCGCAGTCAATGAGACAAAATTAGTCCTGCTGTTTAGATACATTGTAGTCCTGCACATTAAAGACCTATGATCTCACTTACTTTTTCCAGGGCATATTGAATTTTGGAACTAAACATCACAAGTGCAGCCACAAATGAGAGCAGCCAGTAAATCAACAGGACCCCTGAAGACTGGATGCCCATCATTCTTTCTGCTTGGGTAAGGAACAAGGCAAGGACCTGTGAGGAAGTACAAATTTGTCCAAACAAATACCTGGTAATGGAATGCCATTGTTATCAAATTAATGAATACAATAGAGAAAAGTCAGTTAGCTTCTAGCCCAAACATTTCAAGATGTTCAGAGTTGCAGTATTGTTCCTGAAAGGCTGAAACTGAAAAGCTTTATGGGCAATTTTGCTCTCAAGAGTGTCTCCAGAGAAGGCAAATAATAAAATTACAATTGGGCCAACAGGCTGGGAGGATTTAGGCTATGAAGATGCAATGACAGAAGGGCACTTATTTGTTGAACACAAATTGCATTTCACTCTAAACCATACTAAATCCCATACTGTGATTATGAGAAATGAAATCTTGTCTCATTGTGAGACCTCTTTCCAAACCCTACTGAAACCTCAGCTCCTGCCAGGTGTGCTCTACCCACAGGGTCTGCCAGAACTCCAACCCCCTGATGTGCCACACAGCAGAGATGCACGAAGTGCATCCCCAGCCTTCTACTCCCCCTCAGCCAAATTTGTGCTCAGAGATGACGAGAACCATGGGAAATACAAGATCTGTCCCAGGAGGACTAAGCTTGGCCATGTGCAGACGAATAAGGGAAGAATTACCATTGTGATTCCCATCACAGCAGGGCTAATGAGGAATGCTGGGGTCCGTGGGATTCCTTGGCTTTTCTCCCACACCATGAAGAAGACATTAGAAAAACACAGTATTACCAGGATGAATCCAAGAGCCTGGGGCAGAGACAGAAAACACACACTGGAATGAACCGAAATGCTGGGACAATCTACCAAACTGAATGATCCAAGCTGCCTGGGCAGTAAGACTGGAGAGGTGGAAGATGAGGTTTGGGACAGAGAATGTTATGGGAAGTATCAGGGAATCAAATGGAAGTACAGGGGAGAAGATCTTACGACAGATCTTCCTAAAACTGTACTTGATTTGTACTGACCTGAGCTGGTAAATACTTTAAAAAAACCACAGAGATGGATTATCAGGAAAAAATTAATGATTTAGAAAAGTTCAGTTCAACATCAAAGTTGTGATAATGTTAGGACCAAACCCCGTGCTTCACCCTTACCATTTTGGCTTTGAAGATGTGGGACATCCTGATGTAGCCTCTGTTTTTGTGTCGAAGGTACCAGTAGTAGAAAGGAAAACAGATCCAAAGATAGGCACAGGGGATCCAGGCAGTGATGGAGCTCTCGAAGCACCAGGTCAGTCCTGGGGTGTTTGCATGCCATGTCTGGTTCCCGTCCTGAAACAGAAACAATGCAGAAGTGAAGGACATGATGCACAGCAAGGCTGGGGACAGGAATCCCATGACGGAAAGAGGAAGCAGATAATGGCTCACCAACTATTACGGGGGTTTATTAACCTTGGGGATGGAAATCTATGTGAGTCCGGACTGATCGACTCACTAGAGCCCTTTTAAAGGTATTTCTGTAGTGGGTCCGGGCTGGGTCCCCACTCGCAGCTCACCACATTTACTGGAGCTGAACAGTCTGTTGGGCGTTCGGGCGAACACTCGTCCCGGGGAGGCAAAGTCCGCGTCACAGCAGGCCCTGACGGAAACGCAACGTCCCGCACGGCGGAGCGCCGGCCGCCTCCCCCGACCTCAGCGCCTTTCCGCGCCCCGGCCCCGCGGGGCTGCGCAGGGCCCGGCCGGTGCCGCGGCCTTCGGCGCCCACTCACCCGAGGCCCGCACAGCGCTGTGCCCGCGCCCATGGGCCCTCGGCCCGGTGCCCGGCGGCGCTTCCGCGCTGAGCAGAGCCCCGACTCCGCCGGGCGTGGGAGCGACTGCGGAGAGCCCCGTGCAGCCCCGGGCAGCCCCGTCCCGCTGCGGCCAAAGTCCGGCCGCGGCAGCGGCGGCAGCAGCAGCGCGCTCCGAGGCGGAGCCCTGGGACTGCCGATTTTAGGAGCTCTCTAAACACAGAGTCTAGTTTAGAGAGGAGACATTGTTTATCCGTTCCACAAATCCAGGACGCCAAGGGGGCAAAAATAATATTTTCTAATATACTAAAATTTATATGAACACGCCCAAAATATATTCTCCGCCTACCTGATGCATATGTATGTGTATGTGACGTAACTACGCAATGCTTGAAACACAAAATTCTTTACTGAGCAACTTCTGTTGTAGAAGTTATTTGATCTTAGTTACGTTCACAAAAGGTGAGAACATACAGGTTGAAGACGACAATCCCTTTTGTCGAAGTAACCTGGCATCATCTACTCTTGCAAAGGGTGCGAAGGCGCAGCGGGGGACACATAACGGCGGCTGCAGGTACCACGGGCATTGGGGCAGGGCCGGGATATGGGGCCGGGCCGGGGCCGGAGCGAGATTGGGGCAGGGCCGGGGCGTGTCCGGCAGGGCGGCTCCGGGCGCTGCCTGGGGCCCTCCGGGCCGGCAGGAGGCGCTGTGGCGGCCCAGCCCAGCCCGGCCCGGCCCTTCCGGCAGCGCTGGCTGTGGGCGGTGGCGGCTGTGAGGGGATGCGGCCCAGGGCGGCGGCCGCGCTGCTCTGCGCGCTGTGCTGCGCCCTGGCGCGGGGCTCCGAGGACATCGTCGTGGGCTGTGGCGGCTTCGTCAAGTCCGACGTGGAGATCAACTACTCCCTGATCGAGGTGGGCGCCGCCGGCCCCACTGCCTGCCGGGCGTGCCGAGCGCTGCCGCCCGGGCCGCGGTCACAGGTGGCGGTGGAACTGCGGGTCCTCTTCAGCCTGGCACTCTGCAGCCTGCTTGCCATAAACCGTGTCCTTGCTTGCCATAAACCGTGTCCCTGCTGCCGCTGTGTGACAGCACTCGGTTAGAGAGTGCCTGGTTCCAGCGCTCCTCGCCTTGTTTTAAAATATCTTTGTGTCTGTTTTGTTTGCTTCTTTTAGATTAAATTATATACAAAACATGGTACTCTGAAATACCAGACAGACTGTGCTCCGAACAATGGGTATTTCATGATTCCCCTCTATGACAAGGTAAGACACAAGTACCAGCGCTGTCCCTTGTGCAGGAGGCAGCAGCTGCCTCCACCTCGCTCTGCCGGCTGATTGAATTTCAGAGCAACACCCACCCATGAAACATTTGAATCCGGGCATAATTTAGTTTGGTTTGGATCAAAGTTTCAGCTGTTTTTGTAATGCAACTACTTCATTTCCCAGTGCTAATTATTAAGAGAAAAGCCAGCTAACGTAGCTGCGGTGTTGCATTTGTGCTGTTTATTGGAATGACTGCAGCATTGAGAGCCTGAATTACTGCCAGCAGCTGTAAGCTGTAGCTATACAAATAGTGCACAAAAAATACAGGCTCCTACAGAGTACAGATAAAGCTTTCAGTTTCTTACCTATAGAAATGAAAATAAGTGTATATGAGAAGGTGTTTTGGTAGAAGTCAATTGAAAATAATCTGAGTGGTAATTGCAGATTTTAAAAACATCTTAAGGAAATAATGATCCAGGAAGCTCAGAATATATCAGTAATTTGATGTTGTGACTACAGTCACAACAATTTCAATATCAATGTCTACTTAGACTGGAAAGGTGTTTACATTTAAGTTAAATTAAATACAAGCTACTCTTAGATGGTCGAGGTATTTTGCTCTTTTAAGGAGATAGTTAACTTCGGGTTTGGAAGTAGAAACACTGAATAGTTTGGATTGGAAGGCACCTTTAAATATCATCTAGTCCGGCCACCAAATAATTCCTTCCCTTCCCTAAGAATGTAACATGCTTTCTGATCCTGATGATTTCATTTTTAGGCCTTTGAGCCTTTCCAGGGATGAACTTCAGCATATATGTGGCAGAACACATGTGGTACTCTCTGATGAAAAGAGGATCCCTGTATTGATTAATACCCTTTTGGATCAGAGCTTTTAAAAGCTTTGGAATTTTGTTGTCCCCTGTTTGGACAGAATGGTTGAGTACAACCCAGTGGAAATATCAAAGGCTGATTTAGAGCCCATCTATTGGGCTCTAAATCAGGGCAGGTAGAGGTAGATTTGAACACTTTCTAGCACTGAGCTGCTTGAATGGGAGCCAGGTTTGTGCTGGAAGCAGCATAAACATGGTGATACTTAATTTCTGCTCTTTTCTGGATGTGAGCCCAGCATCCCAGCCTGTCTGGGTAGATATTGCTGCTTCTTTGAACAGTGTCCTGGGCAGGAGGAAAGGAAAATGGTGGAGAATGGTACACTCAAGTCTTGTGTTCCTCTCTGCAGCATGATGTTCTGACTTTCTTTTTCATCCTTTAGCTAAATTGGATTAAGATCAATGAAGACAGTTATTGCTTTTTATTTTTTAGGGGGATTTCATTCTTAAAATTGAGCCTCCCCTAGGGTGGAGTTTTGGTAAGTGCTTGTATGTCTTTTTACAATAGGACACTGTATCTACAGTGTGGGACTTATCTCTAACTTGCAGCTGGCAGGGAAAATGGAGCACTTTTCCAAACCTGTAAACCATACTGCATGGTTTAATAATTGAAATGTACTTACTGTACCAGGGGAAAGTAAAGCTGTGTGGTAGACACTGACAAAGTAACCCTTGAACTGATTTGAAGGGATGTGGATTTTTTACAAAAATGGCTGCAGTGAGAGGAGGGAAAGAGGATTTTCAGCATCAGGACTTGGGAGTTCTTTAGGAAAGACTTCCAGAGCAACACTTGGCATGCTTGAATTAGTACATTTTTGTGACAGCTGTGTGAAGCTGAAGGAGAGTTTCTTTGTGGTTGCTCTCTCACTAACTATCATACTGTTTCATCTTTCTTCTCTTCTAGAACCAACCAGTGTAGACATCCATGTGGATGGCATTAATGACATTTGCACAAAGGGAGGTGATATTAACTTTGTGTTCACAGGATTTTCTGTGAATGGAAAGGTTAGGCTCCTTTATCTTTATTTATTCCACCTTATGCTAATTCAGCCTTCATAAAAACATTCAAGCTCTACAAGTTATTTTTATTCATTTACACTTCTGTTTCTTTTTATTTTGACAGGTTCTCAGCAAAGGTCAGGCATTAGGTCCTGCTGGAGTTCAGGTTGTACTGAGAAATGCTGGCAGTGACATAAACATACAAGCAACTATTACACAACCTGGAGGAAAGTGAGTGTGGGTGGTGCATACTTAATTCATCTGTTCATTTGTAAAAGATCCTTTCAATTTTGCCATACTCACTGGGACTGTAAGAGTTCTGAAATATTTTTCCTAACATGTTACTAGAGTCTGAATTGTTTTTCTGTGAACAAATGTTTGTGGCTGTTTCTGAAGAGACATAATCCCTTTCTTGCTTTGCAGGTTTGCTTTCTTTAAAGTGCTTCCTGGTGAATATGAAATCTTTGCTTCGCATCCTACCTGGATGTTGAAAGAGGTTAGAACCTACAGAAGTTCTGGGTTGCCTGTTTAGAAAGGATGGGTCTGCTAGACTTTTTCTGGATCAGTTAGTGTGAGGAAGGGGCTTTGTGGGTGGATAGGGTTGCTGGAGTTTTTCCACAGCTAGTTCAGGTAGTCAAGAAACTGCCTCCTACAGACCCAGTTTGGAGATAGTAAAGCCAGCCAGGGAAGGACTGGCAAATGAGCTTTTGCTTTCTGTCTTCTGATCCTGTATATTTGCAAGAATATAGTAACAGATGCTCCAATCCTTCTCTCCCAGACTGCTTGTTTTCTGAGGAGCTCTGATATCCTGACTATTTCCTGAATCAGTAAAGCAGGAAAAATACTGTTTTAGAAAGTGTCTTTCCTTTAGTGTCTTTGTGTCTTTAGTAGCCTGGAGACCCTCTTTGAGTTCTGCTGCTCTGGCTTCTGTTCCTGTTGTTGAATGTACAGCCCCTGATTGTTGTTTAGGTGCTGTAAATGAGATGTAATGCCTGCTTTTGATGAAAATGATTGTTTCTGTATTTCAGTCGAAGACAGTGGTGCGGGTGACCAGTTCCAATGCTTATGCTGCCAGCCCCCTGATTGTTGCAGGCTACAACGTCTCCGGGTCCGTGAGGAGTGATGGAGAGCCCATGAAAGGGGTCATGTTTCTCCTTTTCTCTTCTTCAGTCTCTAAAGAGGTAATGGTTGATCAGTACCTTTTCAACATGAATATGGATAGAAATAAGAAGAGCTAAATAGCTCCTAGAGTCATATTGTCCTGATACTCATCTCTGACCTTCACTGGCTTGTACAACCCCTCAAACTGTATATTTGTGTTTGGTTCTTTTGTGTGATTTCTTTTTTTTTTTTCCAACAAGGCCCTTGTAATCCAACATGACCTCCATGGAATTATTTCATAATTCATTGTACAGTAGGTGTAATTTGTCTTCATCATGGTATCTTAATTACTCTTTGCCCTCTTGATGGGAAGACAAAGTTCAACAGCTTCTATTGCCACCTTACGAGTTCATTAAGAAATGAGCAAGAAACATTTGGTCATGTAGAGCTGAGCTGTGTTCACAGAACTGAACCCTGTCCACAGAACTGAAATCAGTTAAGACGTGGTGGATTTTGGGGATGTTGAATTGCCCAGTGTTCTGTCCTTGTTGCCATAAAGATGATTATTTGCTGTTTTTTCCTGTTGTACCTATACATGAATTTTAAGCCATGTCATCAAATTTTGCCTCTAAAATGGTTTTATATTTCCCATCACTCATTCACAGTTGAGTATTTTGAACCCTCCTGTATCCCCCCCCCCCAAATTATTTTATCTGTTCTTCCTTAAGACAAAAAATTGTATTGCATTTATTACTACAGGATGTTGTGGGCTGCAATATTTCTCCTGTGGATGGATTCCAATCAAGAGATGAGTCTTTATCCTATTTGTGCAATGTTGTATCAAAAGAAGATGGATCTTTCAGCTTTCTTTCTCTGCCAAGTGGGAAATATACTGTGGTAAGTGACTAGAAATTCATTGCTTGTCTCTTCAGTGGGTTGTTAACTTTTCATTTTCTAAACCAGGGAGTGCTATTGCCACCTCCTGTCCTTTAAGCTGTTTCCTTTTTTTCCCATTCTTTTTCTTACATCTGGATGGTGTGGTAACATTTTCTCTGTGCACTGGCTGGAGTCCTGCATTCTCAGTCTAGGTACCCTACAAATGGAATTCAGGCTTTTCTCATTCCTTTAATACTTCTAACAATCATGCAGTCTCCTATCTGTAAGCTCTTGCACATCCAAGTATCTTTGCTGTATTCTGAGCAGGGGGTTACTTTTCTGTCTTTTCTGATAATTTCGTGGTTTCCATCAATCTTGAAATATTGCCCATATTTGTGTCTCCATCCCTCTGAGTTATTTTTTCCAGGAGGTTTGCAGCTCATTTGACCCTTGGTAGAGGTGTCTGGTGGTAACAAGAACTTGGAAAATGGTAAAGGAAAACTATTCTGTCATCACAGCTTAAGAGTCAAAACCATGTGTCTTCTTTCAGATACCATTCTACAGGGGAGAGAGAATCACCTTTGATGTTGCTCCATCTAGACTGGACTTCCTTGTAGAGCATGACAGTTTACAGATTGAGGTAGGGCCTTCAGAGGGAATAATCCTTTTGTGCCTCTCATTCCTGTAAAAGTTGTAGCTGATTTTAGCAGAAAGCAGCTGTATTGTGGAAAAACTTCTTTGTAAGAAGATGAAGACATTTATGCACAGCAGGTAGAAGACAGTTCTAGTAGTGTGCTGTGTTTCTATACTTCAGTCCCTTTTACTAGGGAGAAACAAAATAGGGCAAAGCTGTCTGCTGGGTTCACTTTCATGTCCATGTTGCAAACAGGCAGTAATCTTCCAGGTTGTTTAAATTTCCTCGTTGAGATTGTCGCATCTCTGGAGAAGGGCCTGTAGGTTGTTTTTCTGGTTTGCAGAGTGCCTTGTGTAATGGCATTATGATCTGTGACTGGGGCCCTCTGAGCTGTACCAGTGCAGATAAATTGAGAATGTGTGTTTTGTACTTAGGGGAACAGTATGCCTGGAGATCAGTTTGTACTTTCACTGTGGTTATCCTGGTACATTTTTTTTCCTAGAGCTGGAAATAAGTTTCCTTTATATGCGTGTGTAGAGAAAACAGTTGGTGTTGATTGCTGTAGGTGTGTGTTTGCATTTCCTGAGTAAAGACTGATGTTTTCATTTTCCCATTTCAGCCTGTTTTCCATGTGATGGGTTTCTCTGTCACAGGCAGGGTGTTGAATGGTCCTGAAGGAGAAGGAGTTGCTGATGCCACTGTGACTCTGAACAATCAGATTAAAGGTACGCAATGCTCTTGATCTTTGTTGCTACAGGGAAGCCTTTATTAAACTCAAGTACAGGACTAGTTTATGATGTGGAATTAACCCTTCAGGATAATACACTGCTTTTGTTACAATTTATTTGAAATATTAAAGTGGATTTCATGCAGTTGATTAATTTTGCATTTTCTGTCTTAGATAAGAGCATTAAGTGTTCATTTCATTGGCAGTTGAAAATTTCTTAATTGCTTTCAACCATATGCCAGATTGTACTTTGAAGTACAGAAATGAAGGTTCATCTAGTAAAAAAACATATTACTATTTGTTGTGTAATATGAATTAAAAATAGCCTAAAGCAGTGCATGCCCTCTGGATCTGTTGATACATAAGGTTAACATATGCTCTGTTTTTTAACTCTTGTTATTTGTTACAGTGAAGACAAAAGCTGATGGCTCTTTCCGCCTTGAGAACATAACAACAGGTACATACACAATTCATGCCAGGAAAGAACACGTGTTTTTTGATACTATTACTGTGAAGATTGCACCAAATACACCTCAGCTGGCAAACATCATTGCAACAGGGTAAGGATTGGTGTAATGATGAAAATGCAATTTGATATGTGGATGAGGCTGTGAAAATGGGCAATCCTTTCCCATGCCATGTCCAGACTTGTGTAGTGTTGTCAGGAGCTAAATGTTGCTGAAGAAATTCCAGGTAAGTAGGGCAGCATGAGTGCATGTTTTGTGCACAGTATTTTGCTCAATAATAGTTAAGGTTTAGAGCATCCTCTTAGTAAGCTCTCCCTTGCAAATGAAGACACTAAGGCATGGGCAAATTAAGAATTTTAGAATGGTATGTGAACCAAGAAAGCAACAGAGAAGCTTTCTGCCACCTCACTCTTGCACAGGAGGGTATCTGGAGTCACACAGCTCTCTGGTGCAGTATTGTACCAAACCTCTGCATTTTACTGCTCACTCTCAAGGTCATTGTTGCCTTACCTGAATTGTCTTTTTCTTGTTTGATGCCTTGACTGTGAGTCCAAGGCTGTGCAGTGGTGGGAGATACAGTGTGACCTGAGGAGGATGAAAGGGCCATGGTTCTGTGTCCAGGACTTCAGAGGAGGAAATAGTGGCAGTGTTCTGGAGAAGCAAAAACTTGGAATTTGCTGAGTCAAATAGCAGTCAGCTCCTACAGACATAGCCAGACAATTAGAAAAAAACCTGTGTGCTGCTAAACAATAGGGTACAATTTATTCAATAACTAAATATGTTGTGCTATTGAAAGCAATAAGCAAAACTTACAAGCTTCTAGTTTGTCGTCTTGTGCTTTCACAAGTGTAGATGTACCAAGGTTGTGTTCCAGTGGATTACCTATCATATTTGAGGACACAAAACATTTGAAACTATTTAAAACCTGAGGGGAGAAAGTCCTAAATCCATTGATTGCCTAACGCAAAAAAAAAAAAAAAAAGCAAAAAGGCTTGAAGTGGTTGGGTGGGTGGCAGGGAAGAGTGAAGCAAATTGCTTGCAAATGTGTCTTTCAGGAGAAATCCATTCCAGTTCAGATGTTAATTACCTCAACATAGTGAGGTTTACTTTTAAACTAAGTTCTAAAATAAGTGGGTTTTTGTGATCTTTTTCAAATCAAAGTATTTGTTCTGATGACTGTCTTTTATTTAACAGTTTCAGTGTGTGTGGCCGCATCTCAGTAACTCGATTCCCTGACACAGTCAAACAGATCAGTAAATACAAGGTAACCATGATACCTGAAGACAAAGACAAAGCATCACTGGTTACAACAGAAACTGACCCTCATGGAGCATTTTGTTTCAAGGCAAAATCGGGTACATACAATGTTCAGGTAAGACTGAGCTTTCATCTTTTCACTGTAGGACTGTCATGGTGTTTTAGAAAACTTTAAAATTTTGGAAAGCATGTTGGAGGGGCTGGTTTTGCTGTCCTTGGATTTACAGTAGATTTCCATTTTCTAATTTCTTATAAATGCATTGAAGACAGCAGAGTGGGTGTTTTTGGACTGGTATCTGAAAGCTAGTGATGTCTTGATGTCATATACTCTGTAGGTAATTATTGCAGAGGCTGAGACCAGAGCAGGGTTGGCTTTGAAACCCAAAATGTTCCCTGTCACTGTTACTGACAGACCAGTGATGGATGTGACCTTCTCTCAGTTTTTGGCATCTGTCTCAGGGAAGATCTCTTGTTTAGGTAAGTCCATGGTGAAAGTGAAATGACAATCGAATGGAGAACTTTAGCACTGCGTGTGTGAGGGAGTGTTGTTGAGATCAAGACACTTGCTGTGGTTAGTCCCATCAGTAGATAAGTAAATGTAACTTTCAGCACATGGAAAAAGCATCTCTTCTTGGGATTTGTTATGGCCTAGTAAGGTACCTTAAAGTTTGGAGTAAAGTTATGTACCTACTTTTAATACTTGCTAGGGATAAGCAAATATCCTTCCTGAGAAGATGGGTGGGTTCTTGAAGGAAATGGTCCTGGCTGCCACTTGGGATACTGTACATCAGAGAAGTACTGGAGGTGAAAAAGAAGTTTACAAAAAAAAAAAAAGGAAAAAAAGCAGTGCATGTAAAAACTGTAGGATAGATGCTCAAGCTGTTGGCAGAAACTTTCAGCCTCTGTTCTCTTTCATAAACTTTTTGTCTATTTCAGTCTAAGGTTCCTCTCTCCTGCTATTTTCCTTGATTACTCCCACTGATTTCAGCAGATGATGATTGGAACCTGATTTTTGTCATTTTTACCCTTCCATTTTCCTCTGAATCATCCCTGCACTGTGTGTTCTGTCTCTCAGGTGTTTACTTGGCTCTTTAGTCTCTGCAGAGTGAGGTGGACCCAGGGATTTAATGTTGATCTCAGGTTTTTTCTTTCCATTAGAGAAAAGAGTATGATTAACAGTCTCAAAATCCTCCAGAACGCAAAAAACCACTGGTAAACTTGTCTAAGAAACAAGTTTTAATTGGAAACATCATCTGCTGGGAGGGAGTAGCCATTTCAGTGTTAGTACCCCTGAGGGTGTGGCTGAGGGGTTTGGGGTGCAGCCTGACGTGCCGTGTTCCCTCGCAGACGCGTGTGGTGACCTGGTGGTGACGCTGCAGTCCGTGAGCCGCCAGGGCGAGAAGCGCAGCCTGCAGCTGGCCGGGGGCAGGGACTCGGTGCCCTTCACCTTCGAGGGGGTGCTCCCGGGCAAGTACAAAGGTAGGGGCAGGGGACTGCTTGTGGGGCACCTTGACAGCTCAGTTGTGACCTAATCCGAGCACTTCTGTTAGCATGGATACCTTTTGCAGTTTGCCCAACACAGTTGTGAAACTCGGGAGAAACTGGAATAATACCTTACAACAGTGCATCACGTTTTCTTACTGTTGGATGTTTAACCCTCTGTCAGCCCAAAGGTTACTGCTCCCCTTAGTTTTAGGGTCTGCATGGTTGGTGTGGGGCAAGTGGGCTTTATCATGAGCCTAAGAACAGGGACACACTCTAATTCTGCTTCCAGAGTGCTGCTCCTAAGAACAGTTACGCGTCTTGGCCAGCCTGCCTTGGCTTATGAAAATAAATTGTTTTCCAGGGCAAGGAGCATATAGATTGTACTCTTTATACAGGACTGGGAACATCTTTCCACCAGGTTAAATTGGGGTTAGGTTGTGATGTCCTCTAGGCTGCTTTGCCTGTCACAGTGGTAGTGTCCATTGAGGAGCCTTCCAGGGTGGCCAGGCTTCATTATTCCTTTTCATAGCACAGCTTTCCTGATGTGTTGGGTTTCTGGTGATGCTGCAGTGCTGTGAGCCAGGTCTGTTATTACAGGCATTGTTGTGTCGTTATCTTTGAAGATTATTGTCAGGAAGCTAAAGAGGTACAAACTTTTCACACCACAAAACCTCCCCTCATTTACACAGTTTTACATTAGTAAAATGCTTTTTGTGGCATGTGTTCTAGTAAGCATTGTTCATGAGGACTGGTGCTGGAAGAATAAGTCTTTGGAACTGGAAGTCTTGGAGGAAGATGTGTCAGGAGTAGAATTCAGGCAGACTGGATATATGCTGAGGTGTTCTCTTTCTCATGCAATCACACTGGTATGTAGGAAACAAATGTTCTTGTATGTTTTTAATGACCTTGTGTAGGCAGGTTGGATTATGCTTGGAATCAAGGCTTTCTTCTGTCTCTGGAGGGTCACAGAGCATGGGAGCATTGATGTTTAGAGTGCTTTGAGATTTTAAGTTTGGTAAAATGGTCTTGTGATGTTAGCAGTTACAAAAGAGATGGGGCATTGATGTATCTTTAGGTGAATACTGTTTTTATTTTGTTGTTTGGCAATTACTAATAGTGAATTGTGCTATGGCTTCACAGGAATTTTATCAGGATGGAAATGGACCAGAGAATGTTGGTGTTTATAACCTGTCCAAAGGAGTTAATAGATTCTGTCTTTCAAAGCCAGGTAATAGCTTTAAAATGTTGATTTAAAACATTAAAAAGAGCCAGTAGTATTATGGTTTTTTTCTTGGTGATAGACTTTGATCTTTGGTGAATGAAGACCATGTTAAAATAATCTCATTCATATGGGTTCTGTTTGTCAGACACATTAGAAAGTGTCTGTGTGAAAGGCAGCAGATACATAGTCAAATTTTGTAGTTGTTTCTGTACCTCTGCTCTCATGTGATTTAGAGAATTCAGCCAACTTGAATTTTTCAGCAGGTCATTCTTTGCCTTAATGTTTGTAGGTGTGTATGAAGTGACCCCGCGGTCCTGCCACCAGTTTGAACACGAGTATTACACCTATGACACGTAAGAGCGTGACTGTTCTCACCTTACACCTACCAGTGTGATTTCCCATAAAGCCTCCTTCTCCTGCTTCCTTTCAGCAGGACAGGATGTGTAGAGGAAAGCTCTAGCAAGGTGTATCACATGTGTTCTCTTGCCCTTTATGTCTTAAAAATAATAAAAATCAAATCATGGTAGGCTTTAAAGATGTTTTAGTTACTTTAGATGGGTATTCTTGTCAGCCTTCTGTCTGTTTAGTGTTGGGTTTGCTTTGTAACGGAGAAGGGTTATTTCAGTGAAAACTGATGGTCACTTCTGAGAGCTGAAAGGCAAAAGACAGGATAGTGAGATTACTAAGAGGCACTTAGCACTATTGCATGTCACTGGTGCCGTGACCCTCTGGTGATTTGATCTGCTCACCCCATTTTTTGCAAGCTGAATAAATGTTCACCCTTATCATAAGTCAGCAGTGCTGATCTTCCTCAGCCAGGCAAGTTTAATTAGTTACTTATAGATTATGGTCTCGTGATGTGTTTAATGACATTTTTACATAAGAAATCAATTAAATCAGCTTTAGTTTGAGAGGAAGCAGAACGTACAAAGGAAGGAATTGCTTTGGGGCTTGAGTTGGGAAATGCTCCCTCTCCAGATGACCTTCCCAGCACTCCAGCTTTGCTGTGTGATTTCTGTATCGTCTTGTATGAAGCATTTCAATCTCAGGGGTGGGAACACGGACTCTGCTAAATAAGATTTGCTTATTTTGGAAGGGCACCTTGAATTCATGTCTTTGTTCCTTTGATTTGCAGGTCCTCTCCCAGTATCCTGACACTCACTGCAGTTCGACACCATGTCCTTGGCACGATTGTAACTGATAAACTGATGGATGTGACTGTTACCATTAAGTAAGGACACAGAAATTGTGGGGCTATAAAAAGTGGGAGAAAAAGACGTGTCTCTCATAAAGCTTCACTCCAGTTTTAGTGCTGCAGTGGCTGCTTTCTAAGGGGATGGCATCCTAGCCTAGGCTGCAAGAGGTTTTTATACTAAGATGTGCTTTGAATTCTTTGAAGAGAGATAAATCCAGTCTCATATTGAGCATTTTCTCATAATTTCAACATTGTCCCTCCCCATTTTTGTGTCTTGGTAAAAAGGAATGATTTTCTGAGTTTTTATATACTCTAATGAACTGATGTTTCAGAATTCAGAGGGTATTGTTTTAGCTTAGGCCTGAGCTCTTTAGGCACTGGCATCTATTTTTTCCCTTTTTTCTTTCCTCAGAATGAGAATCTGGTGCTTTAGAGCATTGTTACTGGTGTGAGGAGGGTTTTAAAAGGAAAAGCACGCAGAGTGATTACACACTAATGCACCAATTTATGTTTAGCTGAACAGACAGCTCACTAGGGAGCACTGATTTGTGAACAGCTTTAATTGTACAAGGTGCCAAATCTGCCTGAAAGTGTCTGATAATGATGAGTGTTTTATTGATACACTGCTGGTGTCTTCTTGTACTAGACTATAGGTTCTCAAACTTTTTTGAGTGCAGAAAGCACCTTTTTAGAGAACATTACCTGCAGAGCATTCCCTTGAGTTCTCAAACGATTAAAGACCCTGTTACTGAAACTGCTGGGCCACACCAGCAGCTGGAAAGGAGACAGCAGAGAGCCATTAGGATTTTACAAACAACTTAGTGAGGAGGTGAATGTTGTACCAACCTTCTCAGCTTGTTGGGTTTTTGGAGACTATTGGCAAGTACTTTGAAGGCAGCTCAGTTGCCACAGATCTCTGTGATCAATTCTGCCTCAAGCTTTTCATCTAAAGTCTGATTTGTGAAGTGCCATCAACATAAAGGGAACAGCTCTTGGTTTAAAAGCAAGCCAGTTGTTTTTACAAGACTGTGTACCAGATCCATGGCTGTGACCCATTAACCTTCAGTTAACAAAAAACCCCAAAAAACCTCAACCAAAAGCTGATTCTCACTTCTTGATAATGGCTTGATATGTTTTAAAAATAAGACCGTAGTAATTTATTTTGAATATCTTGAGATTGTGTGTACCTGTACAGATTTTTAATAGGCTTTCAGACAAAAAAAAATTATGTATTTCTGTATTGTATCTGGACTGCAGAGAGAGAATATAAAGCCTTGATGAAATTTAATGTGATAGAGCAATAGTAACTATGTCTCTTAAAAAAGACAAACTAGACTATAGGTGAAGACTGAAGCAGGAGACAGAACTATCCTGGTAATCTAAAGTGGTTATAGGAAAAGTGATTGTGATCATTTCGATTCAGTCCTTGCTGAGAATTCAGGCTGTTGGAGAGGAGACAGATGATAAGATACAAAGGATGATTGGAGTCTAGAAGAAAATGCTAGAAAAGAGAGGATGCAAGATCAGGGAGAGTGAAACAAAATACATTGTTCTGAGCTGATTCTAAGAACTTGGTTGAACTTACCTAGCAATCTGTTCCGTGGACAGTGACAAGATAGCTGGGTAGTTCAAATGTAAAGGGCAGATAGGTGAGCTTTCCTGGGAATTGCTGGCTCTTGGAAATATTCATGTGTGATAGAAGTTATTTTTGCCTTGTATTCTCTGCTTCTGAGAGTAGGTTCTGAGGCAAAAGTTCCCACTTCTGAAAAAAAAAGGCAAGCTTAGCAGTCTTCTTATTTATTTTATATAACTCATCCTTTCTGTATTAAGCTTGTTCTCAGGTTTGACATTCCAGCCTTTCTCTTTTATTTTAGGGCTTTGTTAAAGGTACTCTTGTAAACTGATCCCTTGGCCTAAAAGTTTACCACTCGTGTGCTCTTGCCAGAATAAACAGGGCAGTTAAAGAGGAATGGGGTTTAAAAATATCCTAGGACTTGTCTGAGGTGGTGTCAAGGCAGTAATTAACAGATGCAACAAGCTCTTATCTCTCTATATGGAAGGAGGTTATTTTGTTTTTTCTCCGTATTTTCAGGTCATCCATTGACAGTGAACCTGCCTTAGTTTTAGGGCCCCTGAAATCTGTCCAGGAGCTCCGTCGGGAGCAGCAGTTGGCAGAAATTGAGAGCCGCCGGCAGGAGAGAGAAAAAAAGGGCCAGGAGGAGGAAGGAACAAAGCCACCAGTGCAGGAAATGGTGGAGGAGCTCCAAGGACCATTCTTATATGATTTTTCTTACTGGGCAAGGTAATACCAAGCTCCAGTGGACAGGGTGTGTTCTTTGTACTATTGTGTGGTGTTTCTGCCAAACAGAACAGTGATACAGTTCCGGACAGGACAGAGCTGCTGTCTGGGTGCCTTTGGTGACTGAGCTACATGGAAACTTCATACCACACAGTGAGAATTTTGCTTAGGTTGTAGTTGGTACTTTTTTCTTGGAATTTTTAAATGCATTCTTGGGTCAATATACTGTATTCTATTCTACAAGAGAGCTGCTAATTCAGTTTTCTTCTAATTATATCTTATTTGTGTTTTACAGGTCTGGAGAGAAAATTACTGTAACACCATCATCAAAAGAGCTGCTTTTCTACCCGCCTTATGTGGAAGCAGTTGTTAGTGGAGGTAAATATAAATTATTTATTGTTTGAAAGGAGTAGATTTTTAAGGTAGAAATGTGTCTGTGTAGATAAACATATGAATTACTCAAAAGGTAATATTAGGAAAGTTTCAGTTGCAGCTATTTCTTTGGGCTAGTTTCATTCTGGAATTTGGAAACTGATAGAGGATGCGAGTACAGTTTTTATCAGCAGAATATTCTTCTGGTGCTGAAAAACCACCTGGCACAAGGGGAAGGCCAGGTTTCTGCGTATTACACTTTCTGTAAATTACAATAATAAAAATATTCACAAAATATTCACAAACTTCAAAATTGTCAGGGTTATCATCAATAATTGATGCTACTTGTTAAGTCAATAACCATCTTGTCCTCAGGTTCTTAAATGGACGTATTTTGTTTGAAATGACTAGGAAATGTTAAGTGCCTTTTTTCATGTGACTGTTTGAACATTCTAAATGCATTTGAGGGAGGGAAATAAATTTTTGCCTAACGTCTTTAAACCTGACATATGATGACCTGAATTTGAACTCAAAAAATGTGGTCAAATCGTAGTGTAATCTGGCTAGAAGGAAGTGTCATTGCTGTTGTCTCCATGTGTATGTAACTCACTGAGACATCCAGCCACTTCAGAAATCCATAAGGGTTTTTGGGGATGTGCTTATAGGTTCGAAATGTGTCGAGAGGCCATGAAATTGTGTGGATTGATCTCTTGTTTTAAGGTAAAAGGCCACCAGCTGATCGCTTTGGAAGTAGTTAAACTCCTGTTGTAAGCCACAGTGTCAAGTGTATTTTTGACCTTTTTCTTTGTCTTAAATCCCCTTCACAATGACCAAGAGAGTTGTCCTGGGAAGCTGATAGAGATTCATGGAAAAGCAGGCTTATTTCTGGAAGGGCAAATTCATCCTGAATTGGAAGGTGTTGAGATTGTCATTAGTGAGAAGGGAGCAACTTCCCCACTTATCACAGTTTTCACCGATGACAAAGGCACTTACAGGTAATGAACAGATTTGTTTTGAACCTTTGGATTCTTTAGTTAAAACACAGTCGTTACTTGACAATGTGTTTGTGATATCCAAGTGTTTTTTCTGAAACAAGTTCTGTTCCCCTTTTATTTGAAGTGTTGGGCCACTTCACAGTGACTTGGAATACACAATCTCTGCTCAGAAGGAAGGTTTTGTTTTGACTGCAGTGGAAGGAACAGTTGGAGACTTCAAAGCTTTTGCTCTTGCTGGGGTGACATTTGAGGTAATGTTCTGAACACTTAGGGTTGTAAATGAATAGTGTATGCATTTGGAGCTGGACAGGCAAAAAGTTAACCCATGTCTTCTAAAGACAAATGAGTGTGGGATTTTGGGATAATTTATTATTATTTCGATAATAATTTTTGTCATGAGGAGACAAATCTCAGTGGATGAGCTCAGTTGTAGACCATGACTTGCCAGGCAGAAGATGCTTTGCAAGGTTTATAGAGTGAAAGAGCCTGCAGTCCAAAAGACTGGCTTTATTTGCTTTTGTAGAGTTAAAACTCTTTTAATGAGTTTTATCCCTCAAGGTGTAGGTGGAGTCTGGTCCAACTAGTGCCTGGTTCCAGTCTTTAGGCTGCCTTGTTCCAGCCCCTCAGCGTGTTCTGTGGAGTGAGAGAGAACAGCTGCTGTGGTGGCACGTGGTGCCATGGGCTGTGACTGCCCAGGAGTTGGGAGCAGAGGCCTCTGCAGCCCTGTGGTCTGGCAGGAGGGGCAGTACAGGTGTAGTTAGTTCTGCTCACAGCTGAGTGCTCAGAGCCAGCCCAGCTGTGCACCCTGCAAGGGGCTTTTCAACTGAACCCTTCTCCCTCACTTACACTTCAAATTACTGGCTTTTCAAAAACAGATCAAGTCAGAGGATGACCAGGCTCTTGCTGGAGTTCTCTTGTCTCTCAGTGGAGGGGTGTTTCGGTCCAACCTCCTCACACAGGATAATGGCATGCTGACTTTTTCCAATCTGGTGAGTTGAAATGATTCTTCTGAACGGGGCCATGTGTGGGGCCGTGTTACTTTGCCCTCCCAAATAGGGCTCTTGAATGGCAGGTGTCCTCTGAAACCTTCACCCACAATGAGAGATGCAGACCCTTGAGAATTAACAGCACCTAAAATCTTAGCAAGTGAAAGATGTGAAATCTAACATGGCAAGAGATTTCTCCCCAACAGGTTGTAGATGATGTTGATTGATCTCAGCTACTAATTTGCAGTCTGTAAACATGAAACAAGCCAATTTGTTGATGATCATTGGAGAGTCTTTAGGGGAAGGAAATCTAATTACATTATTGATCTGTATGTGTGTAGACATGCTTGAATAGTTTCCTTGCAGACATCCTTCTTTAGTGGTCACTTTCCTGTCCTTGAGGTCTTGTGGTAAGGTTTTAGGGGTGTAGTTTCCTGTCTCTCTTAACACTTTGTCACCAGGTGGAATTCCATCAGCTTATTGTCCAATGTGGTCCCTGTTTTTCACTGCTCAACTTTTCTGACCAATTTTACCTGTGGTTGGAATAGAGGACTTCAGCTCTTCAGAGAGCTCTTGCGAAGCTTTGTTTGGACTTGGTGAGATTTTGCATCACTATGAGTAAACAGCTTGTTTTGTGCCTCTTTGCAGAGCCCAGGGCAGTATTACTTTAAACCCATGATGAAAGAATTTCGCTTTGAACCATCATCACAAATGATTGAAGTGCAGGAAGGACAAAATCTAAAAATCCAGATAACTGGTTACAGAACAGCTTACAGGTCAGTGGAGCTGGAATCCATGGAAAATGCTGTGGGCTGTATCAGGATGTATTGTGCCAAATGTGTGTTTTCTTCCAGCACACCTCTATTCTTGCAAGTGTGGAGGAGACTTTACAAGTCTCAATTGAACTTAATTATGCTGTGTATAAGTACTTTTTTTGGCCTTTTTTTCATGGATGTGGCTATATAGCTAAGCCCAGATGGCAGAGCTATAGGAAGAAACATGGCTATGAAAGCACTGTCTCAGTGGCACTGGAAGTGGTTTGTGCTGCCTCCAGTGGGAGAGGAGAGGACTATTCTAGGTATGGTAGACCAATTCAGGTATCTGACTTCAAGATCCTTGCTTTCCTTACCCTTAGGGGTAAGAAAGAACTGCTGTTGGTGGAGTTTAGGGAACTTGGATTTGTAAAGTTGTTCTCTGAACTGCAACAAATTCTTTTAAATGATTTAAGCTGTTTTACACACACCTTATAAATACCCCTTTTCTTCTCCATGCTATGGTAAATACATTAAGTACTTTCTCTATCAGTTACAACAAAAATATGTCTTTAAAATATGCATTAAAACAGCATCTGCACATCTGTAGCAACTGGTTCTCTTTATACCTCTAGCTGTTACGGCACAGTTTCCTCTTTAAATGGAGAGCCTGAGCAGGGAGTCTCAGTGGAAGCTGTGGGACAGAAGGATTGCAGCATCTATGGAGAGGACACAATAACTGATGAAGAGGGCAAATTCAGGCTCCGTGGCCTTCGGGTAAGGACTAGGAGGCTCTCTGTCATTTACTTTTCTCTCAGTGTGACAATGGAGCAGTGAAATGGGTTCTGTTCAGTAGCCACTGGTTTCTGTTTTCCCATCATGTTTGTTAACTCAGACTCCTTTGAGTCTCTCTGTGTGAAGAAACACGGTCATGTAATGAACATTCAGTCTGATAAAGAGGGAAACCTTGAGGTGTAAGTCTGTGAACTTGCTGGCAGCATACTTTGCTGGCCTCCACAAACCCTGAGCAGTTGGTGTGACATGACACAGTCCCCTGGTCAGTGCTTGGGTGACCAGCAGGGAATTTTCATAGGCAGAAGAATTCAGGGAAGTGTTTGGTTTCTCTTGTGAAGATACCAACAGCCTGTTTTTAGCAGGGTATTGGGTGTGTTTATGATGTTGATTGCACAGCGTGTGTGTGAAGTGAGCTGTTCTGCAGGGAATGGGGAAGCTGAATTTATGGCACCATTATGTAAGGAGTCAACAATTTGCTGAAGTAGAAAGCAATGTTTGATTAGGTTTTAATCCTGTGTTTTCCTTCATCACAGCAGATGACTTCTTTTACTACTGTAATGTAACAAACCAATGAAAGTTCTGTATAGCCTTTTCTTATTTTCTGACAGTAAACACTCCTAATAGTGTTACTGAGTTAAATTTTCTATTTGAGATAAGGGAAAACTTTAACTGCATAGAGTTAAGTCTGTTTGGGTGGTGTATCTTAGGAAATTGTCTTACTGCTCTCTAAAATTAAAGTGTGTGTTATTCAGTGTTGGGATTTATCATCTGAATGTTGCTTTCAGCCTGGCTGTGTGTATCATGTCCAACTCAAAGCTGAAGGCAATGATCACATTGAAAGAGCTTTGCCACAGCATCGGGCAATTGAGGTAATTTTTTCTCTTTCTTTGTAGCATCACTTAAATATGAAATGGGTCTGTCTAGCCATTCTGTCTGTTCTGTCAGCAGCAATGTAGTGAAGGCATTCTGTTTAGACAAGTGCCTTTCAGCAAGTTAGCTCCCTAAAAACAGGCCTCATATTGTGTGTCAGCACCATAGCTCAAAACTGAAGTGAGATAAAGCCCAAACAGTAAACAAGTGGAAAGGATTCTTTTACAGTCATGAAAACTGCATGCAGAAACAAGAGAATAAATGAATGGAATGCCTTTCAACATTTCTTTATGATGTGGACCAAAGCAGTGGTAGCTTGAGGATGTCATAAATTGTCATATTGTCCTACAGTTGTATTTAGTAATGGATTGATAGATATTGTTATGTTTTATTTGGTCCAAATCACGCAGTCTTGATGTAGGTGAAATTGTAATTTGGACTAGCAGTTTTATCTTTATAAAACTATAATAACTTTGAATTGAAAACTGGTGGAATCTTGTTAAAAATTCCACATTAATAAACTGTATAAACATTTCTGTGCATCTCCCAGCACAGATGCAAAATACTGAAACCAATGTTCTGAGATCAGGCAGTCCTGTGGATGTACCTCAGCCTTTTCCAGAATAGTGTGTGCCTTTGAGACTTCCATTTTTAGTTTAGTCATGAACCTCATGCTGACAGTGCACAAGTCTGCAATTGCAGGCTGTGCACTCTGGAGAACAGGGACTTGCAGTGGGAACACTTTCAAACTTTCATGTAGTTAGTATAGAACAAAATTCACTTTTTATTTAAAATGATCAGCAGTGTTTATGTTGTGTTAACAGTTGTTTTACTGTCCTTACTGTTTAACTGTTCCTCTGTTGGTAAAAACCTGACTCTGTTTTCTATTGCAGGTTGGGAACAGTGACATTGATGACGTTAATATTATAGCGTTCCGGCAAATTAATCAGTTTGATTTAAGTGGAAATGTAATTACAGCTTCTGAATATCTCTCCACATTATGTGTAAGTTCAAGCCTTTGATCTTTGTCAAGTGTATTTGTTATTGCTTTCACAATGATTTTTTGTTTTTGCAGGATTACTGGAAATCGTCCAGTGGCCAGAGCACACATTTAATTCAAATTAGAACTAATAGTTTAATGAAGGTGAATTTGAATTCCAGATAGAATGAAGATTAGTGTTCCTGACTGCTTTGCTTTAATGTTTCCATTTTTCATGGGAATATGTTCAAGAAATACCTTCTCTGGTTGGCCTGTACATTTTGGGATCTGCTTCCCTGATTGGAGATGCTCTGTCTGTAGAGGGCTCAAGACAGCAAGGGTGAAATGAGTCCTTTGTGTCAGAGAACTGCATTAATTCCTGAAATACCTGAAATTTTTGACCTGTTTGTCAAAACCTGGATACCATGTGAATGCAGTGATACCACAGGACATGTGAATTTAAAAGTATGTAATAATAGACAGTATGAGACAAATAGGAAGGCTGAAGTTTTCAAAATTCAAAACACTGCTCTGTGATCTGAAAAAACTTGCTAAACACCTCTGATCCTTTTGGCTTAGGGTGCAAGTGCTGAAAGTGTCTGCAAGAGGTGTTAGTGGGCTAGGAGTTACAGTATCATTTCTCAGGTTTAAAAGCTCCTTGAAATGTTGCCTACAAATATAAATGCAGTGCTTGGATTTCTTTCACACTAGTTTGTTATGCATCTCACCTGCCAAGATCTCATTGCTAAGCTGTTGGGTTTTTTGGGAGAGATCCAAAGGATCCAGCACTCAGAGCAGGTGTGAAGGGAAAATGTGTCACCTTACTGAAGAACCCCTGAGCTTGTGTCCCATCTTTCTGGGGAAATTTAAACCCTTGCAATTCAGCCTAAGCAAATAGGAATTGATACCAAAATTTGATTATTTGGAAGTTACCCAAACCTGTGCCTGCTTCATATTAGGTGGGGTCTTGTGTTGCATGTACTGCAGGTGAGCTGTTGATGGGTGCATGTCATCACCCTGGCCTGCAATGCAGACATTCTTTTCTCTGAAAGATTTGCTAAGACTGGATCCAGACACAAGTGAGAGCAGTTTTGTGATCCACAGCACAGCCTGCTTTTCATACACTGGGTATGTGAAAATGTCAGACAGCAGCCTTTCCTAAACTATTTCAAATTCTATAAAAAGACTGCTTTTGTGACTTTTCACATCTCAGATTAGAACATTTCCAGGTGTTCTTACTTGACAACTTTCTGTTTATATAAACACATGATGAATTTTGAAGTGCTTTTATCCCTGAAGATGTGGGATGTCTGAAATATCTATTGTGGTGCAGGCTTGGAAATATCTGGTTTGTGCTTTCTTCCTTCACTTACAGGTGAAGCTGTACAAAAGTGAAAATCTTGATAACCCAATTCATACAGTCAACTTAGGCCTATCCCTGTTTTTTCACTTCCCACCACTACTCCGAGATGGAGAGGTAAGAGTATTGCTGGAAAATTAGCTTAGATCACTTTATCTTTTTTCCTCTAATGACACTGAAGTGTAATTTGTGGTGTGCCTGCAGAGCTGTATTCATGGCTGGACTAACCAGTGTCTTGGAAGATTTGAAGCCTGTTTAACTGACCTTTGCCTTTAAATGTGATTTTGTCTTAGACTGCTCCTGGTGCTGTAGCCTGAGTGTATTTTTTACCTACAGAATTACATGGTGCTCCTGGATTCTACCTTGTCTAAATCACAGTATGACTACACTCTGCCTCAAGTTTCTTTCACTGCCGTTGGATATCATAAACACATTACACTGGTCTTCAGTCCCACTGTAAGTACTAAATACTTCCATGTTCCAGTGTTCACCTTGAGAGATAACCTGCATGTATTTTGAGCTCTTGGCCAAGCTTTCTATTGGTGTAAATATAAAGAGGTTTATGAGTGGCATTAAAGTGACAATTAATTTGGATTTACTGTGTGTTCAGTTGCCAGTGGAGTAGGAGGGAAACATGAAGGAGCAGTAGGAAATGAAGGGTGCAGATGTGCCTGAAAGGTTCTGTGCTGGCATGGCTGCTGTAGTGGGGTCATAGAGGTGTGGGCAGCATGGGACAGTGAATCAAAGCACACCAGGCTGACTGTCAGTGGAGGCTGACCATCAGTTAATTGGCTTTACAAAGCTGCACACCTCAGGGAGAGTAATACATGAGTGACTGATCCAGAGGGTGGCTTCGAAGTGGAAAGTAAAGTAAATCCTAGAACAGCACTTGGAAGGAAGTCAGATGAGAAGGGCTGGATGTGCCTCATGATCCTGTTGCTGAGGTTTCTTAAAGCTGATGGATTTCACAGTCAACTGTTCAAAAAAATAAAACCCATGATCTGCACTGCTTGCAGAGAAAGCTGCCTGAACAAGATATTGCCCAAGGCTCTTACATCGCGTTACCGCTGACGCTGCTCCTGCTGTTGGCTGGGTACAACCACGATAAGGTGGGTCAGGGGTGGTTCTGCTCTTACCCAAATATTACTGTCCTATCAGTGTTGCACTGTGCTTAGTGAGGGTTTGTTGTGTTGTTACCCAGAGAGAGGTGCAGTCACAGTCCCCTTGTGTGATGTACTTAAGAAAAGCCACAATGTAGCCATGTTTTTGGACAATTACCTTTCTTTAAAAAAACTTAGTGTGAAGGTGAGTTCCTGTGCTGTGGCGGAATTTTGGCTTCTCATTTGATTGCTCTGAGAAAAAAACAAAACAGTATCATTAAAATTCAGATAACCAGACTCAGTTATAATAGGAATGAAGATAATTATTTTATTGGCTTCAAGCACAATCAGACTGGCAAAAGTCTTCAAGTCTGGTATCTTTAGCTTTATACCCTCAGTTCAAAAGCTCTCAAGAGGAGTAAAAATACCTGCTATATAACCCACTCTGTTATTAAGCTGTGCTCTTTTAGTCTTTTCTGATATGACTGGATTTCTGTTTTACCAAGAAGAGAAATTAAATTTGTCTGTGCAGTTTGATTTTCTCTCAATCACTTTAGGTTTTGATTATTAGAAATTCCCAGAAGTTTGGTTTGATTCTTCCCCAAGATTTGCTGCCATATTCTGATGTCTTTGTAGATGTGCCATCTGTGCAATAGATTCTGTTTCTTAGGGGCTAGGTGTCTAAAGAACCACACCCTTCAGACCTTACCTAACATTGTAACCTTTGCTTCCCTTTTTTTTTCCCCCAGCTTATTCCCTTACTGCTGCAGCTGACAACTAGACTACAAGGAGTCCGTGGTCTGGGACAGACAGGCTCTGACACTGGGGGCTCAGAAGATGCAAAGAGACAAACGAAAAAACAGAAGACGAGACGGACGTGAGGTGAAGGGAATGCTTGTATGAAGTGGTCCTCTGTCAAACTGGAGCCTGAGGAGGCAAAGCCACTAAAACACATTTTTGTCGCATTTGCAGACTTGACATTTTCTAGTTTTGCTATATGAGCACCATTTGTCACATTAGCTCCATTTTGGTTGTAAATTTTCTATGGAGTCTATAGATTTCCTTGTTGTAAAGTGATTAAATGAATGCCTCTGCTGTCACTGTGAGTGCATCTCTCATACTTGAAGACAATTAATGCTTTTTTTTTTCTTTTCATTGGAACAGGTCATGCTGTCCTTATTAATGATTTATAAAAGCAGTGGTAATAGACTACTTGATTTCAGTTTCAGTCTCTAGATTTTGGGATGATTTTTCCTTGCCTTTTGAAATAGCCACTTCACGGAAGCAGCACACAGGGATTCTACTAAATCAGTGTTGCTTGAAACAAAATTTTAGGGGACATAGCTGGACTGGTGAATTATGTCATTGTCACTTCCAGTTCAGCAGCTTGGTTGAAGAGTCTGTCTGATTTCAGTTCTTGTCCAGTGATTATGTTATCTTTGATTAAATTTTTGGCTGATGAAGACAAATTCTCAATGTCAGGTAAGGTTAGTTGTTAATATCAGGTAAATTCTGATGTTCCTATTGCAAAAGCAGTGTTTCAGTTTCAGTTGCCTGTCCAGTGTGATCTCTTTAGACCTCCAGTATTCCTGAGGTGGCTCCAGCTGGCTGCACCACTCTTTCCAAAGCTGAATTGTGTTCTTGGTGTTACCAATCACCCATGATGGTCACATCTCCTGCTCAGGCCATGCTCAGCCTTTTTCCCAATTAATGATTGATTGGTTTTTTTACCTTTTTTTTACCTTTTGGGTTTTTTAACTCTAAGGAATGTGAGCTTTTTGAAATCTCCAGTGGGTACAGTCTTGATAATGCAGTCTATAATAAATAACTGTTTCTTACAGGTTATCTTTTGATTCCTGCTTGAAGTAGGTAGTTGGACATACACAGTTTAAATGTTAATGGGGCTTTTTATTGACAAATACTATAAAGGTTAACAGAGCATTTGAAGATGCACGTAAATGCCTACAAATATTGCAAAGACATTGGTACTGCCAGTAAGTGGCAATGTTTCTCTTTTACAGTACTTGAAATAAAACTCCCCTTACATTTAAATGTTTAAGCTTACAAACTACCATTCTTAGAAATTTGGATGCTGAAGGGTTTACGCTGTTTTTGTTGCACTTTCCAAGAGTTTGGGCCTAAATAATTACAACTTCAGTCGGTGATGATTCTAATCTCTCAGAGGGAAATTTTGTCAGGACCATAAAAAGAATGTAGAATGTTGAAAAATCATTATGTATAGAGCTTGTGATGAAGCTCTAATAAATTATCATGCTCTACTTAATGACTTTGAATTTCATACTGCTATGATGAAATATATGGGGAAAAGACAAGGTGTTCTAAGACTTATAACAAATTGTACATTTCCAGTACATTTTTATTTTAACCTGGTGAATGTTAAGAAAGTTATTGCTACTTTGGGGAATGTATGAGGGAGAAATGCACATATCCATGTGCCTCTAAGGAGTTGCAGATACTCTGAACTGTGAGACTGACTGATGATTGAACTTAAACATTGAAACTGTTGTTAATAAAAAGAAAGAAAGAAAAGTGTTAATTCTTGCTAATTTAATGTTTGCTTCTAAATCTAGGATTTGCCCAGTGTCTCTCTCAAAATTGTCTTTTCTTTGCCCTCTGCAGCACACTTGTGACTGACTATGAGTCCCATGTTTTGAGGTTTATTCTGCTGTTAAAGTGTTAATTCCTCACAAAATCTATAGCTTGAAGTTCCTCACTTGGCAGAGAAGTTGTGGTCTTTGGGAAAACAGGGAAAACTAAAGCATGAGATAATTTTCTAAAGCAGAACTAAATGCCAAGGAATCAGTATCTTCAATTATTTATAGAAACCAATAATCAGATACACAGGCCCAAGCAGAAAAATGAGAGTGGTCTCTGCAATGCCCAGAGCCAGGAGCGTGAAGCAGGACAGACAGACAGCTCTGTGTCCGTGGGCACTGCCCAGAGGTTTGTGCAGACACTGGAGGGGGCAGGGGCTGCACCTCTGCAGTGCTCCCAGCCCCTCACCACAGCCCTGGGGAGAGGCTCTGCCCTGCTGCTGAGCAGAGCTCTGGAGCACAGAGAGGATCTGCCTTGGACAGCAGCACTCAGTGCAGAAATGGGGGATTCGGGTCAGCACTGCCTTCTGTTCTCTGCTGGGTGGCATGCTCAGGTAGCACTTAACTCTGCATATCTATGGTTTGAGTGTGTGCTCTTACTGGTTCCACTGGCCCTGCCCAAATTATTGAAAATGTCAGTTAAAGCTGCTTGTTGCATTCTCCGTTAATTTATGTCAATGCAGAGAATAAATGCAGGATGGGACTAACATATTATGTTGACTTACTGGAAATCTTTCAAGACTCAGTGTTTATTATTCTTTTTTGTAGGCACAGTAGTGAAAAAATGATTAATTCATTTGCTTGGTGAACTAAATATGGGCAAATGGCTGAATTCTGTGGGAAATGAGAGAAAGGCCCTCTGCATAAAGATAGCATTGCATGTTACTTATTTTTTCTGTCAAAAGTAACAATGAATATTACATATATTTTGGCTGATTCATCAGGGATGCACAAAACTCTATTGTTTAAGATTGAAATGGATCATTAATATTGAGTTTTACAATTTCTTTATAGATGGTTCAGCTTAATCTCTAAATTTCTTTATTAGATGTCTGTCACACTCCAAGAACAAGTGTTTTTGATTAGCATGAGCAACAGTGTTAAATATACAGCAATTAGAAAACAACAAATGTGCTTTAAAAGCAGGAAAAATACTTAAAATAAGAGAGCTCAGTGGTTCCCTTCCTACTAAGGGTAGGATTTCAGGAGGAAATCACTCAAATCTGTGTTGCTTCTTTATGTGCTGATAAAGTGACTGAAGCTCCCCACCTCATACCAGGTTATTTTTTACTCAGCAGAATGTGAACCTTGCCAGCTTCTCTAACCCACCAAGGAGAGAAAGAGATGAAATTTAAGTCAGTTGAGGCTGACAGCAAACAGGCCATCCTCTGACACAGCACTGCAGTGCTGTGGTGTTGTCTTTATGTATTTTCCTTTGTATCAGCAAATGTCAATACTGGGAAAATAAATAGGCAAATCTGTGGGCTTTCAGCATTGCCCATCTGAGACACCAATTTGATTCCTGCTTCTGTTCTTCATGTGAATTTTGTTCCTCAGGTACTGGAAGCACAATTGTAGAATTAGCAATTCTAATAAATAATGTGTACCCCTCTGAGCCCTGTGTTGAGGAAATGTGGACTGAACAGTGAGGTTTTTGAAGGTGAGATGGCTTTAGAAATCCTGCCAGAAATCTAAGTAACTGATTTGTCCAGGAAAGCTGAGGCTGAATGTGGAATTGAACCCTGAGATGATTGGTGTCTAATTTTCCTGCTATTCAGTATTCCTTGCTTTATACAGCATCTGTATTTCTATTTTTGTCCACTCTGAAAGTAATTTGAATTGGGCTTCTTGCAAAGGCAAATGCAGTAAAATGAGTGATGTAGAAAAGACCTGAAAAGGCAGCAAATTTCCTGAGCTGAGCATAACAGCACTGGCCCATACCACACCGAGTGGTGGGTTCGCTTTACGTGTGGTGAGTCCTGTTTTCCTTGCAGATAGATTAGTGGCTTCAGCAAATCTCTGAAAGTCCAGTAAATCTATTTCTGGTGCATTATTAACTGATGCCAGAATTCTTTCCTTTTTTTTTTTTTTTTTACTTTTAAAAGAACATCAATGAGTTTAATCTCTGTCATTCAGTCATTTATTTAAACCTGGAATGGGCCCATATGTCCTTGTACAAATGAAGAACAACTCAAGGCTGATTAGTATTCCCTGAGCCTTCATGGATTATTATTAGCAACTTTTCCCCCTTGAATGTTTACAGAGCTTTTGTGAGCTTTTTACATCAGTTAGCTTGTCCTTTCAATTTTCTATTATACCTTTTGTAATTGCTTTCTGTCTATATTTGATATGTTGTTGCTTTACTCCAGTAACTTCCATTATCACTTCTAGCTCTGCTGTTGCTGCGATCAACCTGACTGCATTATTTACTCTGTTTGCTTTAAATATCACTTCTTCCTTGTTCTCCCCCCTCCTCTCCCACCATCTTTCTGGGAATATCTGAGCTTAGCAATATGATGCTGTGTGAAGTCTTATTTGTTAGCTTCATAGCCTGAGACCATGATTGCTTGAAGCCAAATGATATGCTATCATAAAGCACTAAACACCCACAGACCATTATTGAATTTATCATAGCTACGAGCTCAATACACAGCAAAAGATAAACTTGTTTTTTACTGCCTGTGGAAGTCGGCAGGTTGATTCCTCCTTTAATTCTCATTTTTGTCAATACCAGAATAACTAAATCCCCATCACTAAGACCAATTTCTTCACAGCTCTCTCATCACACTGAGTCCAGCGACTTTTTTTGAGCAGAGGGTTGTGGTAAAACGTAACAAATTCTGCCTCCAAGCCTTCCTGCAAGTTCATGGGCTCCATTGCCTATTGGAGGCTCTGCTCCCTGCAAAAGGAGGGGATGGGGTGCTGCCTGGGCCCTCCTCTCCCCTTTCCTCAATGTGATGTGTGACAGACTGGACGATTCCTCTTTGCAGACAAACTCGAGTTCATTCCGTGCATGAAGGGGCCTGGGTGTGTTGTTTCCTGCTCCACACTCAGGCCTGACAAAGTTTAACCAGCACCTGCCATTCCCAGCCCATCCAAACCAGTCCTCTCTGTCGCTGGAGGAGTGAAGCCCTTTATTTACAGAGAGAAAAAAATTACTGTGTTATAATAAACATGGAAATTGGATGCAAATTTTCTTACACACTTAAAATCAGAAATGGAGTTTCCCTCCTGTTCCACACTCCAGCTGTATGTGCTGTTATCCCTGGGGGGGCTTGGTGGGATTGCAGAGCACAACTGCAAGCAACTCTCCCTTTCTGGCATAAGGGAAGGCAAAACCCACTTTACCTACTAAGTGCCAGCTCTGTAAGGAATCTGATTTGCATGCATATCACAAAATTCTAAATAAAAAACTCTAGGTAAAAACAGAAGAGATTTATCCTGCACTTCATTAAACATGAACATTCAGTAAATTTAACTGCTTAATCTACTACTTAAGAATTCTGAAGAATCAGCTTTGTTTATCATTTATAGGCAATGGGACATTTCTGGTTAAAAACTGATTACTTGAACGTAGGACAGTTGTGACGTGTTGCAACAATTAGAATATATAACATTATAAGATGAAAATCTCTGCTTCTGTTCCTTGTAACCTGGCACCAGCTCTCCTTGCTGTGTCTTAAATATATGGAATGAATGACTGTTTCACAAATGAGCTGTTGCTTTTTCTGCATCCATTGTCACAGGGGCAATGGGTACTCAAACACCCCTTACTAGGCTGCAAAGCAGCATCTCTCCAGAAGACAAACTGTGCTTCACAAAATGTTTGTTGTGAAGGTCCAGGTCAGATTTGGACTTGTGTACAAATATTTTTTCAGTCTTTAGGTATGTTTCTGTTGCACTTTAAAGATGCAGACTGATCTTCTACTGCAAAAAGTGCAAAATACTGAAAAAGGTCAGCTTTTCCATAAAGAAAAGATGGCCTACACAATTACAAGGCTTCTTTGTTACAGTCTTCAGTCATTTAAATAAGGGCAGAAAGAAAGTTGTATAAATATAATAAAACATGGGGGCACAGCCATATTCAGCTATTTAGCTTTTATTCCTCCTTTTGTTGTGCAAAGTTTCCTTTCTCCGTCAAAATAATTAGTGAAAAACTCCATCTGTAAGGCCCTGCCTTGAGCTTTTTGCTAGGTCAATGAGCCTATGTTCTTTTTGGTACTAAATGATATCTGTGATTATTGCATTCATTAATTTTTATATAGGAAATAATACCTCTGCCTGGCTCTATATCAACATATAGATTTCTGTTCCAAATCAAACTTCTGTACTGTGTGCTGTTGCTGGGAGAGAAGCACAGAGCTTGATAGTCAAATCAAGTTAAAGAATTCAATTTCACAGAAATAACCAATGGCAGTGCTTATTATATTATGCAATTACATATTACATTCCTGCAGAACCTTTCTGATCTCCCTTAATTCTTGTACTTTTTAAAAAAATAGTTTAAGCCACTATCTCTTAGGTATCCAAACTCTGGCTCTAGTTCTGGTGGATGTGACTCAGATCTGCTTTTAGAATCATTCTTTACCTAACAAAACTAAGTAAAATCTAATTCCTTGTGTCTTATTGATCTTATTTGCTATTGTATTTTCTTCAGTCATTAGAATAAATGTCAAAGTGTATGGCTGACATCCAGAATGGGGTTTCACACATACACTTCTGCTCTCCAGAACCTCTCACATCCACTTGCTCCACAGCTTTAAGGTATGAAACCATCTCAGATTCCAAACTTGCATCACTACTTTTCAGAAAAAGGTCCTGACAAGAGCAAAGAAATTTTTAATCTGCTTTTCAAGGACATACTAGAAGTTTGGGATGTTTAAGCACTGATTGGCGTGGACATTGTCCCAAATTGTGATTTTTATTTACCAGCTGAATGTGGAGTTCTGAAAGCCAAGTTGAGGATCAAATACCCCTTTCTAGATGCCTGGTTTATTTATGTAATGAAATGTTCCTGTTAGAAGTCCAAAGGCCTCATCTTCTAAATGGATCAGACACAGAAAAGTTGATGGGGAATTGAAGTGTGCACAGTCTGTGTGATGGCAACCAGGAGCCACAGAGGTCAAGGCCCACATCAGCTCACTGGATGTTGCAGTGCCCAGCCCCAGCAGCTGCTCCCTGGCAGGGGACCCTCTCCCCCCACATCCCTTCAGGCTGCTGCTGGACAAAGGCTCTGGAGGTACCTCCAAGGAGACAGCGTGGTGCTTCTGGCCCCTTGCAAAAAGGGACTGACAGAAAGCATGTACAGCACTGAAAGCTTTGCATCTCCTCCTAAAGCCAGGGGCATGATCTTCATTGACTGAACATAGACCAGAGAGGTTTGGTCTTTAGGACAATATGACAATACAGCCCCTGAGCACCTGACAACTTACTCAGTTTCCTTTCTCCTCTCAAGACCCCTTTTTAGGTGTATTGGATCCGTTTTATTCTCTGTTCCACGAGAGATGAAGAGCAACAGATGTGCTTCTCGATTTTCTTCAGGGTCTTGCAAACCTTGCCTGGGGATATTTGTTTCTGGTTCTTTCTAATTTCCTTCTGCTTGAGAGAATAAGACATAATAGGCCATCTGCATATTTGCACTTCTCAGATGAGGATTATTTCATTTGCAAGGAGCTTAATAGAATTCTGAAGAATCAGCTTTGTTTATCATTTTAGGGAATGGGACAACATTTCTGCTTAAAAATTAATTACTAGAACATAACACACTTGTGAGACCTTTTCAGGATTGAGAAAAACCCCACATTCTCAGGAGAGATATTGGTCTTTTTGTCATTTGTAAAACTGACTTTAAAATGATAGCATTAGTGATTAAAGACTGAAAGAAAGAGGTCTCAGAATAACCAATGGATTCTCTGGCATATGTTAATATATTCGGTTTGGAAAGGTTACTTCCATTTATATTCGAGATGAAAATACTTGGTGACTTTATAGCATGTAATCACATTTTTCCTAAAGAAGCTGAGTGCTCTGATTAGCACTGGGAATAATAATCTAAAAAAATGGTGATGAGTTAAACTAATAAAGAAATGTTGATTTCAATAAAAACACGTTTTAAAATATTAGAAAAAAAGAAATACTGGTAATCTTTTTCTTATATAATTTTTCTTCTAATTATATCTTCTATAGTAAATTTCATACTATAATGTTAAAAAAAGGAACAAGAACTTTGAATTTTATAAAGAAAATTCTGTAAATTGCTGATTTAAATTATTTTAATTGATTTTTATGGTTATTTCATTTCACTTTGTAACAGAAAAAAATCTAAAAGAAATAAGAAAGACATGGATCTGTTGAAACGAGTCCAGAGGAGGCCACTGGGCTGATCCCCAGGCTGGATCACCTCCCCTGTGAGGGACAGGCTGAGAGACCTGGGAGGGTTCAACCTGAAGAAGGCTCTGGCCTGACCTTGTAGCATCTTCCAGTGCCTAAGGGGGCTACAAGAATCCTGGAAAGGGACTTTTGGCAAGGCCATGTAGTGACAGGCCAAGTGGGAATGACTTTAAACTGACAGAGGCTAGATTTAGATTAAATATTAGGAAAAAAATTCTTCCCTGTGAGGCTGGTAAGGCCCTGGCAGAGGTTGCTCAGAGAAACTGTGACTGCCCCATCCCTGGAATTTTCCAGCTCTCCAGAGTGGTTTGGAGCTTAGAATTTTTTTCTTCCTTTTCTAGGTTAGGGCATAAATGAGACTTTTCTCAGTTTTTCCCTGGAATCTTTTCCACTCCTTTACATTCAGTCTCACCTTTGTCACTTGAAGCACTCATTTGGAGAGTAGGACATCATTCAGATTCCAGTCACTCCTCCCTGCTAGACTGGGTGAAGGGGATCTCAGCATCTCAAGAAGGTGTTTTAAACATAAAGATAGGAGATGTGGGCTGTGAATCAGCTGCTGCAGCATTTAACTCAGCACAGAAAAACCCGAATAAATAAACTGGGGATGGGAGCTTCAAAGCACCCTGTTAAAAAGCTACCAGCACTGAAGGGAAGTAGTTTCAGGGAGCTCAGGCACACTGCAGTCAGGTGGCTGTGAGCGTCCCCTCAGCTGACAGCAACAACGTCTTCTGCAGCTGCGGGTCACAATAATCCCAGGTAGCATTTGCAGCTGGGGGTACGACCAGCAAAACCCAAAACTCTGAACAGCCCAACCAGTTGGAGCCACAAGGATGTGTTAACCAGGGAAAGAAATATGTAGCCAGATAGATTTATTGCAGCTCAGAACATGTAAGTCCCTGACAGGCTGTTCCTGAGTGTGTGGGTGCTCACAGCTGCTGAGAACTTGTGACAGGGTGTGTGCAGTGCAGTGAGGTAGCAGGGAGATCTGGCTGGCAGTGTCAGCATTGCAAGGACAATACACCTTCCCTTCTTCAGAAAAGTTTCCCTGACTATTGATTAATATCTCAGAAAGCTCCTCTTCCTCACTTTTAAAATAACCTGTGTTATATGGCTTTACAGGTTAAACCGATGCTGGCAGCAGCAGCTTGAGCAGCCCTGGGGGTGGCCCAGGGCAGGAGGTTCCCAGGCCTGGCTCATGAAGCGCTGGGGGCTGGATAAAAGGCCCAGGATTGGGGTCAGCTGGTGAGAGAAGGCTGCGGGGGAAGGGCTGGTGAGAGAAGGCTGCGGGGGAAGGGCTGGTGAGAAGCGTGGCTGGGGCCTGCAGCACTGCAGGGGCCCAGCTGTGACCAAAATCCCTGCAGAAACACGTGCTGAGAAGTTCCCCTGTTACAGCAGGAGACAACGCAAAGCTATAAACAAAAAAACCCCTTACAGCCAAGATGCTGAATCTTGTGTGAGGAGATGTTTTCCATCTGTGTCTCCTGAAGGAAGGCTTTACCCTGGAAGGCTGCAATGTAAACTGAGTATGCAGAGGAGGAGACAGTGAGGAGACAAGCCTTTCTCCTGCACACTGAGGTAAGTTCTCCCAGGAGGACCTTGGCCGTTCTTGGGGATGGCACAGTGCCTCAGCACTCCCGTGTGCGCAGCAGGCTCAGCTGCCAGCGGGGCAGAGTTGGCCTCCAGTTGCTGTGGCGGTGTTTGCTGGTATTGGGTTCTGCTGGCTGTGGACAGTGAATTACAGACTTGCAGTCTTGTGTGTCTTATTTGCCCTGTTCCAGGAGTCTGCTGTGTCTGTTTGGAGATTCATTGGAAAGCAAGGAAGAGCCTGTAGCAAACTCTTGGGCTTTGTAAGGCTAGGAAGGCTTGCTCATTGCAAATGTGTTCTGAGGGCTCCTCTGCTCAGCTCTGAACTCGCTGCTCAGTCTGGGCTCTTCAGGTGCTGGTTTGCACTGTGCTGTAGTTGTTGTTAATGAGTGCTGCTCTGACTGCTGCTTCTTCTGGCTGGGGATCTAATTATTACTAAACTGAAAATGCACTTGCAAGGGAAGTGTTTGAGCTTTTAGGCTGCTTTGGAATTTGAAAAATCACTTTTCTCCTCTGATATTTTTTGTTTTAATATTCTTGTTCCTCTCCAAGTCTTTCTGTTCCTGGGAGGACTGAGGAATAGATTGTTTTCATTATCATTATTTCAGAATGGGGGGCAGGAGTGGATAATGATCCTATTTCACACTTCCATGAGTTGCCATGTGGTGATGACATACGCCCTCCAGCAGGAAGTACTAACAAGTGGCTCTCAATTTGCATTGAGCCATACTGCCATTCCCAAAACTCTGCATGTTTTCTGCAGTATGTATAACCTGGTACTCCCTAGACCTTTGTAAATATTGCTATACAAGATTGCTATGCAGTAACTTGAGGATTCTTGTCGACATCTCTCAGATGTTCTGCCTTCTACCTCCTCCCTCTCCTTTTGTTCTCAAAGCAGAAGAGCTGTCTTAGTAGGCACACCAATAATACGTGCCCCAAAACAGAAAAGGAAACTAGTCCACTTGATAGTATAGAGGACTCTTAGTAGGATACAATTATGGATGGATTGTAGGCAGCACACAAGATTTAAAATGTAGCTTCTAAATGAATGTTAATATTTCATCTTGACCTGCTGTGATGGGAAAGGAAGATAATCTCGTGTGTGTCACATGTGATCTAGAGCAATTTTTCTCTCTTTCTGCTTTGGATAGTCCTTAGTGTGCACAAGTTCCCTCTCAGGAGTGCAATCTGAGAAGGTGTGGCTGTGAGCCAAGCAGGATATTTTGGGTTAGATGCTTTCAAGGAAGGAGAGTAAAGCCTTGCTAATACAATGGGAACTGAAGTATCAAAACCTATCTGATCTTTTCTGAAGCAGCAGGAAGAGCTGTGGGATGCTGGAGCACAGATTGGTGCTGTGCAGACCTGTGAGGACTTGGTGTTGATGTGTGCAAAGCAGAAAGATGAAGAGCAGTAAATCAGTGTAATGAGTGACAATGAAGAGCCAAATAACGGATTAATCTGGAGGCAAAACAAAAAACTGCATCACTGAATTCCTGTTTAAAGTATCCATTGCAGCAATAATGTAATATCTCTGCAGATAACATTGAAAGTGTGATGTCACACATAAAACAGACTCATGTGTGTCCTGGGCATGGGCCAAAGATTTTTCTTTCCTTTGTAGTAAGGAGAAAAAATATCATAAATAAATCAAACCTGAGAGGGTGATTCCAGCTCCTCAGGTAGCTCATCAGGTCTGAATGTGATAAACATTAAATGACAGCAATTTCAGTATAAAGTCAATTATCTGTGTGTAGAAAATTAAAATTAGACACATCCTTTAGTCTGGAAATTCATCCTAATGGAGATGCAGTTCTCTTTCTGCTGAAGAGTAGAGTCCCTTGAGAATAACAATCAGTGTGCCTCAGCTCAGGAGGTGCATTAACTTGACAGGCATGGAAAGCCACTGGCTCTCCCCTCCCAGATTCTGCTGGAGAACTTTTAAAGGAGATACCAAGATCTCATTACTCTGAATGTTGACTGAAAGCTCTGAACCTTTAGAAGATGATAAATGTGGCTTTTAATTTTTTTCAGACCTATTAGAATTTCTCCTACTCATGCACTTTTCAACAAAGGCAAATAGTGCAACCAGAAATAATGCAGAGTTACTGGAATGCATCCTTTTTAATAATGGAAACAAACTGGAAAAGAGTTCAGAACTGCCAGTTGGTGGTGTTTTCCTCCTCTTCTAGAAGTGAAGAAGGGAGTTGGCTTGGAAAAAGGGAGGCAGGTTCATTAAGAGTTTAGAATAGGGACACAGATTTTTGAAAAGGTCTTTGCTTTTCTACTCTCCCATATAACCTGAATTGGCACCTTCACTTCTGTCTGCTGGTTTACCTTCCTATGCTTTACCTTCCCTGAGTTTTGTCTCACTATATTGGTTAATGTTCCTTTTGCTTTATTTTTTAACTGTTCTGAGGCACTTGAATATTGCAGTCTTTCATCAAAAGCATAAGCAAAAATGTCTTCAGTTTACTAAAAGTAAATTATTAATTGTATAGGAAGTTGATGAGAAACCTGGAAATTTGGATGTCCAGTGTACTCCCCTACTCATCATGATCTTCATACTCAGCTGGAAATAATGCTTGAACCATTTGAGGATGGAGTGGAACTTCCACCTGCTGTGTGGATCAGGTTTTTCTAAGACACATTCTCCTCTGGCTCAGAGTGTGAGAGGTCCCTGCTTTTGAGCAAAGAGTCAATTCCTAAAAGTGGCTCTGGGTCACTTTTATTTTTGGCTGGCTGGTGAGGTGTGTTCTGGTGTGGTGCAGGATCTGATCTCATAAACCACACTGCTCCTGATGTGGGTCTGCTTTCCTGGGCAGCACTGCGTGGCTGAGCAGCCCCTCTTTATGAAAACTGGGGAAAAAAAAAAAAAAGCTGTCTTGCAGGAGTGGAGTTAATGTGCAAAATTACTGTATTAGTTCGCTGATGGATTTGCTTCTGCGAAATGAATAACTGGAAACTAACACTCAATTTGTTTAATGGGGACATGGGAAGAAGATAAATCTTGAAGTGGGATCTTAATGACTAAAATAATGAATGGTTTAATCTAAAGCACTTAGAGGGTGCTTTGTGAATGTCCCAGTGTCACACATCGGGTGTGGGCACCAGCACAGAGCCAGTGCTGGAGGGGGTGGCAGCAGGGTGGGGTCTGTGTGGGACCCACAGGTCAGAAGGACAGCCTGGCTTGGTTTCACGTGAGGTTTGTAGGGAGAGGTGATCTCTCTGGCTGGACCAACAGGTGAAGGTGGAAGGAGCAGCAAGCTCCAGGGTGTGTGAGCTTTTCCCTCTCATGAGGGCACAGAATATTCTGAGTTGGCAGGGACCCACAGGGAACACAGAGTCCAGCTCTTAGCCCTGCACAGGACATCCCCAAGCAGGTTTTCCTCAGGTTTATACCCTCCCCACACTATGGGGGCTGCTGCTTCCCACAGGATGCCTGGGATGTGCTTCCTGTTGTCCTTGGGGAGACATGACTGCCATCCCTCTGTTCAGTGTGCACACTTGTAAGGCACTTGGTGACCGTTCAGGCTTTGCAAATAGGGTTATTGAGTGATGCTTTCCTTAATCTATTCCCAAAACTATGCTTTTATTGCTAAGAATATTTAAATTGGTTGGGGAATTCCTGTTTTATCCTGACATTTATTCTGCAGCATCCAGTGTGTCCTGCCAGACTGCAAACACTTACCTCATGTATTGCTTTGCCTGGTGAATACTGCTGTTTGTGAGTAAACCACATCCTTGCAAGTGTTTCTATCTCATGGATTTTTTGCTTAAGATGGGTTGTCCTGGTTGCTGCGAGTCTGTGATATTTTTCCTTCCATTCCTTACCTTGTGGGCTGTACCAGTGCAGTCTAGTCCCAGTCAAGATTTCTGTGCTTGCTCACTAAACCTACTCATCATTGAGGAAAACCCTGTAACAAAATGTTTGATATTCCTCCCTGCTGCAGGGAGAAAGTTCCTTCAGAGCTGAATCTGGGAAACTTGTAGCTGAAAGGTTTCCTGTGCTGTCAGTTCGAAGGGTGTTTGAACAAGGTCGTGTCTCCTCTGTGGTGGAGCTATCTTAGGAGAAAATGCTACTTAAAACCAAAGGACTTTATCTATGTAAATCTATTTTACTATTGCACATTAAGGAAGCAGTTAACCTTAAGTTGTCCTTCTACTTGGAAAGAACTACTGTTAAGCTTCTTTGACCTGTGGGCTTTTATAAGTTTTAAGCACATATTAACAAAATGTGCTCTCAAGAGGAATGCAAGTAACCTGCCAGTCATTCCTGGCTGACAGGGACCTGTCACTAAGTGACACTTCCTCTTGGGGACGGGGGAAGCAGACATTAACAAAGCTTTTCTTCTCCCTGAAGCAATCCTGCCAGTTGGCAGTGGCTGTTCCAGCAATGGGAGGCTTTGGCAGGCAGCAGGGTGAGCTGTGGTAGTTGAAAAATAGGCTGAAGTAGCAGCAGCTGGCAGCTTGAAGAATCTCTGACAGTGTGATGATAACCTGTCTAGTACTGTCATCATTTGAGCTCAGCAGGACCAGAAAATATCCTGATGATCCAGTGAGGATATGGAAAAGCTGTGAGGTTTTTTCTACTTTATCAAGGAGTGGTTGTTTTCTTACAGCATGAAGGATTGTTTTAGCATTTGCAGAAATAAAGCTGGAGCATCTTGACTGGCCTCTAAGGCAAACCTGACCCAAGTTTTACAGTTACTTTTTTAGTAGGAAAATAAAAATGAATTTGAGCATCAAGATTCTTTCAGAAATCTTATTGCTACAGCAAACACCTCATCCCTTTACAGGGGGAGGAGTGGGTGTTGCCCCTCTCTCGTTTACTGTGTGACTTTGGCAGTTTGTTTCAGCTTGGTAAAGTGAGTAGGTGAATTGCAGTGTTGCTGGGGAAAGAACAAATGAAATATTAGATGTCAATGGATGATTTCCATGTACAGAAGCAGGCAGTGTTCCCAAGCGATGGGGGGATCTGGGGCTCTGAAGATACAGGGTCAACAGGAACAACTATTCCCACCTGACAGGTCAGATAATCCTGCAGCTGCCATAATCCCCCTGCAGGGTGCCTAACTGCTATTTAAACAAGCATCTGAAGTGCACAGCAGTGAAGAAACCAGAGTTTAGTCTGGGCCTTTTCTCCTGTCTCTGGTAGTGTTTGGCTGGAGTTTTAGAGAGTGACATTATAGACTGTCCAAATGAATTATTCCACACAGCCAGACTGAAGCTAAATAGGCCCCAGTTGTCCCTTCTGGAAGGGATTTGTGCTGAAATGAGGACTGCTGTGGTGGTCATCGAGAGATGACAATGCCAGACAAACTCCTTTCAGCATTTAGTCTGGAGAGAAGGCACAAATTTATATTTAGATCTTGAAAAATGAATGAAGCTTTTTTCTGGTGAGTGGAAAAGGTCCACCAGAGAGTTTTATATATTCGTATACACAGCACTGAAATGTTTCTGGGTCTAACCCCAAGGCAGGATTGTGTCCTAAAAAAACCCCAATGATTGGTATGGCAGAGCTCTTGTATCTGGAGAAGCTTGACCATCTGCACTGCACATCCAACCAAGCATGGGTTGGAATCACAAGTGTTGGAGTGAAGGACACGTTCTTGGGACTCATGGACACCTCTTAAATTCTGGAACAAGGCTTTGTATTTCAGCTCAGTCCAATGCTTTGCTCAGACAACCACTATTTCTCATTAGCAGGTACCTAAAATTTCTCCGAAAGCTGTCTTGTAAAAATGTAATAGAATAAAGTATGTTCTGAGTATTTATACAGTGCCAAGTATTAATTAACATGAAAGATACCGGCAATTGACTGAAGCCTCTGCAAGTAATTTTATTAATGTTTAATCCTTATTAATGACATATTATAATTATTTGGGTACATGTTTTCCTAGCACATTTAGCACTCTCAGGCTCTATCATTTCCTTCACAATAGAGATAGGCTAAACCTCAGAAATAAAGCTGAGCTCTACTTTTCCAGCCACTAGCTCAGCCTGCAAGCCACTCCACTTAGAAGGAGCTGCTGTAAAGGGATGGCAGCACAGAAATTCTCCCCAGGGAACTTTTGAGTGCAGGTGTGGATTTGGAGCTGGGGAGGGTGGCCAGTGCTTTTCTAGTGACACTGAGTCCTGTATGAGGATGTGTGCCTGACTCCTTGGAGCCCTTGGAAATCCCATCTGAGAAATCTGCCTTGGATTGTTTTTAGCCAGATTTGATGTCCCAGCACCACACTTGATTAAAATTTGCATGATGGAATGAAAGGGTTCTTAGCACCTGATGAAACCTGTGATTGTCTCTAGGGCAGTCGTGGTACAGGAAACACCTGAGCTACAAGTTTGAGATGCTGTGGCATACAAGTCAGGTGGCCATTGAATTCTGATTTCAAATGGCACAATTCCTTTTCTAGCCCCCTTTTCCCCTCAGGCCTTAGATGGAGAGATGGAAGGCTTCACTGGGTGTGTTATCAGCAACCTGGAATTCTCTGAATGGTGGATGATGATAATGTGACAACTTTCCAGTGATAAGAGTTGCAAAGAAGGTAATTTACACTTGCAAGGACAAAATGTACAAATCATATCAGAGATAAAGAAATGCTCAGGTTTATGATGACGCTGTTTGTTGTATGTGATGTTATCACAAGATGCTGTTGCTACTTTATCTTGCATCTAATATACAGATTAGACATGACAATTAAAAAAAAACAACAAAAGAGCTTGTGGGAATTAATTTTGCTATGAGATTTGTTCTTTTCTTGAATGAAAACGGCCGTAAGGGCTAAACCAGAGTAGTGAACACTCTGTTGTCAGCTGCAGCCTTCTTTGTGTTGGTTTTTTTGTCCTTGGTGGTTGATGCAGGAGCGGCAAATTTCAAGCAGTTATTAGCAATAAATAGCTTTGAAAGTCTTCAGGTCTACAAATGCCTGGATATCATAGCAGTAAATATACACTGGTAGAATAATGTTTTGGTTCTGGAATAATGGCTTGTTAATCTAAGGAGTGAATAAGAGTGGAGAAAAGAAATGAGCAATGAGTTTGGTTCCTGAAGTAATGTTTCATTAACTGGGGAAAAACCTAACCTTGCATAGCTGCAGAGTTTGCCAGTGCAAGCAAATAATTACTTTGCTTTCCGCCAAATATATTTTGATTTTCAATAATTACAGGAAACACAGAAATGTTTTTTCTAGGAATTGTGGGGGTTTTTTCCCATTACTGTATTAGTTGAAAATATTTACTAATGGCAAAATATAATGAATATTACTTTTGACTATCTTAATTTTCTTTAAATGGAGCTTGCTGAAAGCACTTCTAATTCATCCCTATTACTGTATCACACAGTTCCTGTAAAATTCATAATTAGACAGGATGGTTTTTCGAGTAGAGAGCAAGAAGCTGGCTTTGCTAATAAAGCATGGTTTCCCCAGTCACCTTTTTTGTGACAAATGTTTATTACCACAAATACTGTAAAGAATGCAGCAGAAGAGCTAAAGGAGTTGATTCTGTAGTGCAGGGGGCTCCTGGCAAAACACTGATGGGAGGAACTCCCTGGCTGATCACAAAGTGTTGGCTTATCAATGAAGAATATTAAAGGCATCAAGCAGTGGATGGTAATCTAAATGAAATTAGCCTAACAACCTAAAATACTTTGAATAATAAATATCTCTAGCCACAAGAGGATTGTTTTACTTAATTCAGAGGTATTAACTGTTTGTATAACTGTACTTGGAACACATTACAAATAATGCATATGGAAATGAGAATACCACCCTTGCTAATCTCCTGAATTACAGAGTTATTAGGTATTGATATACGCTTCTATCTGCCCTTTTTTTTTTTTTTTAAATTTTTTTTTATTAAAAACTGCAGCTTTTTGTTGTTTTCAGCTGGAAATTATGTTGACCACAAAATGGAGTAAAGCAGCTAAGTCTGTCAATAAAAGCAGAAGGCATGATATATAATGAGGTATAATGATAAGTATAACACAGCCTTTCCCTGCTGTGCAACCATAAATCCATTGTCTGCTGCTGCCTATGGGATGGCGAAAAAGGGAACTAAACAAAATGTGCTCAGTGTCTCTGGACATGGGATTAGGTGAAGAGAAAAGAGAATTTTGCCGATGGCTTGTAATTCTGCTTAGTTGCTTGCCATGATGGGGAGGGTGTTTCACCTGGGTAGTTTTCTGGAGCTAGAAGGCTAATTTTGCAAAAAAACCCCCTGCTGGTAAGTATGTGGCGATGACAAGGTTATTTCTGGGCACAGGTTTGTTACAGAAAGGATGTTCTTCCAATTAAATAAATAGACCAGGTTGGCTCAGTCTTCAGATCTACCAATTTTTTCTTTGTTCTAAAAAATAACTTGACACTTGTAAAATAAGCATTAATATCCTCTTTTCTCATCTTTAGTGCATTTAGATGTCGAACCCTTCTCTTAGCATATAAAGAGTCCCTATGGATTGCATTGTAGTTTTTATGGAGGACTTTAAAAGGTATGGATTAACTATTCACTGTTCCCAGTTAAATCTGTTATGAGAATTAAAAGAAGTCATTAGTAACTTTCAGTGTGGAAAGCCAGGGAGAGATAAGATCTTGCTAATTAATTGATCATTGTATTGTCAGTCTCAGCACATGGGATTATCAAGTGAAAAAGGGGCATTATTTCTTTTCAGAGTTCTCATGGGTAGAGTTGAGAATAAAAACCCCTCCTGGCTGCCCCAAAGGCACATGATGTTCACTGGACAATATACACAGGGTCGATCTTACCCCATTCTGGCCACCCAGCCACCATTGTGGGGGGAAGATTGAGTCGTTCTATATCCTGAAATTCCTGACTGCATTGCATTTGTGTGAAATTGGAGTGAAGGAGAAGAACAACTTGATATTTCAGTGGGAAAAATATTTCTTATTCTTAGATCATGGCTTTTATATTTTTTTTTCTCAAACCACGCCATCTACCCATTTAGGTTTTTCTCTGTCTGGCAGCACAGAGAGCTGTGTCAGTCAGAGACAGAGCTGAAGTGAAACCTGGCTGCTCCCCTGGGTCCTGCGTTCCTGTCACAGCAGTCTCAGCTCTCCTGTTTTGGGAGGGGGGATTCAGTGCTGAGCCGGTGTGCTGAAGAGCAGTGTTGGAGCTCGGAAAACAGCTGCATTCCAGAAATTCACATGCAAGTTTCCCTTCATACTAGAGGGTACATAAACCCAGGCTGCCTTGGAATCAGTAGCAACACTTGGACTCTTGGCAGTGGGGTCGGGGTTCCCTCAGTGCCAGTCACTGGTGCCAGGGTGAGATGTGCTGCTGCTGGGTGGGGCAGGATGTCAGCAAGGCAGTTGCACCCCCACCAACAAATCTGAAGTTTTTACTGAGGAAGAGGAGTCCCAAACCACTGCATGAACACGGACTATCAACAGTTTGAACTGGAAACATACCAAATAATTAGATTGCTTCCAAAATAGCAGGCACTTATTGACTGCCAGCAATGCTCTGATCCTTCATAAATCATAAGCCAATCAATTTAAAGTACTTTTACTGTGTTAATCTGTCTCAAACAGGCAGAAGTTTATACAATGGCTTAAAATGGGAGCTGTGAATGCAGAAGAGGAGGACTGTTAAGAAAAGTAATTAACGTTATTGAAAATAGAATTTGTTCCTGTGAGGTGGGAGTGCTGATTGAACATATGAGCTCCACTTAGGTTTTGTTGTGTGATAGATTCTTTTTTTTTTTTTTATTTTAATAACACTGCAGGCAAATTGTGATGGGAAAGAGAATCACTGGAGTAGAGATTTTTTGGAGGTTTTTTTTTTTTTATAGTAACTTAGGAAGGATGCAGAGTGGGGTCTATGTGAAATAGCTGTTCTGCAGTATACTTGGAATGTTATGGAAGATAAAACTTCCAAATTGATGTTGAAATTAAATAATGTCTGTTTGATGTTAGTAATTTCCAAAATGTCACATTTAAAATTTAGAATAACAGATTAGGTTTGACATCTGAACTTTATATTGTATTTGCTTTTTTTCTTCCATCTGACAATAGAATTTTCTTTACACTAAATAAAGACATTTTAAAGAAAAATGTACTTCTAAACCTTAGGTCTCTTTAGGACCCCTGTGAAGTATGGCTGTACTTTGTTCTCAATATGTATCCATGGATGCAGTAAATTGTATGTGAGATGCTTGTGTTGCTGCATGGACTCCTGCAGCTGTGTGACAGAGCAACAGACCTGTGAATGTGCAGTGGGCTTGGGTCTACCTTTATTTTAACAAGGGTAAAGTAACCCTCTGCTGTTACTAAAAGCTGTTTCTTTTTGTTCTGTCAGTGAACCAAAATAATCAATTTGCTTGTACAGCTTTGCTGTGCAGTAGTGTGCCATTTTTGAGCACTTGCATTCTTGACTGTAAATGCATTTTAATTCCATTTTTTTTAGCATTCTCCTATCTTCCAAGGTTTTTCCTCACTGCTTTTTATGTACAATAGTTGAATTATATGGGCAAGATAAGGCTGCTGCTCATTGAAAAGTGTGACAGGCTGGCATTAACCTGTCCAGAATTGTGTCTGATGGAGCGGATACTGTTTAGATGAATTATATATTTAGTCTCTAAAAGCTTTTCAACACTAAACCAAAGCCCTTCGCTTTCTAACAATGATGTAGCATGAGATCAAAACCCTTGTACTTTTTCAGCAAACCATGGCCAACAGGAAGGCACCAGGACTGTATTCTGCTTTTTGGAGGGATGAAACAAGCTGTTCTTGGTCCTTGAGCTCTGGTTTCAGGGCTGTTTCCTCTACTTGCCTCTCTGGGAAGGGACAGATGCTCCAGCCCTGCTCTCTCTGGGCAGGAATTGGTGTCCCTGGTGCTCCAGCCCTGCTCTGGCTGGGGACAGGAATTGGTGTCCCTGGTGCTCCAGCCCTGCTCTCTCTGGGGACAGGAATTGGTGTCCCTGGTGCTCCAGCCCTGCTCTGGTGGCTGAGGACAGACTGCATGAAGGAGGCTGCTCTCTCTGGCAGCTGAGGAACCTGCTCTGGGGGCACCTGGATGAGCCTTTTGCACTGTCCCCTGACAGAGGGTGCTCTCTGATCCTCAGTTCAGGTCTGTCTGTACTTCAAGTAATTTACCCTCTAAGGCAGTGCTGATGGATTTTGGGGTATAGGAAGGAGAATGCCGAGAGAAGGCCGGGTCCATCTGGAGCTGGAAAGTAGAGCTGGGGTGATTTGCAACAGATGTTGCTGCTAGGGGATGTTTGCTGCTTTTGTGGATTTATTTTCTCTTGAGCTGCACTATAGGGCACTGGAGAGGAGAGGGATTGCTGGGGTCCCTGCCAGCTTCTGGTTCTAAGCACGATGGTGGCTGCGGAAGAGCTGCTCGCTCTCTCTGTGCTTTTGGACCCATAACTGCTGGAGTGTACTGGGCAGGCAGGGAGCTCCCAGCGGGGCCTGGTGAGGAGCCAGAGACCCAGCTGGGAGGGGGCACCCTCCGAGGGCAGGTGGGGCTGAGACACGGGGACAGGACGTGGTGTGAAAAGGACATCTAAAAGGCTTTTTTAGGTGTTGGTTCAGGGGTCACCTGTGCTCTTTATTGTGTTTGTCTTGAACAATCCTTAGCAGATCCCTGCTAGTGATCACTGGCTCATCACTGAATCCTTTGAGCCTTTTGAAAGACATTTGTTTTCAGATCTTACATAGTGTTGTTGTGGTTTCTCTTGGAAACATACAGATCTTCTGAGTTAAATACAGATCTTCTGAGTTAAGGTTTTTCACTTGCCAAAGCCCACGGGCAGAAGTCCAGAGCCCTAAAACCACCATGTTTCTCCTGAAGATCTAAGGCCACTGGATTTGTGATAAACCCATTCTCTTAATTGTTTGCGTTCACCAAATCAAAGGTCCTTTTCCTTCTCTTAGGTCCCATCAATGGATGGGACTCCTGGAAACCCCTGATAGGTGGCTGAGGTTTTGTCCAGGGTGGAATTTTCAGCATGGAAACGGAAAAGATTGTAGACATTACAGCCCAAGAGTGTGAAAGTCCCACTAGGAACTGGGAGGTGCAGTGCGAGGAGAGGATGGTGGGGAGTGAATCACAGGAGAGGAACCCGTGTCTCCTACTCGGGGGCTGAGAATGACTAACAGAAACAGAGATGGCAAATTCAAAGTGGAGCTGTTGTAACAACTTTGCTGTTTTCTGCACATAACCAAGGGTGGAATCTCCCTTGTTGCAGACAGTGGGGGAGGAGAGAAATAGGCTGGGCTCATGTTTTGAATCAAAACTCCAGGAAGCCAGTTGTTGCTTGGAGAATTAATTTGGCCTGGTGAATGTCATATTAGCACATTCAGAGCACAAAATGCCCTTTCTGAAAATTTCTATTGATTTTTATGACAAATGAAATATTGCAGAGCATGAACACAAATTTTATTCCTCTTCAGCAGTGACATACAAAAATCTGTAAAATTCTAGTGAGACAACTGCTGCAAGGGACTGGTGGAGTCTTTTAAATGTGGAGGGGTCTGATGGTAAATCTCATATATGAGAGTTTCAGAATGAAGATATTTCTGTTTGAGCAGTCTAAGCCCGGGTGAATCATACTGAATGCACACCAAATAATTCTACTCCTTTTCCAGGATTTTTATGACTGAGGCACAGCTGACATTCAGTGATGTCAGTGTGCGTAATTCAAGCATCAAGTTTTGTGGCATTTGTGTCCTTAATGTGGATTAAGCATTCTGCCCTGCATGATTTCATACTAATCATGAAGGCTTTCAGGGAATAGATTATCATAGGTGTTCTTATCTGAGAAGATCAGGTTTTATAACCTAAACTACTACATGATGCACACTCTGCACACACCATTCTACTTGGGCTTTTGTCCCTCTTCCTCACACCACGACTTTTTTTGTGCAGTCCCTGAGGATACAAGGTCTGATTAAAGTTATTGGTGTTGCTGCATCAGCAATTGAAACTGCCTGGCTGAAACTTGTCACTGTTGCAGGGAGATGTAATCCAGCAGAACCCGGCAGTTCTTGTTACCCTTCCTCTTAAAGAAACTCAGCTTCTGTAACCTCCTGCATTTCAGCCTCCCAGAGTCTGGGTCTGGCAGTGGCTCCAGAGACCTGGCAGATGTCAGAGGCTCAGAGGCTGGAGCAGGAGGAAGAGAATTGGGAAGGAATATGCCAGACCTATCTGAATGATTTGGCTTGAAATGTGGGACAGCTGAAGAATTGTAGAAAGATCTGGGTTGGAAGGTGATGCTCAGAGAACATCTTGTTCCAAACCCCTGCTGTGGGCGGGGACACTTCAGGTTTTGTGAAGGTTTCACTTAAATGGGAATAGTGTGCATCTAAATTGCAGCCCCTGATGCAGACTCTACAGTGTTAAACTTTAGTGATTGTACATGACTGGATTAATCTGTGCCTACAATAAATTTATGAAAATATATGAAATGTCTGCATCTGTCTTGCTGTCACCTCGTGGCTCTCTGGAGATTGACATATAAATGCCCAGAAAAGATGGTGAGATCAGATGGAGCATATTGCTGTAATCTGCTGGGATGGTTTCCCAGGAAAACTTGATTGTTTTACATAATCCTGTCAAAATGCCTCCTAAGGTAAAGTAGGAATGTAGTTAAAGCGATTTTTTTGATGTCAGTCTCTCCCTATTTAAGCTATCCTTGACTTTTTTATATAGCTCTTGAGCTAACATCTACCTCATCTGTTTTTTGACTCTGAGATGTTGTTTACACTTATACAACTGCATTTTAATTCTGATGTCAGATCTTACTGGTGAGTGCTTATGTGTATGAAATAACTCTAGCCCTTCAAGAGGTGAATTGTAAGCTACCAGAAATACTGCCAGGATAAATGCACCTGCAGTGAAGTTTCCCAGCCTTCAGGCTCTGATAAATGAAGCCTCCTTCTCAATTTTTGCTTCTATGACAAATCTTGAGGTTATATTAAATTGTGCTTTTTTTTTTTTAATTACACTTCAAAGGCTGCATTTTTTCTCTTGCCATGAGATGTTTAGAATAAGTAATGCTTAGCCTTCTAGGGCTGCCTCATGACTCTCCTGGATGAAGATTAAAGAACTTGAAATCTGAATACTCCCATTGCACCATCCCCTGCTGCCCTTCCCCGAGTGTAAAACCCCAGACTTGCTCTGGATCCAGTCTGGATTGAGTCAGGCAGTCAAGAAATGTCAGATGCTCAGGATTCCTGGGGCACCTTGCAGCTGGCTTAGAGGAGCAGGATGTGCAGTGTACCAGGAGACAGCTGTGCTGGATGTGCAGTGTCACCTCGTAAGGTATTCAGCCATCAAATGACATCATTCAATGGCACTTAAATGCATCAAGTAATTACCTTCTTTTCCCGTTTCTCTATTTTTTTTTTTAAGCTGGTGGAAAAAGTTTAATACTGTGGTTTTTTTTTTTTCTCTAAATGAAAAAATGTGTGAGATCTTTGTGTGGTGTCTGGGTTACCCAATAAATGTGCTCTACCCTTAGCAGTTAATATGCTTTACTTCTCTACCTGTAGCCACATAGGACAGAGGTGGTTGTACAGGGAGCTCCTTGAGAGAGCATAAACTGTTTAATAAATTTCTTTTATCCACAGAATTTGTGATTTACGGTTGTGTTGTTAGGAAAGCTCAAGGAGTATGATTCTGTGTTGGATTGACTTTGACAGATATGGCTGTGTGCTGTAAGAAAGGTATAAACTCCACTTGCAGGAAATATGGATGTGTGAATAGTGGGGAATTCATGTTGGGAAACATTCTTGCATGACCAGGAAAACTCCCTATACTATTTAAATTTCAATTTTGAAATTACATTTCTTTAGCTTTTGGTCGAAGCATTGTAAACCAAACAAGGTGGCAGTTGATTTGGAGGACAGCATAGTGAATTATGTTTCTGGTGGCAAAATGCAATTTCCTTGCAAGAGTGAGACACTTAAAAATAAATGAAGGCTGCTAAAAGTACTAGCTTTGCACTCCCCCTTTGTCCATAAATAACCTAAAATAGTATTGTAACTTGCATTGGCAAGACATCAATTCAACAGACCAAAGTTTTGGAATCTGAGTGTTTAGAGGTAGGTGGTATAGATCATATTCAAACAGCTTTGTGGCTTTTTTTTTTTTTCATTTTAAGATTAAATTTTGGTGACCTAAAATATACTAAAATATATATATATTTTAAATCTCTGGTTTAAATATTGGAAATAAGTGAAAAATATTGTTGTGTTTACTTTTACAATTCCTTGTGTAATATCCAACAATGATGTTCTATAAATTCACCCCAATGTAAGCTTTATTAAGAATCCTCTGCACTACAGCAGACTTGGTCAATAGCTAACCTGGGAGATTTTTATGCTGTTCATTTATACCAGGGACAAAGCATTAGAAATGCAGTCTGACCTAGCTGTTCTGAGAAGGTAACACCTTTAGGCAGGGAGGGTATATTATTATTGTTTCCAATATTATGCCCATGCAGGTAAATAAGCCAGACCCTTTTTTAAAAGAAGTCAAACAATAACCCTGTAATACCACACACCCAAAGACCCCACTGAAATCATGGTAAACTTTAAAAGGTATGAGCAGAAAAGCCCCTAATTATATGGATGAGATTAACTGGTAATTAAAAAGCTAACAAATTTGAGTTAAGAGGTGGATTAACTAGATAAAACACCAGGAAATCTAATTTGCTCAGCCATTTATTTTATATTATTTATTTTTATTTCAAGAAGATTTGATCATGGCTTCTATTAATCTCATAGGAGCCCAGTCAAATTTAACCATACTCCCATGTTGTGAACCACATCTCTTAAATTTTGTGTGTTATAATTTATTTTATTTATAAATAAAAGTTCACTTAAGATGCAAAGAGAGTATCAAGACCATTTGATTGGCCATTTTGGTGCCTTAATGCTGAAACTGCAGAAGAAGGCAGAGTTTCAGGTCTCATCCCTGAAATACAGCTGGTACTAAAGTAGTGCATTTTCCTATTTCCCTCCCATTCTTTGTGCATGGCATTTGAACTGTCCTTTTACCACTGGATACTTAGTTTTTTACAGAATGTGGACAGGCAGCAAGTGCACCTGCCCTGACTAATTCAATATGCTCTGAAAGCTAACTGTCCTAAGAACTTTTCTTAAGAGACACCTGTAGAAAATCCAAATATCCTAAATTAAAATTGCATGGACTGGAACAGGGTACCAGTGAAGACTCTGCTGATAACCAGATTTGTGTGGGATTAGATGAAGCTGGAAATGATTTTAATGCTCTGAGTAAACAGTCTGATCTGGCATTGATTCAGCTTTATCTTACTTTATGCAAGTACACGAAGACTGAGAACTTGCAGGGTTTTTCCAGGCTGCTGCTTGAGAAGGGTTCACTCACTTGTTCCCCTCTGTCCCCCAGCAGGACACCTGGCAAAGTCACAGCCCACAGCTCCTGCCAGCCTGGCAGCCCACACTGCTATTTCATCTTTTCACTCTGCACTGAAAGCTGACAGCAGGGACTCAAGCAGATCTATGTGCAATTAGGACTGGGAGTTTTTGGTTTTTTTTTTTCTGGTGAAGAAATTTGCTGAATTTTTTTGAGGAGTCAGGTATCTTAAATTTGGGTTGCATCTCTTTCAGACGTAATCCGGTATTCCAAAAGTGGCAGAAAATTTTCAGGAATGTTGGTTGTTAAACCTTTGCGATGGGTTTTTGCAATTAGGCTGTTCTTAAACTTCTGGTCCTTAAAAATCCTTGAGAGGTTGATCTGGAAAGGGAATTTACATTTGTCTTCCTTTAAAAAGCCTTAACATTCTACCATTTGCATGAGTCAAATGAACTTCTAGTACATATTTTGGTTTTGTTACCAACCCAGTATATACATTATTCATGCAGAGCTGCATCTCCAGATTATTATAAGGAACATCCTGGGTAACATCAGAGGTTTTTATGCTGGTGTAGGGAAGTGACTCATGCAGCAAGAAAAGCTCCTCATGTTTCAGCCTGTGGAGAATGATACTCTGGAAAGGGCTTGCAAGACCAAAGAAGAAGCCGTTGTAAGTGAACTTTGTTGAAAAAGTAAATTTCTGTTCTTCTAGAAAAATCTGCTTTTGTAGGTCCACTCTCAGTTTTTGTTATTGAAACTACAGGGAAGATCTGAATGTGCTTGAGTACAGCAGTTAGATTCAGGCTGACAAACATAAATTAAAGGCTAAAAAACCGCTAAAAATATTTAAGAGCAGATGTGGAAGGGAAAATAAAAGCAAAAGGGGAGAATCCTTGAGTAGTGGGAGGTAAAGGCAATGATTTTTGTTTCTAGGAAAGGAACAGTTGTAAGCAGAATTCTTGAAATGTGTGTAACTTTTAATAAGGATGCATAAAACCTAAAAGCTCTTGGGAAGTATCAGTTCTATATGTAGAAGAATTTAATTAAAGTCCATTTACATGGCTTTGTTGGAAAAACCCCTAGGCAAGCCTAGTGCTTTCTCCTGAGATTATAAGTTTGGATATAATTGCATTAATTTAATTTCCTTAAACTGTTTAAAGATACTTGATTTAGAAATCCACAGTGTCTTGATTCTGAAGCACATGGATTAGGAATGGGCAAATTGACAAATCTCACAGGTAGATGCCAATAGGACATCATTTGCTTGGTCTAGAGTTTTGTGGCACGTGTTCCAGGACCTGAAAATTGATTTTTATTCAGTGATCACAAAGTAACTTAAAGGCTTAGTATTGTTTAGATGTGACAGGTGAGTTGTGCTAAATAAAGCCTGGTTTTTGTTACCTGCAGTGCAGTCTAAGACATGGGCTGTGAGAGATGTTGAATGAAATGTATATCCTGGGGAAAAAAAATCCAGTAGGGACTCTTGGAAGGGGAATATTCTGGACAATCCAGAGAAGTGTGGTACCCCAGAGCAACAGGAACATGCCACTGTGGGCAATAATGAGCAGGAATTTGGGGAACAAGAGACAAACATCCCTGCTGCGGGTAGTCTTGGAGACTTTTAAAATGGAAGTTGCAAAACTCTAGGGTTTGGGAAAAGATTATTAAAAAAAAAAATGCTTCAGAGGTTCCAGAATGTGTCTTCAAGTGAAAAACATATGAATTCAATCCACTTAGTGTATGGAAAAGAAGATTGAAAAGTTGCTTGATTAAAAGGCATTCATGAGGGTAAAATACCAAGTGTTAAAAAGCTCTGGAAATTAGTGCAGAGAAACACAATGTTTGTAACTGAGTGTGGAAAGGGAGCTGAAACCAGAGTCAGGTAAATCCACATTAGATGGAAAGGAAAACGCATTTGTATCCGTGAAAGAGGCATCATAGGAGGAAAAAAAACAGGGCACTACTCTGTTTTTCACTTGTTTTGCTAAAACAGGACAAAGTAACTTTTCTGGGAGAGATTTTTAATAAAACATGAGTTCTGCTAATGGTAACAAAAATCAGTTGGCTGCTCTATTTTTGAGGAAATGAGAGCACCCACACCAGATCCAGGTGCAAGTGATGGCCACGTGCTCTCCAGGTCAGCAGTACTTGCTGAGTGAATAAAACTGTCCTTACCATTCTCATAATATTCTGGTCTTTATCTGAAATAGTAAATACCAATCAGGTGTTGAGCTAATAAAAATATTTAGCCAGGGTTAACCAAGTCTGGTTTGATGCAGAATGTCTACAGTACCTGCTAGCCTGCTCTACTTGTCCAATTTGGACCAGAATTTCCCTTTTTTGGCAGCTTAGATCTTCTGCAGCATTCAGAGATTAATTTTCATGCCCTCTCAGCCTCTGCCCAGGTGTTACCTCGCTCCTCTTGATTGAAATCCTGCCTAGGTTGACCTTAATGCATCTCCCACCCTCTGTGGAGTTACCTGCTGTTTCTACATTTGAAGTTCTGTAGCTTTGCTGGTCAATATTTCTATTCCTGTCTGCAGACTTTTAATTGCACCTTGGATCCCTCAGCCTTCCCTGCTGGGTGCCTGGTCTCTGTAGCTCAGATTTTCACTGTTTTTCCCTTTTGCTCTTCCAGCTTGTCAGTTTTCTCCAGTTCAGTGGCCTCTGTGGGTGGCTTAGCTGAGCATCTACAGCAGAGGCCTTTGTTGTGATATCCAGGCATCTCCCTCCTGCCAGCAGTGAAGTGTTTGGGTTAGAAGGTATCTTATAATAATGTTGTTTTTTTTTTTTCCCCCTCCTCCTAATAACCCTCTGAACTACCTGCTATCATTTCTGTCCTGCTGCTTGCAGTCTGTAAATGCTGTGTGAGTTAATTCTTTTGTGCATCATCAGTATTACAAAGCCTCTTGGCCACAGCAAGCCTTTCAGGAGCTGCTGGTCCCTACACACAAACACTCATTCCAGCTACACCTTTGGGCCACGAAGGCCACTGAGATTCCTCTTGCCCTTTACCAACAGAGAGCATGCTTTACTCCATCCTCTTCTGTAACCATTTTGGGCACTAAACTTACCGCTGTATCCAGAGCTCCTGATTCTTCAGATTCGTTTGACTGCAGCCTTGTCCTGCCTGGTTGTGGGTGTGAATGTGCTGTGTGGATCCTCAAGTGCATGAACCGAGTCAGTCTCCTGAAGCCTCTGTTCAGAAATTGGTGTGCTTTACACTGTAATAATTGAATACTCTAATTCCCTTGTATGTGTGTGTTACAGCAGTCCTGAGCAGGGAAAAGTGGGCAAAGCTGGAAACTGAAGCACCAAGTTGCTTCCCAGCTGTGACTGGTTTGCTGCTAGAATTAATAAGTTCCTATGCTCATTCTGATTTCAATTTACTCCAGTAATGGCATAGATTGGATGCAAAGTCAACTGCTGATTAGCAAGTTTACTGATCACTGCAGCACATTAATTATTTGTAATTGTAATACTGCTGCTGCCATGTGCATTTTGGGCAAAACCCACATGGAAAGAGGGTTCTTTGTGTCACCAGGTAGATTGGACCACTTTGTCTCTGGTGTTTTGTTTTGGTTGGTTTTTTTTTTTTTTTTAAATCCTGTCTGTGGTGCTTTGGCAGCACTTTCAACACTGGCAGTCAGCCTGAATCCAGGAGTTCTGAATGAAGAAACTTTGGCTTAATGTCTTCAGGAAACATGCTTGAGCCCCAGGGATTGTTTTGTCACGTAGTTGAAATCTAGATGCCTTTCTATAGCTTGCAATTATTTAAAATATTTTTTTTTCTAGTTTCCAAAAAGACTATAATGGGCTTGGAACTCCTGCCAAACTCTGGCAGAACCTTGCTGGGAGGGAAAGCTTGCTTCTGTTTACAACATGCAAAGCTCTGTGTTTTCCTACCGGAATTTAAAGAGACATTTTTAGTCTTGCTCCCATATCTAAGTATGCTTCTCTGTCTTACTGGTTCACTAACAAATACTGTCAATGCTGGAAAATACGTCAAATTAAATGGAGAGCTACCAGTAAGTTTGTACTTAGGCTTAGCTTATGATGGTGATTCTTTGTTTACTAATTGCCAATATTTCTATAAAACACTTGTGTGAGGTATTTCTGTGGCCAGACTGAGACAGGATATGCTCATTAGCCTATCTGCTGAAATAATGTAATAATAGTATTAATCAGCTTTTCTACGGATTGGGAAAGCAACCAGCTCACAGCTGTTGCACTGACATCGAGCTAAGATTCCCTGCAGAGATGCTGAAATGGCCATTTTAGAGTGGCTTTCACTGTAGCCTTTTCCTTAGAGGTGTCTAAAGGACAAAAGTGGAGACTGGCAGGAGCAGAGAGCAGCCTGAGCACCGAGCAGTAACCTGTACTGGGAGGTATTTGGAGCAGTAAGATTGGAGGCTGTCACTGCAGGTTTCCTTTCCTACAACTGCTGCCCTGCACCTATCACACACGAGATGAAAAGCTCTACTGAGGGCACAGTCTCTGTCCTGCTTCTGTGCAGAGCTGGATGTAAACAAAGCTGGCTTTATTGTCATAAGGAACATCACCACTAAAGTTTCTGCATAATGAGTAGCTCCCAAGAGTGAGAATCAGGTTTTTCTTCTACCTACATATTTTAGTCTGTGTGCTGAAAGAAAAGCAAAAGTTAATTTTGCTCTGATATTTATTCCTGCGTGTCTACCTGCAAGAAGACTACCTGTGCATTTGTGTCCAATTTTTAACGGTAGGATTTTAGAGAAGTAGGTGTTATAAATATCTTTAAGTTCTCATTGTATTGCTAAAGTAAGTAGGGTAAAATCTGCAAAGGGTATGTGGGAGAACATGAGCAAAAGCATTTGCCAGGCTGCTGAGCTCATTTTCTGTTAGTTTGCTTCCTTTCATTTGATATGAAAGTGGTGTAAGGTGGAAAAGAATCAGGTCCATTTAGGGAAACCAAAAAATTTCTTCATGTTGGCCTGTGGGATACAGGAATAATTTTCTTTGAGCAGAGAGAAAGCTCAAAAGTTCTATCAAGTCCTACACTAAGAATTTAGAGCATTTTTGTTCATCTGTGCTACTTTTGCTTGAGAGCTGATTTTGGCTTCATGTGCTTGTAATTGAAATTTGATGTTGTTCATATTATAATATCGTTGGTATGCAAAATGGCACACACTGACTGTTTGATTTGTAAATGGCTGCTTTAAAATGGATGATCTTGAATATTAATGAAGCAGGCTTTCAAACAAATTGCCATTTTCTTCTCCTGTCCTTTTTTTGATGTAGGTGCAAAGGGTTTGACAGTATGGAAATTATGAAAATAAGCAAATTCATTTCATCAAGTGCACCATTAATTATTCATTAACTATTTGAAAAGCAACATCTCAGCTCTGCGTGTGTATATATATGGTGTCATTCACCATCTACTCTATATAATGTTCTGTCTTGGTTTCAGTAGGTGTTCATTATTATTTTTTATCATAACTTAGTCAAAAGACTGTGGTTCCATATATCAGATGCTTTTGAAGTGATAAGACCATTTCTGCTCCTTTTCTAACTACATGGGCACTTCTAGTGATGCATTATGTGCAGTGCATTCCTTTTATCAAAGCAGGATGCAATGTAGCTTTACAGCTAAATTAAAGTGAACATTCAGTTCATCTTGTGCACCCTGTTCTGTAGAGCAGACTTGTTTCATTCCACAATGATTTATATTCTCAGAAATCTGCATTTCAACTCTGAAGAAGAGATTAGAAATTGCATTGCAATGAACTCCTTCAAAAAGGCCAAGTTTTGTCATGTAATGATGTAAAAGAAAAATATGAAGTAGAACTTGTTTAAAAGCAAATTATGAAATAGTCATGACTAATGACTGTCATTACTAATAATAAGGTGTAAAAATGAAAAAATCAGCACAGCAAATGGCTTTCAACTTCCAGATGGGTTTCAGGTAGACTATCCCAGGCAGAACCAGTGTTGCTTTGACTGTAAATCCAGATGTGAGATCTGATGCCAGGATGTCATTCAGAGAACCTGTGTGAGCTGGTTGGCTTTACTTGGCCACTAAAATTATTATATACTTACAAGTGCATATTAAACTTATGGAAGTAGGTTTTCTGACTCTTGCTGGACTTTCAACATTATTATTTTGACCTCATCACACAGAATATAAAGTTTCTTACCTGTGGGTTCTGAGTGTAATGCAATTGGATGGAATCGAAATTTTTCAACATCACTTATTCAGACACTGTTGATTTATCAGCAAGCACCCAGTCAGTTAGAAAATGGAATCATACACTGTGCTAAGCAGGAGGAGGGGAGGCCATTTTCAGTAAAAGTTGTGCAGCTTTCAAAGAGACCAGATGCCCAAAGACAAAGTTGATAATAAAATCAGAAGCATCCCAATCTGTGTAATGTATTCACTTTACTAAGCTCCTGATCAAATTTGCCATATGCTATGGGATATAAATTTTGAGTATATGTTCTGTTTTCTCCTATGCGCTTATCATTACACAAAAATATGAAAAACTTCAGGGGAATGTTAAGGATCTGGTGAGAACAAGGACATTCCAGAGGTTCCTCCTTTGATTGCTACATGGGCCATTGAGTTTGAGCTTGGGTTGGTAGTGTATTGTATGGACTGTGAATGGATAATAATTTGCCAGTAAACTGCACTCTCTAGACCCTGATAGCAGCAAAGGGAAAAGGAGCCTGGGATCTGAAATGACAATTTGCTTTTCCTGGTAAAAGCTCTATGGGGAAGTCAGAAACACAGGGTGAAATATTGGCTGCCACTGTTTTCCCCTGAGCTTGACCTCTTGCAGGATTCACCTGTGTCTGAAGGTGGGCACTGGTTTTGGCTCTGTGTGAAGGTGGTGGGGAGGTGGGAGAGCTGATGCACCCTCTGATCTCCAGAGCGAAGTTTGTGGCCATGAATAAACATTCTTGACATAGGAAGCCTGGAATGATAGAGGCAGCAGAAGGTTTAGGCAGTATCCTGTTCTGTCAGCTGCGTTAGCCTGCGCTTCCTCGACCTCTGCAGATCTGTGCTCTCTCCAGATGTGCCCTGCTTCACTGCCAGGGACATTTCTCACCTGCAAATAAATATTTCTAGTTTGTAATTCTCCAAATGTTAACTGGAGACAGCAGAGTTGTTTTGTGTTTCATGTCCTGAAGGGACCTGCCCGTTGTGGGTTTTTTGGAATGTGGGAAATCATGTAGGAATGGCAGGGAGCTAGAAGCTAAAAGGGAAACATGTTTATTTTCAGAGAATAACAGAATATTCACCTGAAGTCAGACAATCTAGAGATGTGTTCAGAATGCATAATTCAGCAAGCACTAAGGAATAAGGCTTGAAATATGAAGAAACAAAGCCTGCAGTTAAGTTAAATATCCAATTAAGCTATCTGCTTGGCTGCAAAACATCATCCTGACAGACAATTTGTTCTGGGCAAGTCAAACATTTCAGCTATGAATTTATACAGGGCAATTAAAGAAACGAATCTATATTTGATATGAAGAAGTGGTAAATTGGAAAGCTTCAGAATTAATATAGAAGTTTAGACTGTGTGGACTTCCCTGCAGCCTTGCCACAGTATGGGGAAGGAAGTAGGGATTTTCTAGATGACCCTGTAGTACCATTTTTCTCTGTAGGATGTCTCCAGCAGGACAGTGCCACTGATTTCTGATTAACACTGGAGGTGCTGAGTGCCAACTCAATTTAATAGGCAGACACAAAAGAATATGCACAAGGTTACAGATAATATGTGGAATAGACTTGCAAACTGTTTTGCCAAAATGGAGTCATGAAGACTCTTCTTGCCTGAAAGATTTGCCTTGTTGCTGGATCCTGGGAAGGGGATCTCTGCCTGGCTGTAGGATCACTTCTGGCTCTCAGGTATGCAGCTCAGTTGGTGGCTGGACCCTGGCTGGCACTGCTGAAATCACCAGCAGCATCTTCCCCCCGATCCAGGACCAGCATGAGGCTTCCCAGCATGGGGCAGTTTAGATTTTGCCATCCCAAAGCTGATTATCTGTGGCTGGCCTGGGGCTGGGTTGCTTCTGCCCAAACAAAAAGAGAAGAGGGAAAGATTGTGCTGAGGGAGGCATCAGAGCTAACTTAGAACCTCCAGCTGCTTCTAAAGGAAGCAGGAGCAAGGAACAATTGGAGGAATGAGAAATGACAGTATCTGTTTCTGTAAGACTCATTTCAAAAACTTGGAACTTATCAAATGTTCAGCCTGAATGCATGTGTTACTACTGTCTCATTTGCATGCTAAGTGTTACATAATGCTCCTAACTTTCTTTTGAAAAAATGTCTGTTATTAATTTTTATGAGATTACTGTTTATATAAGTATTCTGCTATAGAGCTGAGAGCCTATTGGTGCTTTTAAGTATTTTTTCTTCTGGTTCATTTGTCTCCTCTTTTGCTTAAGAAATTGCTCTTGATTCCTCAGCTTCTAGTGAATAAAAATTTTGCATGCACGGGGAACTTCAGGTCATGGTCTCCCTGTCTAAGCTGTAAAATACATGGTAGAGTATACATAAATAACTGGGCTTCCTCTCTCTTCCCCACTGCCCCTACTTTTGTCTCCATGGGCTTCACTTTAACCAGCCCAAGGATCTGTTCCATTCCTTATCCCTGCAATGCCAGAAACACTGAGAACTTCAAAAAGGCTGTGATTTCTATAGCTAACATTGTCTTACTGTACACTTGTGTTCCTGGAAGCAAACCTTCTACCCCTGAGTCCCTCTCACTAAATGTATCCTGATCCTAAAAATGGTTTTTAGCCATTTGAGGTGTGGAGAACTGCATTTGTTCTGATAACTTGTCGATATGGCAAGTTTTAGTTTAATAGAAGCTGGAATTGCTGCGCTCTATGAAGGTCTTGAAAAGCAGAATTTATAATGGAAGTTGCAACTGACCAATAGGTAGTGAGGTTATTGAGGTATTGCTATAATAAATTGTTTTGACTTTATGAAACGGTGACATAAAGAAAGCCCATTTGGTTTTAGAGCATAATTATCCCATTATTCTACTCTCTAAATTTTGTTTTAGTGCTTTCTCCTAAAATAAATTTTATTACAACCATAAGCATATTAAGCCATAAAGCAGTGTGTCCCACGGGCAAGTGTTTGCAGTTATGGTGTGTGCTTTGTGTGTGTAAGACAAGCCATATATTATGTGACATGAGCAGGGACCATAAACTCCACCAGTGACTGAAAACCTTAATGAACCACCATAATGGCAGTTCAAAAGTTTGTACAGGTTTCCCCATTCAGCCTTTGCTGAATAAGCATGTTCAGTACACAAAGCACACCTGTAAGGCCTATTTCCTTAAAGCTTGGAAAAGGAAACAAATAACTGTGGGTTGTTTTGTTTGGTTGTTTTTTTTCTTTCTAGTTCACTGAATTAATACTGGTTCTGTGAAGTTGTATCCAGTGTTCCTTGAAGAAGCATGTTTGATGTTTTATTTTGGAATGGCAGTGAACAGAAGACCTGACCTCCTTTGGAAATGCTCTTGGCAATCAAGTTGCTGGTGCTTATCCTTCCTTCAGCACCACACAGGCTGGGGTCCCTAAGCTGCTGTTTCCACTGTCTCGTGCTCAGGTGGAGCTGTTCCATGGCTCTAGGCCTTGGGTTTAGAGGGGACAAAACTGCTAAATCAAAGCAGATGCCCAACATCCAGACAGGCAGGCTGTCAGTGGGTGAACCTGGTGGTGTAAAGATGTGTATCTATATTCTGTTTTGTTGTATCTTCAAAATGGTCTGTTGGTTGAGAAAATATTTTCCATTCCTGTGCACCTTGTAGCAGAAGTTTTACTCATTTTTGAGAAAATTTATAGGTAGTATAATTTGTTTAGTCAATGTGAATCCTTGTCTGGTTTTCTGATTTTTAGTTGTTTTTCTTTCATAGATATGGTTAAATAGCTGAAGGTGCCAGCAAGGGTTGAGTCCCTGTTGTAACTGGAGATGTGCCATTAGCAAACACGGCTTGTCATCCCTTTCTGTTTATTAATTGCTGACTCATTGAAATAATCTCTCTGTGGGTAAGGATTATTTTGAAACAATGAAGATGGGCAATAATTTGGTTGGAAGGCATAGCCTGGTTATGTTCATCTGAGCAGGGGGTGCCAGATAAGGGATAATAAGGCTGTGCTATAACAAGATGCTGAAGCCCATGATTAGCTTGGCTGTGCAAGAGCTCCCAGGTGAACTCCCAGCCCTGGACAGCTCCCTCTCTCAAGGAGCATGTTTGCCATTGGGCTCTGAGTCCATGGTCTTCCTTTGTCTTTGTGCATAGGATATCAATTATTGCTTCCCCACAAAGCTCTGCCGTGGGAAAATATCAGTGTTTAATGTTATTTTGCAGCAGGCACTTTCTCACTGCCAGTCTGCCTAATTTTCTTTATAAAGGGCTGAGGGTGACATCAATCTCTGGCTCCTCCAGGGCTCCAATAGTCCTTCCTTAGATCTCATTTTCCATCCCGTACTGGCTACATCTCTACACGTGGATGCTCCATGGTGAGCACCCCTCCCATGTGCTGCATGCCCTAAATTGTGGCTGTAGGCTTGTTCTGTCTCTGCAGTGACTCCTCTGTACGAGGGTGAGTGAAATACCTCCTACCTACAGTGCTACCAGTGTGTGACCATTCATATTGATCACACAAAATGATGAAGTGGGTAGAAAAAAGGAGAGAGAGATCAGCGATGCCAGCTGTCTCCTGGGTGTGATAGAACACACTCCAGAGCTCTTCCCCTCTCCCTGATCTCCAAAGGTATCAATTAAGAGATAAATCACAGGCAACTCCTGTACTGCACCATCTACAGAAATAACTTAGGCTCGTGACAAATATTTATTCACTGTTCTGGTGATTATGAATTTGTGTTGTGATGGATTCTATGCACCTGAGAAGGAGTAGAAGTACGCTGATATTAAGTGCATATTTAAAGCCACTACTAATAACAAGCAGTAAAATCTTTGTAACCAATGGAAAAAAAAACCCAAAACAACAACAATAAAAAAACCCACCAAAGAAAAAAAGAGGGAGAGGATTGAGGTGTTATGGAACATCTATCACCTAAAGAAGATAAACCTCCTTCCTTCTGTATTTCATATAAATAGATCCTACCTAAAGCTTATTTGCTTAAATTAATTCCAGTGAGGTGGGAGAGAACTAACAGGTTGTCTGTGGACCACCTCACAAGGCAAATACATTATTCATGGGGAGGTATTGACTTGTGCACTACACTTCATGTGTTCTGCCTTAAATCTCGAAAGCCATCATCTATCAGTTTGACATTTTCTAAATCTTACCAGGCAGTCTAATCACTGGTTGCCTGCTCTCATTGGGGTTTAGCTGGGCATGGGACCTTGCCAGCATTCCTGACTTTCTTTCTCAGGAAGATTGTGTTTGAAAGGGGTAATTTCTAGCAGGTATCCTTTAATGATTAATGTAATGGGAAAAAAATTAATGGAAGGTTCTAGGGAATATGTTCACCATTTTTCAATTAGAGAACTGGTAACATCTTAATTAATTATCAGAAAGTTAGTCGATTAGGTGTTATACCTTACAAAGATGTTAGGTTTCCCCTCCCTCCAATCTCTGCTTTCACAGGTTAATCTAGGGAAATCAGTCTTTCCTGGGAATTAAAGTGAATGCACCACTGACATTTTCACAAATTTGGTAAGGGTGAAAACAGGGCATTCCCAGCTTGGAACTGCCTTGTGCAGTTCGTGCAGGTGAAGCAGCCTGCTCACCTGAGGACAGCTTTGGGAAACAGCAACATGAGGGAGAGGGGCCAGAGACAGAGCAAACATCATCATGTTGAAAGCTCACCCCCTGCAAGTTATGTTGGCTTCTTCCTGCAGTAATCCTGGGTGCTGGGAGTGAGAGCGAGCTGGAATGCTTCCAGGAAAGATCCTTCACAGCCTGTATGGTGCCCTGTCTGGAAGGAAGCATTTTGTGTAGAGACCTCAAAATTTGTTTGGATCCAGATGGAGTTTGGGGAAGGAAGGTATGGTTACCCTCCATGCAGATTCTTATGTCCCCATCTTAAACAGTTTCACCCATCATTTGTCATCTCTTCCTACTGCAGGAATTAATGTAAGAAATGAAATTACTTTGATTTTTATTTTTTTTTTTTTAATACATGCATTGCACATATGAAAAAGTTTTCCTGCTAGGGCTGTCCTTTTCTCTCTTATGCCTCATGTTTTATCTTGAAATAGAAACATTTGTCTGATACACACTTGGAAGGGAAACACTGCTTTCTTTTTTTACCTCCATGTTGTTGCTTAAGGGGAAAAGTATGTCAGGATGATCTATTGTGGGCAGTTAAGTAAATCCAGCACCAATTTGTATTCTGTACTTTTATCAGTAGAACATTTCTCATGGCCTTATCAGGGCCATTTAAAAATATGCAAACTATTGTCAGGTTCCATGGAGAAGAACAAAAGGATTGCTGAATAATTCAAAGTGAAGCTGTAGCGGTGGGTGTGTCTCCAGCTCTGCCATTTCTCACGGTGCTGTGTATAAATGACTGTCTCCCTCAGCCTAGTCTTAGATGTTGACCTTCCTGTACTGACAAAGAGATTCCTTACTCCTCTGACAGTAACCTTTTCAACGTGATCGCTTCTGTGCCATACAGTATTAATGGAGCCACAATGAATAATAAATGCTTTTCAAGACAGCCTGCTTGTTTCAATTAGATCATTGCATTTCCCAGGAGTGGCTCCCATTTATTGTCAGGTGTGATGTAGATGCTCATGCTGGCAAGTGCAGCCTGCTGTTGGAAGAAGAAAAGGTAAATGGCTTTGCTTGAGCATCAAAGGATACTCATGTGTGACAGATAATAAAGACTTTATGGCTTGGTGCTTGCCAGGCAGATGTACATTTGTGTGGTGTAGTATGTGAAATAGAGCAGGGATTTTGGACCAAATACATGTGGACTCTCCAGATGAACAGTGTTAACCCTTGTGCAATGCAGCTTGGACCTGAACCTCTGGCACGTGTTGAAGGTGAATAAACACAGAATTGGTTTTTTCTTTTTTTAAAACTTTTTAGCACTGCAGTGATCATTTCAGTAGATAGGGCTAATCTGAGATTTGAAATGGTCAGGAACCAAAAGCATTCATAACACTTCTCCAGGTATAGAAAAGGACTTTCTCAAAGTCTTTATATAGACCCAAAAAACCTTCCACCTTTTTTTGACATATTTGAAGGAAGGGAGAAAAGAGAAACTTTTTGAGGTTAAAATGAAAAAATTAAATTAGCATGTAGAGTTCATTTAGTATAGAGGGCTGGAGATGCATTAATGCTGCTAAAGCTGTGAGGGGAGTTATGGTTTCATTGCAGGACTGGGTTGCCTTGGAGGAGCACATCCCACCAGGAATTTCCTCCCGGGCTTAGCAGAGATTTTGTGTTTCTGGGCAGCTCCCTGATGCCACCACTCCTGCCTGCTGCTGAGGGTTCAGCAGGGCTGCAGGTGAGAAGGTGCACATAACCAGGATTTAGCTGCAATGATGGGGGAGGGACTGTGAAATGTTATCCAACACTTCAGACTCCAAACTGATGTGGCTCCACACCAAAAATAAGGGGTGTCTGGAAGTGTGGCTGCCTTTTCTGTCCACAGAAAGGAATCCCTTGTGATGTTTCCATCAATAGACACAGGACAGAAGGGTGGAAACCTGTGCATCTCTTACTTTGCTTTAATTTGGTTTTGACTTAGATTTCATTATTTGTGTACTGCTATTAGACTATGATAAGGGAAAATTTTCTATCTAGTTTAAGTAGCTGAATGACCTATGGCCATTTATGACTTTTTTTAGCTGATAATAAAATCTGACAAACCTATTAAGTAGAAATTTAAAACGAAGTTCCTCTGCTGACAGGTAAAGTAGTGTATTGTTAACAAAAGCTCCTGCAGGATTCCTGTAGGCATTTCTTGCAGGGTAATAAGCAACACTGATTCTCCTCCTGGTGCAGAACAAAAGCCCTGCTTTTATAGCTTCATGCAGGGTTTTATGCTTGGTAATAACATGAATTTGTTTCCATTGACGAATTATGCTAGAAGAAAAATCCTGTTTTCTGGTATATCTTGCCTAAATACCTTGGCTGGCTGACTGCCCTGCAGGCTGCCTTGTAGGGCAAGAGAGTCTGCAAATAGACTAATCACAGTATTTTAGCGAATCTAAAATTCTTTCTTTTCTTTTTTTCCCCCTCTGAAAAGTTTCTTGCAAAGGCAGTGTATTTCTTGCGGGTGTGTGGGGTTTGTTCAGCCTTTTCATACTTCAGCTAGAGAAGTGCTTATTTTTATAGAAAGGAGATAGATCCATGGTGCTGAAGCAGAGGGAAATGATACAGGCTGGTGGCTGAGTTCTTCTCTTTATCTCTACCCTTCCTGAAGCTTAATTAAGTTGAACACCACGTGTCCCATCTAAGGGCACTGTTACCTGTCTGACTGGCACATAAACTCTGGTATATGTGTCTGTACTTCCCTCTGAGGCCAGCACACCGTGCTCCTGTCTAAATACCGGTGTTAAATGCAAAGATTTTCATTGTACAGGGTCAATATTCTTTGGCAGTTTTGTACAAGAACCTCAGTGCATCCCTTACCCAAAGCTCTTCCAGAACATGTGCCCATTGCTGGGAAGAGGTAAAGAGCAGGCAGAGCTTCTCTCTGCACTCCATCTCCTCAGGGGCCTCAGCCTAAACTTCCTGAAATGCCTCCCCTGTCATGGAAGCCTCACTGAAAGTCTTTAGAGGGAATGGGGACAGTGGTGGAGGTGATGGTGTGGGAGAGGCTCATGCCCAGACAGCCGAGTCTGAGGGAGAGCCCCCCTTTCCCTTCTCCAGCTCCCAGGGCTGGGCAGCCTCTGCTTGAGGAGCAGGAATGACCTGGGTCAGAGTCCTGGGAGCCTTTCTCTGCCATTTCCCCCGAGGCCGGCAGCTAAGCAATGCGTTTCAGGAATGTACTGTTCGCTCCTTGAATTTCTGTGAGCCTTAACAATGTGAGTGCACTGCACTGTGCTTTGCACTGTTTTACAGCCCCTGTCCTCTGTCCCATCATACCCTGAATGCTGCTTCTGCACGGTAACTTCATTGCTTAATGTCCTCTCAGTGTCTCTCTTGGAGACATGAGCGGGTGTTTTAACTGAATATGAATATGTTTAAGATGAGTATGTTTGAATATGCTTTAACTGAATATGTTACATTTGTGAGTGTAGCTAGATTGTGGAATCACAGATTTTCCCTTGGAGGGACAGGCTGCTGGGTCCTGCTCCTTTAGCTGTTGTCATGGGAGGTGACTGATCCAGAGATTTTTTTGGATGGTTGGCAGGACAGGATAAGATCACAGCACCACATCTTTGATAATTTGTTGTCATCGTGTTGTTGTAAGCACCTGTAACCTGTGATGACATCACATATTCTCCTAGCACTCCAGGTATGATTCTGCCAAGGCACAACAAATCCCCCAGCCATGGAAACATCCTGACCATGGCCAAGGCATCCCCTGGGGCTGCTCTTTGGAACAGACCATGAGTGAACTTCAATCATCCTTAATCTGTGACCTGTGTATGTTTTAGTGGAACAGCTCCAGGCTGAGCACAAAAGCAATTCTGAAGGATCCAAGGATCCACAGGGAAGGGAAGACAGACTTGACACGTGATCTCCCTTTCAGTGATATCAGGGCTGAAGTGATTGACAAAAGCTTATTGCTCTCCAGAAAGGTGTCCTTAATTAAATTTACACCAAAAATTTTACAGAATAGAAAAATTTAAAATACAAGCATAGAATAACTTGAATTTTGTCATCTCTTTTTCTTCTTTCAATGTGTTTTCTTATGGCTATTCTTTTCTTTCTAGAATTTCTCCCAAATTCACTTTAGCCTATTAAGTTCGTAAACATTTACTCAAAGGGGTGATGCAGCTTTACTGGGAGGAAAGGAAGTGCCAGGGTTTTTTTGCAAGGTTGTTTTTGAACCAACCAGCCTCGTGTTTCTGTAATGAAAAAAAACCCCAGCCAAACAAAAATAAAATCCAAAATGGAGTGGCTTTAATTATGTTGCACATAGTAATTTGGCAGGGAAATCGTTTTGAGGAAAGATCTACTCGCAGAGTGCCAGTGAGCCAAAAAAACAGGTAATGAAGAAAGAAGATTAAAAATGAGCATTGTTGGGAATATTCTTCAGCTCCAGCATGACAAAAACCCAAGTGATGAATTATAGATATACAAGCAGGTGAAGGCAGTTCATAGCATCTTTAGGTATACATCAGGCAGTCCTTCTGTCATAAATTTTACAGCACCTTTTGCCACTCTGGATATTTAACTTGCAAATGAATTACTTTTACTTGCATCAAATGCATCATATGTGGATAATATTTATGCAAATCACAAGCTGGTTTATTTTATGGTTAAATATTTGAAATAATGTCTTTGTATGGATTTGATTTTCTGCCTTTGACTTGACACCATTCTTCTGGGGGAGAGGGTATTGGATGCATTTTGATAAACAATGCTGAAATGACAGATTTAGGCTTTAAATGAAATTGTGTTCCATAAACTGTGAAACAAAGAGTCATAACTTACCCTTAGCTACATACATTTCAGGGAAAATTATCTTTCATGCTTTGGTCTACACTGTATCATTTTACTGAGTGGCCTCATGTGCTGTATCAATCAAACCCACTGAAGATGGGTGAGAATCTCATTTAAAATCAGAGAATACAAATCATAGATTCATCTGCCTTGTGGAAAGGAAAATGTTCCATGAATCCCAGCTTCTCCAATTACAACTGAATTATTTTTGTAAAACTCCAGAGAAGAAACTCCTGCGGTCTTGGTTCTCATGTATTTATCTGTTTGCTCTGACTGCTTATGAGAGGCCTGGGCCAGGGCTGCCTAAGAGCCCTTGGCTCTCTTCCTGAGCACCTCCCACCCCTGTCCTTCTCCTGAGCACCTGAGCCTGGGAAAAGCAGGATGGCAAGACTTCAATTTCCAGTAGGGTGGGTATTTTAAACAGTCTTTGCCCCAGGATGGTGGTCATGCCAGGCACCCACACTACCTCCGTGTGCCCACGGTGCCACGGAAAGTTCACACCTGGAATCTGTGGCAGATCCAATTATTATCATCACTCACACCCCAGTCAGGGGCTGGATCCACTGATAAGACTGGGGAGGGGAGGAGACAAATGGAGGAAGGATGTTTCTTCCTCCCAAACCTACCTGTTTGCTGGGTAATACTTCCAGGTGCTGCTGCCAGGGAGCTCCCCCCAAGCTCTGCAGCTGTGCTGAAGAACCCTCCTTGGGGACTGGGCACTGGATTCCCCAAGGAAATAATTCCAGGCTGCCAGTTCCCAAATTGCAATGCATCTGCTACAGGCTATGCAGAGGGGAAGAAAACAGGAAGGAAATGTGGTTCTGAGAAGAGTTTTCAGAGCTGGAGTGAGAGTGGTGTGTTTCAGATGGGGAATCTTCATGCAGAGCAATGCTTCTTTCTAAATACAGCTCTCTTCTCCAGTCATCACTTACTGTCTCTTGCCTGATACTTGTAGCTCTATCAGTGTGTTGCCAGGGTAGTAAGGTGTCTGGCGTGATACATTTCATGCTGGAACTTCAGTCCCAGGATAAATGAGATCATAGAGTTGAGAGGAAAATACTTTTTTTAAAAGTCAAAGGTGGTGCTAATGAGAAGTTGGAGGGGAGTTAACTCCTGCAGGCGAACTTTGGGAGGCAGGAGCCCTTGCAGAGCTTGTGTCCACAAACCTTTTCCCTTTCTATTTCTTCATCTGAAAAAAAGATATTAAATGGTAGTTGCGAAAAGAGAACTTCTTTGAAAGAGCTGTGCTAGTTGCATTAGAAAGAAGAAATCAAAAAAGCTATACCTCATTCCTCTTCCCCCAGGCACTGGTTTTCCAGTTCAACTTCCAACAGGACTCCAGGATGCTGGGCAAGAAAAGGTGGTGATTGTGCTCTGAAAAGTGCTTATCTGTGGCTGTAAACTAACACTGATGAAAATACAGATCATGTCTGCCTTCTATCAGGGTTTAGGCATCCATGTTCCTGCCACCTACTTTTATCAACAAGGCACTTGCAAAGGTTATTTAGCTCACTAAACCTGTATACAGCTGCTCTGCCTACAACTACCTACCGAGATTATCTCACAGAAGGTTTTACAGGTGTGTAGCTCTAGATTCTGAAACATTTAATCTGTGTCTCATGGAGTCCCTTGCAGCATTCTCCACCCTCCACTTCACCTTGTCTCCAACTTCCCGGCTGTTCCTGAAGCTGCAAGAGGGAAGGTTTAGAGAAAGCAGCAGAGAAATGTGATTATGAAGCTGCACGTACTTTGCACCTTTCTGTGTTCTCATTTTAAAATTTTTATTAAATTTGCTGCTGATTTGTGTAGAAGGTGATGCATGACTGTGAAACACCAAGTTGGTCACACAGTGCTGGTGCCTGGAATTTTGTAGGCAGGACACTGGTCTGTAGCTCCTCTACTTTTTCTGCTTCCTTCAAGTACCATTGCTCTCTTGCTCATGCCAAGCTGACAAGGACAGGAATGGTGTCACTCTCTAAGGTGTCTTTCCCCAATCTGTTTTTAGTGACACTTCAGTCCCTCATTTCCTTGCTCTAGACACCTGCAGGAGATGAAATGGGACAGTCTGGTTCAGGCTGCTTTGATTCTGCCTGCACAGGAGGCTACAAACAGTCTGAAATGCACTACAGCAGGCACCCATTTCTCATTCCTGAGCTTCCCCTTAGGAAGTACACATTTTTACTTCTCTCAGATTTGTAGTAGCTTTTCCTGCCCATGTCTCTGTCTTGATGTCTCACTGGGCTCCTGTTCTGACTCCTGCAGTGTTTGGGAGCTGCTAAGGCAAAGACAAGGCAACAAAGTGATCTTGTGGGTTCCCTTCCCTGAAAGTTGAGCTGCCTGTTCTCTGCTCACAGCCTGCCATTAACTTTAAGCAATAGTATTTCTTATTAATATCTCTGCAGGTGAATCAGACCCTAAAACTGCTGTGAGGCAGCTATTCTGAAGTGTGGTTTGCATTGCTTAGGATATTCCTGCTGCTTGGTTTCACTCCGTTCCTTTGACCTGCCTGGCAGGGGGAATGTCTGTGGTTTCAGGAAGATTGTTTGAGTGACAGGTGTCCTGCAGGATAAACTGGACACTGGAAGAGAGTGGTCCCCCTCTGATCTTGCCCCCAGTCTGTGAAGGAGCTGATTTAAGGAAAATACACAAGGCTGCCCTTTGACATTTTTCATTTATTTATTTATTTATTAGCAGAATGTTTGGAGAGGTTTTCAATTCTCCCTCTATCTCCTGTCCTTGATTTTAGACTTTCAGGAAGAAGTTTGTTCTACCCTTTCTGTTTGATCATCTTTCAAAATGATCATTTCATTTTCTTTGCTTTTCTTCTTTAGGGTGCAAGAGCAGTACGGGTTGCTAATTAGCAATGTCTCTGGTATTGGCATTAAGCATGTTTGTTAGCAATCAGAAACCTCCAAGAACGTGTCCTTTTCCCCAGCGTGGGACCACCAGCAAGGGAAGTGACAGTCTTTAGCCTTATCTTTTTATCCTGGAAACTCCTGAGGCAGGTGCAAGCTCCTTGCTGAGGACTGCGCAATGCTCAGAACAAAAAGAACCCTGCCCTCTGGGACCTCATGGTATTTTGTAATATTTGTAACAAATCCCAGTTTTCAGTCTTTATGGAGATGATCAATTAGCCATGTCCTTCATTACCACAGAAAAGCTGTAGCAGCCAAGGTGGGACATATCCCACTGGGAACCTGCTGTGGGTACCTGTGGATGCAGAAGTCCTTTCCTCCTGGTTCTGGCTGTTTGTGCAGCTATCACAGAACGTGCACACAGCCTATAGCAGCTGCCTGCATTTTCATAACTGAGATAGAAATCCCATTTAAAATATAGTGGGAGGGGAACACCTGTGAAAAATCACAAGAACAACTTAAACATCTGCCCCTCTAGAGGGAAATTGCCCATTTTCCCATTTTATTTCAGATAAATCTGTGAGTGCTGCACTGTTTACATATGCAAATACAGATTTGAAGTGGAAGGAGTGATTAATTTAGCTCAAGCTCTTAACATGTACATTGTTTTTAATGTTAATTGAACATTTTGTTCACAGGGGTTACTGATTTTTGCCACAGCTTGTCTTGTACCTTTAGGTAGTTTTGCATCTGATCTAAACCTGTATCCTGTTCTGCTCCTGATGTTAAACCAGTTATTCTTCATTCAGGTGAAGGGCACGTTCTCTCTGTTTACTGTGATACTGTGAGACGAGGGAGAAGAAAGGGAAGAAAGGAGATCGTAAGGAGTTCTCAGTCGTGGCACCTGATTGCTGGCCTTTTTTCAGCTGTTACTGATTTAAATACCATGACTGTTTAAATAATGCTTTGTGATCTTGGAAGGTACCTTCTAGCTCTCACTTGTGCTTAGCTGGGAAAACCTAGGCAGCTCTCCCATTGCCTGCTGAATTCCAGCATTGGCTGAATACACAAAGTCATAGTAATTCTGCCGTGCTTTAAAAGCCTTTATCCTCAAATTTTAAGGCGAATCAATACTAAAGCTTCCAACCTTAGACCTTTTCCGTTAGTTATAAGTGAACCTGTAATTGGTGCTTTATAATTTTGTCTGTTCAGCTGGGTAATGACTGTTTTGCACAAACAAAAATAGGGCTCGAATTCTCATTTAACTTTTCTTTTTTCATTTGTTAGCAGTCTAGAACTAAAATCCTTTCCTGCATTTCCCAAGGTGATTTCAAAGTGGGTCACCACAGAGCAAATGTGTGATTAACTGATGGAAATACTGTGTTGCTGTAGTTCTCTCCTGTGCTTTTAGTAGCAATACATTTACAGGGTTTGGTTGGTTGTTCAGCCTGGGAGGAGACAGAGATTGCTGTGAACAGATGACAGGACGTTACACTTGGTTGTGTATGTGAAGTACAACCTATTGTTAATATTATGTCTTTAACCTTTGTCTCTGCTTGTAACCATAAATTTCAATTATCTTACAAACACTGCTCTTTGTTCAGTTTATCCTGCCAGATGTAGAGATGTGCAAATATACTCCTCTTTCAGGAAAGACAGCCAGAATTGTCTTTTTCTTGTGAACAAAACAATTCTTTCCATTTCCCAGTATCAGGCTTTCTTAATTAGAGAAGAGATATTGCTGAAGGTCAAAGCCTGTGACACTCAGTTTCACTCAGGCTGGGTGTTACCCGAAGGATTCACCGGCTTCGGCTGTCACAAAAATGCTTTGGCAGTGGAGGCAGAGCTCTCACTTTGTGTGCATGAGAAAAAAAAAAAGGTATATCACGTTTCCCTGAGACACTGTGTGATTGCTGCCTGTGCTCTGAAATCCTCACTTTCAAGTGGTGAATCCTTGGACTTTAAAGGTTGTGGGGTTATTTGTTGTTGTTGTTGTTTTAAAACTATGTGATTTTTTATTTACTGTTTTGTCTGTTCTGTAGCAAGACCAGCCATTAGTGGTGATCAAATATATCCATGCAGTTTGTGTGATACTGTATTGGAGTGTTTTCGTGGAAGTTAAACCTCTCCCACCAAACTTGGGTTTGAGGGGAAAGAGATGTTTGCACCATAACAGGATGTAGAAGCAGAGAGCAGAAGTATAAGGTTTGTACAGACCTTGAAATGGGAACCTGTAACATGTTGGAATTTCTCTGAATGTGGGGGAAGTTTTGTCTTCACTCCCAGTGTCCATCTCACAGAAGGAGGGAGCTGCAGCCAGGGTGTGCCCAGAATGGATGAGAGCTTGGGCTGTGCTGATTCACACGAGCTGGACCAAAGGCAGCTCTGTCTCTTGCTGACATAGATGTGTGTTGGTCCATTTTTGTCTCATTAAGGTAAACCTGTTATGTTCTCAGAAAACTCCATAGTATCTCAGTGATAATTTCAATATTATAGTTAGACAGAAATGTTTGTTGTAATTGCATAATGTAATTTTATATATTTATTAGGTCTTTGTTCTATCTGGCTAAATCTGTGCCATCCATCCACCCAGAAAAAAAAATACAAAAAATGCACCTTTTATTTGAAAAAGTTTCAGGATCTGATATGGCTGTGATAACCCAGATGACAAATACTGTACAGCCACTCACTCCTCTTGTCCTTCCTGTCACTCCACTAAGGAGGAGAACTAGGCTGGAAGAAGTAAAACTCATGGGTGGAGACAAGAACAGTTTAATAATTGAAACAAAGTAAACTACTAGACAAGGTTAATAATGGTGGAAGGAGTGCTCCAGAGGCTGGGTGTGCACATGGGCCACCCCCCACTTAACTTTGTAACTGAAAATTTTTCCAGACATCCTTGCTTGGTAGGATTTTCTCTTGGAGAGAAGTTTTTATTGCAAGTTTCTCTTGCAAATACTTTTTCCCAGTAATCTCTCAATCATTTGGCGTATTTCTATCCTGCTGTCAAAATGCAAAAGCTTAATATAGATGTATCAATCTTACTTGTCTACAGTCATATATATATATCTATATATATCTATATGTGTATCTATGTATGCCAACTCATTTCTAGCAACATAGCTTTCATCTTGAAAATTGGTCGTGTATTTCTGCATCTATTGTTGCATTTCTTTTGAAAACGTGTCAGCTATTTATTCTGCTTACTACACCTAAAAATGCACTTAAAGCTTATCAGGATAAGGTGTGGACTTTAGAAATATGAAATGTATCTACATAGAGAATAAAGCAAACATTTGAAAACGTTATTCTCTGAGAGAGAATGCAAAACTTTGCATATTCCTTATGTGAACATGGAATAAGTTCATAAGGAGTCTGTCACTCTGGAAAAACTTATAATTGAAGTTTTTTTAGCACTGTCAGAGTACCTCTACTTCTGGCATTCTGGCTTTATTGAAGACACATAAATATCAGCTTCATATCCACTCTTCCATTATATTTATGAAACTCTGGGCTAATACACAAAATTCCTATTTGTAGCTTTATTGGTTGTTTTTCAAGATGTCTTTTAATCCTGCCAGTAGGTAGTCATAAAAGGTGTACTTTCCCTATGCCAGTGAGAATTCCTGCAGCTTTAGTTTTAATAAAATGTATAAACCAGAACAATATCAACAATATTGGTAGATTTAGTATCCCAGCACACATTTGAAGCTAACATGCTAGGTATGAAAGGCATAAAATTCATGCACATATATTTGTATTTTAAATGTCCTTGGAAGATAACCTTTGAGGAAAAAGTTGTTTCTGCAGTGATTGAAAAGCAGCCTGACTTTATCACAATGACTCTTGATAAAATTACTTTTTGCACAACACAGTGAACAAAAACCTAATTTAATTTGTGTTATGATGCACAGAGATGAGCTGGAAGCATTTGTTTATTTCCTTTCCTGGTTCTTGATCATAGTTGTATTTGAAGCAGTTAACCTTCCTTAGTTTTGCTGGACTTGTCCCTTGAACATGCTTTTTAATGTCATTTTGCTCTGGTTTTTACTTCAGAGATGTGTGTGTATCTTCATTTTATGCAGAAGCCTTTTTTTCCCATTCATTTTTCATTTTTTGGTGGAAGCTGGTGCTCCTGAAAAAAAAAAGTGAAATAGAATTCTAATGTAGTGTCAGAAGCTTTCTCCTTATTTCACTGTTTGCACAGAAATAGAGAACATTTCTGTATAGTTATTGGTGTCCTAAATTGTACGTTTGCATTTTCTTAGTAAGGTATCATATTTAGTATGCTTAGTAAGGTGTCAGCATTTTCCAGGTTAAAAATACTCTCTTTTAAGTGTTGGTGGCTTTCCATATCTGATCATCATAAAGAAATAAATGCCTTAAATCAGTTTCACAATTCCCAAACAATTTTTTGTTTTCTTTTTTTGTCATATTTTCAGATGTAATAGAACAAATTTGTCCAAACCCAGAGCATTTCTGGGTGCAGATGCCTTCATGCTTCAGCCATTACTTACATCATCATTAGTCAAACTTTAGAAATGTTATTCCACAGCTACTCATTAATCTGGCACTAAGCTGGAGATGTTATAATTAAGGTGGTGGCAGGCTTTCCATTACTGACTATTTTCTTCAGCAGAAGGAACAGTTAGTTCTTGCCAGCAAAGGAAATAAATTCTGATCCAGGCTGCCTGGTGCAGCCATCAATTCCGAGTCCTGTCTTGCTGACCTCCAGTCACGCTCCCAACTCATCCCTGACAGGCAGGGAATGCTGATTAATTATTATCAGGGGTGTAGGTGATTTGGGGATGGAACAGGGGCTGATCCATTGCTTACACCCTGCCCAGACCCTCTTCGTGTCTGTGGCCTTCATCTCTGTTCTGGTAAGGACTGGTTGAGGTGTAGAAGGGCTGAATCCTGTGTGCAGGACAAGTCCTTTTTAAATAGGTATTTTTTTTCAGTCAGTTAGAATTCAGCCATTCAATGAAATACACTTGCAGTATTCAAAGGAAGTGAATTGCGTTCAGATTTTAAAGGAAATGAAGGTAACCCTTGTAAGACAAGCATGGCATCCACCATCAGCATTACAAGATTGATCAGCTTAACAAATCACCTTGATTGGTGTAATTTGCTTCTACTGAATTATGCAGACAAGGGACTAGATTGTATTGGTGAATGACTTTTTGTCCACTATGTAAATCAAGACATGAAAATTTGGTGTTTGAAACATCTCTCTCTTGCCCCTTCATAATTTGGTGTTTTCCCTTGCTGGGTGTCTCGGTTCTTTGTGAATCCCATGGCATGTGGAACACACCTTATTCCTGATCTGGGAGATAAACACCAGGGAGAACACCTTTGTATTTGGCATGAAGTGAATGTTTTTAGGAGGATCACACGGTGGTCACAGCTGTGTGTCAAGAGGATCCTGCCTCTGGGTGCCACGACCTTCCACAAGATCTCACCCATCCCTATGGTGTGTTCACACACTATTGCAAAACAGAGCTTGGGGTACAGATTGTGGCATTTATTCACATTCATAAAAGGGTTTATCATGTAAAATCTGTATGGAAGCTGATAGGTTTCTTTTTTAACTTTCATTGATTTCTTCAGCTGGCCAGAAAAAAGTGACGCATTTTATCTCTCTTTTGCATGCCTTTGTCCAGGCCTTCCCTGCTCTGTATCAGTCTGTGCAGTGAGACTGGAACAGCAGCTGTGGTAGCCTTCCTTTGAGTAACAACCTTACACCGACGCTGTCTGGTGGAGTTCTCATTCCCGAAGGCCTGATCTCCCTCCTGGCATTCTCGTTTCCTACTTTGGTACAAGTGTAATGCAGTTCTCGAGAAGGCCATATCCCAACTTTACCTGTAATTCCCTTATGATATATCTTTTTCCCTACCCTTTACTTTTAGCCCTGACATTTACAGTTATTTTCCCATTTTCTTCCTTTTTTTTTTTTTTTTTTCATATGGTCATTTACCCCTTTTTTTCTATTACTACCCAGTCCTCTGAATCTTTTTGACTACTTGAGACTCCTATAGTCCCTTTGGTATCATCTTTCACATTTATAGATTTGCTTGTCAGTCTTACTATTACTGTCTCTGTCTGCCTTACTGGATGTTTTGCCTTTCAGTGGATTTTTCCTCCTTTATGCTGTTCTTAATGTTTAAAGAAAAATTTAAAAAGAAATTTTAAGTCTGCCTGTTTAATAAAGCAGACTTTAATTATTTTCTTATTTTTCTTAGAGTAATCTATAACAGGCATGGCAGCACTTATTCACTGTATCCTAGGTGAGAATTGCTGTAGTCCTCCTTCCGAAGACTCTTTTGATCAATGCAGAATAATTTTACCATCACATTGCAATATTCTTGAAGTTCAGGAATGGAAGTAAGCCCTGTTCTGCTCTGAGTCCTGAATTTGATTTGCATTGCAGCAAGGAGTGGCGAGCTTGCTTTAATTATTTAAGAGGATCTCTTCTTCCACTGTTATTTTTGTTCAAGATTTTTGTATATTCTTCATTGCACTGGCAATCCCTGCCTTTTCCCCCAAATTTTGATTTTATGTTGCAGATCTGTTCCTTCCCATGGCTTCTGTCCCTGTTAGTGTCATTTTAGCAGCCTGGTTTCCAAGGCCTGGTATCACATCACCTCCAGGGATGAGCCCTTGTTTGCTCTGTTCCCCTCTAGCAGCTCCATGGGTTCTGTGTGTCTGCAGTGCTGCTCCACATTCCCACCTCTCCAGGAGCTTTTTTCCCTTCATCTTCTCTTGGGGACTGTGGGGAGAAGATCGATCTGTGTGGCTGTTCCACAGAACTTAGAGGAGAAGTCTCTGCTTCAGACTCTGGAAACCCTCTCTGAGCACATCACTCTCCTGATGAGAACGTGGGTAATCCTGAGGTGCTTTGTAACCATTTCCAAAAGCTGATGCTTTTCAGTCAAGTTGCTGTCCAGCAATGCAGTACAGGAGTTGTCAAGTCATTTTTAATGAGCCCTTTGCTGTACAGATGGCTTGGGAACATACTGCCAGTTGTACCAACCCCTGAAGACTGATGGGTGATATTTACAGTCTAACAATTTACACCTGTGTGTGGTAATTGGATTTTTCTTAATTAGGCAAGGTGAGTGGACGGTTTATCACTTAGTGAGGTCCTTACCCATTAAAAGGATCAATAACATTCTTCACAGAGCATCCAGACCAAATATACACAGAACAGATACCTGAACTGGAATGGATGAGTAAGGTAATTGTTTATCTGAGTAGTTTGCAGGAGGTGAAAGTTGTATGCTAAAGCAGAGTCTGGTTTCAGCTGGGTGCAAGCCAACAAATACCTTTTTACAGTCTTGCTGCCTTTTTTCTTTTTTTTTTTTTTTTAATTCTGCTTATTTTCTTATGTAGAAATTAATTTCTGTCCGTGGAGAGACAGAAGGCCAAGACCCCAACCACTGAAATCCTATTAATAACAGTATTTGTTGTTATTTTAAAAATATATTAGAGGGCATCACTGTTGTACTGCCTCTACTGCACCACCATCAGTTTTACCCTGTAGGACACAGTGTGGTACAGTGACTGCAGTGTGTGCTCTTGTGCTGCTCTTCAGAGGGCTGGAGTCCAAAGGATGCTCAGAACTTTTTGTCTGCTCAACCCTGAGATTCAGCTAAATGTGAATGCCTAGAGCTGTGATGTGCTTTGCTTTTTATTTAGAGCCCAGAAAATACCCACGTCTGTGAGTGTTGTACCTGGGTCTGGCTTTTCCCAGATTATTTTGATGTTTTTATCTTACCTTGATAACTTAAATGATTGAATCATAATTTTTTAAAGAAGAGTACTGTAAGAGAGGGATACTTAAATGCAATTAAAATATCCATCCCATTGTTATTATTAATAGCATCCCATGTAATGGCTTTCATGCTGGAGGATCAGAAAACAGCTCACAAACAATGTGCAGTGATGATTTATGTGCTGCTGAAATGGACCTGCCTCCATAAGGAGATACAAAAGTGTACCAGGCAGTCTGGGGCTCCCTTGTACTTAAGAAAAGAAACCAAATGAAAAGCAGTTTAATCTGCTGAGAGTCTTAGGGGGAAGTCTTGAACTGTGGGGGTTGTGGTAGCTGGAAGTGGACATGTGGGTGACTGTTTCCTTGTGCATGCTGTGTATTTCAGCATATCCAGGTGCTACAGGAGAGGATTCACCCTGGGTTTGAAAAGGCTGTGGTGTAAAAATGAAAAACTTGCACATATTACTCTGGGATTCCTTCAATCCCAGAGCGGAGAAATATTGTGGAAGAGGAACTTTGGATAATATAGGATAACAGTCAAGAGCTTTGAGAGTAAATGACCTTAATTTTTGTAGGTGAACCTGGAGAGATGGATCTTGATGAACAGTTTTTAATGATTGGTACCAAGAGGTGACTGGCAGACCAGGGGCTGTGCAGAAATGATAGAGATCCCAGGGAATATGAGCTGTTGAGGATGTTGGCATCACTTGGAAATTCATCTGATTTTAATTAGAGAAGCCTAGTGGGATTAAAATTCTAAATTAAGCTACTGGAAGCTATGAAGTTCTCTAACCAAATCATTTGTATTTGCCCTCAGTTTGTACTATCCGGCAACTGACTTTTTTACTAGGATCACAGTTGTTTTGCAGGTTTTTACTGTGTGTCAGGGCAGGGTAAAGCATCTTCTTTATCTGAAAGGAAGTGTGTAGGGAGAAAGAGTTTCTTGCCTTGTTTCATTAGCTGCCTGCATGCCATGCCATGCAGTGGGAAGTTTCAGAATTGTCATGGCCTCTTTCATCTGGAAGATGAGAACTCTGTCCTGTCATAGTCTATTGAGCTGTTTTTCTAGACAGGCATAGAAAAGCAACATATTCTGAAGTTCTGTATTGCTTTCTGTCTCTCTTGGCTTCAGTGCAGCTCTTTGAAGTAAGTATAGACTTGGGCACCTGCTACTTAGTCTGGAAAACTGTTTTTTTTAATCTATTATGCTACAATTACATTTAAATCTATGGCAGCTTGTGGATCTTGCATAAAGACTGAATTTTATAAGAAATAAATTTGTGAAAATATTTTCAAGCCAAGAGGGGCTTTATTACCCATCCTTTGGATGGTCTCTTGGGAGCTGCTGCTCACATGGCTGAAGTTGGCTCCTCAGTGGAGCTGCTTCTCTATGCAGGTGGTAAAATATTCAGTATTTTTCCAACAGATGTGTGCAGAGAAGTTCATTAATTGGCCAGTTCTTCATCCGTTCTTGCCAGCACTCTCTGGTGAACCGACACAGATTTTGGCAGATGGATAAAATAATGGCATAATTTGGAAATAACTCATGCACTACTTGATCTTGCTGCAGCAATTCATGGATAAGCCCGATGGCTGTGGTGAGGTTCTCAGCCTGCAGGAGGGGATTTCAGGGGTTTCGAGCTCCTTTCACCACGTTTGTGGAGCAGCTGGGTCCTCCTTCACAACCCCAGCCAGACACCAGCTGTGGCAGGGGCCCCAGCCCATTTCTGGAGGGAACCTGTGTTGCTGGGGGTGAGGAGTGGGTTGACATGCAGGATGCAGCACCTTGACTTGTGCCAGAATCCACAGCACCCGCGACTGTGGCAGGGACAGTTCTGTGGGCTGACCAAGCAGCCCGCGCTCCACAGGTCACCGCAGTAAGTGAAGTCGCTGTGCAAACTGCACCCGCTCCAGCCTGCCCTGGAGGAGCTGCAGGAACAGATTCTGCCCTTTGACGCTTTAAAAATAATTCAGAGTGGGACCTTAAATTACTTTCTTCAATAAAAAGAGAATCCTCTAAACCTTCACTCTTGTTTGTGAATTGCTAGAAGTAAAATCCTGTGTAAATTAGGGGTCTAGGAAATTTTTAAGGAATATTAGTCAATGAAATGTTGCAGAATTTTACAGCTGGAGCTCAGCAGTGGGGTACACAATAAAGTAGAGAAACAAATAGTGGGGTGTATGATGCTTAGACTTCAGCTGGTAAGAAAAAAGCTGAGATGTTGGAGTTAAAATAGAGTCCAAGAGTGGTTAAAGGGATGATCCTAAGCAGGAAAATCAAGAAATACTTGTGGAGACTCATTAAAGGGATGGTGCACTGATCATAGAGGCTTTCAATTACTTCAAGTTTGACTGGAATAATAATTACTTAATGCTTGAGAAAAGATACACGTGTTAGTGTAAGGCTTTTTTCACTTGCTAATACAAATTATAAGAGAAAACAATCTTAGAGGATATTTTGGACATAATCCCAGGAATTTAAGCAGGACCTGTATGATAAATAAGACAGATGCCAGTGAGCTTTTATAAGGTTGAGTGATCATACTGCTATTGGATTTGAAATATTCATGAGGATACAATATGTACAAAGAGTAATGGCACACAAATATTAAAATTTGAAACGTCAGTATTCAAAGAAGTATGTAATGAATTGGAGAAAACTGATGGGGATGCAACTATTGTCCCCAAAAATGTATTGTGAGAGAATGGAGGAAATGTTTTAGGAACAGATAAGAAAGATGCAATCTATATTCTTTCCAATAAAATGTAAATGTCAAACATGTCATCAGTCATCTCAAGGCAACACTTTAGCAGTGAAATAGGAGACTGCAGAGAGATTAAAAAGAAGAATCAGCCCTTGAAAATTATATAAAAAAGAAAATAACGTAGGAGCAAAAATAATATATTGAGGATACAATGTGAGACTTGCAATACCACAGAAAATAGAGAGGCAATTATGTTTGGAAGATGAAACCTTTTTCTGCCTAAAAATAATAATGGGAATTAGAGAGATTAGAACTTAGTTCAAAAAAGCCCATCTGTTCCTGCCTCTTCATGGTTTCCTAATCTTTTTTATCCCCGCAGACATCAGTTCTTGCTCTTCAGCATGATAGTTTGCACAGCTTTGTTCACTTACATTTCTGACTAGAATGATTCCTAATGAAGATCCTGTTTGACTTATGCATTTACTTTTTCTGTGTAAATTACCAGCCAATTCTTGGTATTCCCCTATTCCTTTTAAGAACACACTGGCTTTTGTATTTATTGGTATCATTCAGAATTTATCAGTGTTTTAAAGCTAGATTGGGCTGAACTCTGCATGCAACGAGGGTTAAATGGAAACAATCTTTTTCTCCCCATGCTAACCAGGACTATTCAGACATTGGGTTTGAAAGCCTAGCCTTATAAAGTGGGTCTGACTTGCACAACTACCTCAGTGACCCCTATGCCCTGCCCTTGTTGTAGGAATAAGGGTCGGACTTGGTGGTTCCTCAGAGCTGGTGTCCTTGCTCTGCTAATCCTGATAACCTCATGGCTCATCCAGGTTTGGGGTTAGCCCCAAAACAGCTCCTGGCTGCCAGCCCAGCTGTGCCAAGTAGGTCTGTGCTTTACAGAACAGTGACTGCAAGCCCTGTACCTGTCAGAGCTTCCCTCCATTTGTGTCTTCTCCTGGGTCTTCAATATTTTGACCATATTTTAGTCAACAGCTGCTTTTTTTTTTTTCCTCCCCTCCCGTCTTTTCCTATTGAAGAAAAACCTTTGTGCCCTTACTGTTTAGAGTTGGATTCTCCTGCTCAACTGATCTTAAAACATTCCTTTTTCTGTGGGTGATTTAGGGTGCTCACTTACATGCCTGCTAACAGCATAAATGCTGTGCTTATGAACCAATTTGTCTTCAAGTGCTGAAAGGAACCCAGAATCCATCAGAGCCGCTCCTTGTGAGACAACTCCAGGATAGCCACAATCATACAAATGTCTGGTGCTGGGTCCCAGTGTTCAGCTGGTGCAATAAGACTTCCAATGGGGGCAGTGGAATTGCAACCTTTGTAGCACACAATCAGATCTGTCTCACCGTGTCCCTTGTTTCTGAAAGAAGTGTCCCAGTTGTGCTGTGCTGTGAAATTCGTGTAGTGTTACTTTGATTCATTATCTATGTCCTTTGCTAGGAGAGCTATAATGTGGGGATCTGGTGGTTCTTGTAATTCAGGAGACAAGACAGGAGAGAGAATGTTATTTCCACCCCCGAAAAGCTTCTTTCTGTGTTTATTTAACATCTCTTAAGTGTTTAACTGTGGGCTGAATGATGTGAAACAAGGTGAACACATTCAACTTCTCACTGGTGGGACTGCTTAGAATTTCTCACAGATATACTCAAATATTTTTTCAACAAAGACAGTCACCAATTTGTTCAGTTCAAAACTCTACTGAAGTGTCCTCCTTTTGTGACGAGGATCTCTCAAATCAGATCCAATTTTCACAGGAGAGCAGTTTCACTGCTGTTTCAATGGAAATGATACTTGTAGCCTTGTACTTATTCTGTGGGGTTTTGGTGCATACATTACAGTTTTAGCCTGAGTAATTTGAAGATATACACTAGTGTTTTTATGTTTCAAATGACTGCCTTGTATAGATTTTGATTTTTGTGGTCTGGAAAAATTTACTTGTTTTGTAGCATTGAAAGTATTTTGAATGCATCACCAATAAATAAGAGTTGAAATCATTTATGGAGAGGAATAGTGACCAAAACTTATGGACAGACATCCCAAAGCTACTTTCAAAAGATTATAGATAGGCAATAATACACTAGGCTGTTCTCTGCTGTTAATGTGTACACAAACATGGTCATCAAAAGAATCTTCTTCAATTGAAGTTTTTAGTCAAAATTAAATCTCTCCATAATAAACAATGAGGATTGTTTTCTAACACATTTATACCTCTGGTAATGAAATCTAAGAATTTGCTGCCTGTAGGAGTGTTGGGAGGATAGGAAGATTTGATTGTCTTTCTTGAGACCACATTATGTTAATTTTTCTGCATAGACTGTAGAAGCACAAAAAGCAGTAACTCACTTATACAAAGACAAAATTCTCAGGGTTGTTGTCATGGAAACAAAGTGGAAGCAGCTCCTTTTCCTTGAATAAATTCAATAGCCAGGCTAACAAAGATTGAGCACAGAACTTGTGTGCAGGCTCTCCCTGCCCAGGCAGCCAGGGGAGTCCAAACCTGCTGGGCCTCCCCTGCTCAGCCTTTCCCAGGAGAGCTACACAAGCGGCCTTGGGCTGATGTAGAGTGTGACAAGGACAACATTAATTTATTTGGACAGGGACAGTACAAGACAGGTTGTTATGCTTCTGCCTTTTATGTTGGCTGGACTCAAAGTTCATGTTCATTAACCCTGTTAGTCTTTGGCTCCTGAATCAGAGAGGCTTCAAGGACTGTTCTGTTCACTGGCACAAATCTTGTTTGTGCTCACAAAGCTGGGTAATTATATTTGAAGAAGCAAAGCAGGAGCTCAAGAGTATTGGTTTCTCCGCCCTAAATGTGCCTTAGCAAATGACCTTGCTTCTTCTGTAGAGAAAAGCCAGCAGCTTTCTAGCCTTTGTGCATACTTTTGCACTTGAAATATGGTATCTTGCTGCTAAAACTTATCATAATACAGCTTTGTTTTAGCATTTAAGTATTGTTTTATGGGTTTGGCTCTGTCAGGGAGGAAGAGTTTACTACCACAGTTCAATCCTGATAGCTACAGGACAGCAGGGAGTAGAAAGAAGATAACTTGGAGAGAGATGGTAGGATAAGAAATGATCTTATTTTAGTGAAATCTTGGTGATTACTATCCCCTTGTTGGGCCTGACCCAAAGTATATTTGATGCCAATGGAAAATGCTCTTGCTGTAGTATTAATGGCCTTTAGAGTAATGATTTAATCTGTTACAGTGAAGCAGTTGGGTTCTTCAGGAATGTACTCAGTCTGCTCTAATACAACGTATCCGAGTATCCTGAATTAAACTGTGGAGTGTGTGGCACTCCTTCAAACACAGACTGCTTAATGCACGGATACAGAAAGTTTTAGGAGAGCTGAGGTGGCTAGAGCTGGAAATACTGTGTGACATTGTGCAATCTGAAAGTATATTTTGTTCTTTCCAAGTAAAATGGTATCCGCTCTTCTGTTGCCTTAATGTCCCTCGTTACTCCTTTTACATTAAATGTGAGAAGGGCAGGAACTATCCTGGTAAACTCTTATGAAGGTTGACTTGTGGCTTGTGCAAGTATTTTCACAATCCAGAAGCTTGGCAGCAAGTACCTTTTGCCAGCACTGCAGTGTGCAGCCAGCGCATGTAAATGCTGTGGAACAGCAGGGAGCCCAATCAAAGTTCATTGTCAGAGCAGAGTTAATTTCATTTGGTTAATCTCAGTCATGAGATGTGCTATCAAAGATTCGTGTCCATTTTATGTGGGGTGCAATGGGAAGCATAGGATGGTCAATGTGCAAAAATTCTCAGTGTTTCTGTTGATGGTCTAAGACGACACCCATTGGCTTGTATTGTATCAGAGCACAGCAGTGAGAGTCAGTCCAGCTGCAGAGCTGCCATCACATGTCCACAGAAGATGATATTTAAATTTTAAAAACAGCTAGAAGAGTGAATTCTTAATTCAATTAAGAAAAAATAATCTCACAATTTTGAATTTGAATCTGAGTTGAATTTACTTCAGTTCAACTCAGGTGAACAAATATCTGAAGAATCCAAGTTTTAAGTGTGCTTGCTCTTTGCTGTTTGGTGTTCACGTGGCAGGTGGAGTCCATTCCTGCTTATCATATGCCTTTTCTTTTTTTTATTGTGTAGGTGGTTTTTTTTTTTTTTCTTTTCGGTGTGTTTTTTTTTTGTTACTGCTTCTTGCTGTTACCCTTGTGTTTATTGAACTGTTCTTATCCTGAAGTTTCCCACTGCTTTTTCAGGGAGGATGTATATAATGATATAATGCAGGTATGTCTGTATGCCTTATGGATTTAAAAAAAAATAACCCTATTTTGCATACTGGGTAAAACCTGAGTTTCTTGATTTCTCCTCATACCTTCCTCTGTGTTGCAAAGGTAAATCCAAATATTAGAGCTGAACAAAACAATCTCCTGAGCTACAGAAATTTGAACAGCTGCACATGAAAGGATAAAAATGTTTTGCCAAGTTAATCTCATATGATTTGCTGCCTATGCCTAATCTGCTTGGAAGTGGCTATGAATATTCTAATACCCTTTGGAAATTACTGACTGGGCTGGCAGCAGCTGGGAAAAGCTGGGAGCTTAGGAAGGCTGCCTGTGGAATACACACCTGCCTGCCTGGAGCAGTTGTAGGCAGAATCTTGGAACAATGAAAGTTTACTGTTATTTGTTGCAGCAATAAAAACGACGCTGTCTGCATTCCCAGGAACTTCTGGAAGACTGAGAAAATATGGGCATGACATTTGCAACCTGTTAAGTAAATTTATGGTTGGCATTTAGGGAGTTAGTGCTAGCAGGAAGGGAGAGGCAGGAATCCCAAGGCAGGCCTGTGCCAGCCCTGCAAACTCAGGTCAGTCCTGTGGATTTTCCCTATTTCCCTGTTTCAGAGGGGAGCTGCAGCCAAGGGATAGGCTGGGCATTGCCCCCGTGGGTGTCTGTGCACCTACACTGGGCTTACTGCTCTGATGACACTCCTAAAACTGACATGGGACCCCCTGTAAATATGGAACTGGGACATGCATAAATATATCGTTATGTTCTACTTAAAAAAAATTAAATTAAGCAACTTTTCACAGAAAATAATCTTTCTGTACAGTTGTTGAGGCAATGTGCAGATATAGCTGTCTGCTAAGTTCAGCACACTGGCTGAATTAAACGCTGAAGGTTAATTAGTTGATATCTGTGTACGGTCACATAATGGTCTGTAAACCACCATTGCTTGTATTATAGAAGGGTGTTCCTGACTATGTTTTTCCTCTTTGATAGAAAGGTAAAACAAAGTGTTGCAGAGAACGAGCTCCCTCTGAAGGAGAAGGGTCCAGGAAGAATTGCAAAACATAAAATACCTGGCAATATATATTGTTGAATTTGTAGTTAACTTGTGTGTCATGCCACTGCTCATTTAAAAAGGAGAAATTACCTGTACAGCAAAGGCAGAAAGAGGTTTAGTTGACAAGGTGGTGTTTGGTCATAGGTTGGACTTGATCTCAGAGGTCTTTTCCAACCTGGCTAATTCTGTGAAATATATACATAAGTGAGTGAGTGTTCCCTGAACTGGGGGCATTGATACTCCAGAGATATTTGAATGCAGGATTTGGAATGCTGGAGCCTGGTGTGAAAACCTTTTCAGTCATCTTGCTGACTTCAGATCTGTGTCTTTAGATCTGAGCTAGCAAAATGCAAATGTTACAAGTAACTTCCAAGGAAAAGAATGTTTGGTTTGGTTTTTTTAGATAGCTGTGGAATACTGCTTAATGACGTTTAAAAATTAAATTTCCTTATGTATTTGTGGTACGTTATAAATGAGTCTTACTCTTCACAGTAATCACTGAATGCTATTAACAGTACAGGCTTGTTTGACAGTGCTGAAAATTTATGGCAGCAATTCTAAATAAGGGCAATTTATACATTGCCAGAAGAAAGGAAATATTTTTCCTATTTCATCTTAGTTTTTATAATTCTAACTTGCTAGTGTATTCTACAGAAGATCTCATAGAATTTTGCAATTACATTTCCTAAATACCTTATTTTAGCTATTTGTTTCTTTAGTCATGATTCTTTACAAGTTTTATGTTATTTTAAAAATACAGCAAATCTTGTAAATGCACCTCACTAACTTTTTGAGACATAATTTGGATAGAGGGTTTCACTAAGGGGGTCTTTTATCAGTAAAAAGTGACAGATTTTGCTAAATGTAGCTGTTGCTAGTATATACCAGAGGAAAAAAATTAAATTACACACTGCACCATATTGAGATTTAAATATCTGTCTGGGTCTGACCGTGAGGTGTCACTGTGGGGTACTCCATGTGCAGCTGCAATAAAAACCCACAAGTCTTCCATGCACGAGAAATGTGACAAGTGATGATGCAGCTGGGAAGATGCTCCTGCCCCATCAGTGCACAGAGAGCTGCAGTTGTCTGTCTCTCTCTGAATTTGTTACAGAACTGGGGCAGGTTTGGGGAGGAGGGAGAATTTACATAAAGAGACATTTAAAAAGTGGATTTGTTTATGGTAATTGAAAAGGTAATTGATAATTGATTTGGGATGGTTTCTTTAATTAAAATATTTGTTTCTCCTTTTTACCTTTAAATATTATTGAATATCTTTTTCCAAGTGTTCAAGAAATTCTGACATGGCAAAAGGAATAAATTCTCACCCCCAGCACAGGACTCGCTGCCATGAGGGTTAACTGGAATCAAAAAATTCAGGGTAGAACTGGGACTCTACGCAAGTAACAGGACTATTTAATCTACCAGTCTTTGGAAAAAAAAACAAACCAAAACCCTTGTGCTTCAGAGTTCAAGCTCACTTTGGCCTAATGAGAACTGGGAACTGACCTCTTGTACACCTGATTATCTGTTTCTAAATCCTCCCTGAAGGATCAGGTAAGAGTTCAGCCACAGGAACACCTTGTCTGACATACTGAGGTTCAGGAATTGTCTCAGGAATTGGTCAGGAATCACTTGTGTGACCTTCTGTAAGGGGCCCTGGTGAAAGGGGAAGAAATTTTCAGCAGCAGTGATGGTGTAGGTCCCTGGGTATCTGAGCTTGGTTCTTGGCTGTGCTAAGCTTTTGCATTAATATGGGAAAGCCGCCTGGACTTATTTTTAGTAGGGACTGTGGGGCTCTAAGGCTTGAATCAAACCCTGAAAATTTTAACTATTGTACCAGAGTTACCTGGTATGCTAATGCAGAGATTTGCCTATATTGATTACATGACTAACAGAGAGCAATTAAGCTCCTGAATTAGCCACCTCAGTTAATTGCCAAAGGTAATTTGAAAGACGGATCAGGGCCTAATGTAATAGAAAAGAAGAAAGACTGCAGATGGAGCTAAATCAAGTTAGCTGAGATCAATGTGTCTTCTGGCTTGTGGGGAGAGGGACAAACCAGTAACATGAGCTTGCTTATTTTTGTGCCTGGCTCTCCCAGGTAGAGTGTCTGGTAAAGTCAATGATTTTATTTTTCAGGAGGAAGATAACAATAGAGGGGCAAGCAGACCTGATACAATTTCCTCTTTGTTCTATCTTTTAACAAATGTTATTTTAATGCTTATGTACTCTGGAAGATCAGGAAAAAATCCCACAACATTATCAATGGTGACTTCAAATGGTCATCAAGTCTCATGTGCTTTGAATGGGACAGGAAGGCAGGTCCTTGATCTCTCCTGCCTGAGACAGTGAGTCCTCTGTGAGCACAGGATGTCCCTTCTGTGCAGGCTTTGATAGGTTTTCAAACTGGCATTTGCACTGTCAGTCAGAAGTGTCAGGCTCCGAGCTGGGAGAATCCAGCATTTGATGTCAGCTCTGACATGGTGACTGTCACTGGATGTAGCACTCACCCTACATTTCTTTGGTCACTCCTTTTACAGATGTCAGCTGGGGCAATTCAGAGTCTTTCCTGTTAAATCACAAGCTCTCTCCTGGCTTGTATGTGTTCCAGATCTCTGTTTATAGGTGGCTGGATGTGTCTGAGGACAGGAAAAAAAAAGTTTGTTTCACAGATATTCAAATTGTGTTCAGTTTGAGACAGAATTCAAATTGGGAGTTACTGTGTAAATAATGATGGATTTTTGTGTTTGTGAATACAACTTATTGCAAGCACTTGATTCATAAACATGTGAAAAGCAAAGATGTTTTTCTCCTCATCTTGTGAAGATTGTTATAAAGCTGAGTACTTTTCCATTAGCAGTGAGACAAAAGATCTTTGGAGACTTCTGGAGGGATGTGGGAAGAGAAGGTGAGGATCCATCAGTCAGAGCAAGAAGACAGAAATTGTCTTCTCTAGGTTTTCACAGACCAGAGTTCAAGCAGGTACTGGGGAGAGAATCTAGATCAATATTCTGGGTACTTTTGGGGAAAAATGGAGGTGTTGGAAAAGCTTGGATTTAGGTGATATCGGTGTTCTTTGAGGAAGATGTCTTCTGTTAAATTCCTCGTTTGTCTGCTCTTCAGGAGAAATATTCTGGGTCTGGTAGACAGAGTTGTAGCTCTTCCTGCCATTCCAGGAGAAAGAATCCATGGCTTTTCCTGGCTCTGTGTCTGAGCTGTATGAGTGGGAAATGTTTTCACCTGTTTGCAGTGCAGGCCCTGTGCCCGCAGAGGGTTCAATTCCTGCCTTCATTCTGTGGGGCACAGCCTGGGAGGGGCTGAGCAGGAGTGGCTGCTGTCTCTCTGAAGAGTCACACACAGCATTGTTTGTAAGCCGCAGGACAGAGCAGAATAGTTCACTGAAAACCTAAGAGACATTACAACTATAGAAATTATTCCAATGCATTCTCTGAGTCAGCAGAGACTTGTATTCATTTCTCAGGTAGCTTTAGTGGCGGTTCTTCCTTTAACAGGTCTTGCTTTGGCACTTGAGGTTATTTACTGCACATTATTTTTAGTCTTACAAAAGAGAGGCTGCTCTTTAGGAAGTCCTCTGTTAGCAGTAAAACCTGCTGTGTGCAGAAGCATGCTCACACCAACACCTCAGCTGCTCCAAAATCATCTCTAGAGGGCTGGTCTACATCACCTTCAGATGTTATCTGTGATTATTGGATGTAGGGGCTTGCTGAAGGAACTTTGGAAGAAGCTGTTGTGAAGTTGGAATATTACCTACACTCATTATCGATGTTGTAACATATTTTTACATAATAATATATTGATAAAAGCTTTTCACTGCAAGTTAGTCTGGAAGGCCTTCATTCCTCCAGGGCATGTTGTGGAGACAGAGTGATACACTTTTAAAAATGAAGTCATTGCAGTGCCATGACTCGTGCACTCCAGAGCAAAATAACATTTGGAAATTTAGGTGGTTTTTTTCAGTTTTTTTTAGCCTTTACTTGGGATCCTAAAGGACAAAGGCTGCTGAAAGAGGCCAAATTATACCCAGCAGAGATGCCTTTCAGACCTTGTCCCGTCTTCCAAAAGTAATTGCTGCTGCCACAGGGAAACACTGGGATGTGTTTATATCACTAGGGATTGTGTGCTTATTCTATTTTTCACAATGTTTTCCATGTGTGTATAATTGATGTTTTAGCACTTTGTACTGCCTGCATGTATTTATCTTTTTGTTGATAAGACAAATACTCCTAGGCTCATAAAAAACAGCTGACATGAGCTAAATTGGGATGTCCTGACTAGACCTTAAGTAAATAAACAGACTTTAATATGGGCAAGTAGTGCTAACTGTAATTACCTGGGGTTGTGTGCCATGGAACTGGAACAAAAGTCAAACAAGCGAATTTCATTATTTTAATGGAAGCTTGCATCCCATTTATTAGACTGACATATGACTTGTCATTAGTAACAGTTCGTTTCAAAAGCTATGGTGGATAAAGGTTGATTAAAAACTAATGAGGCCCAGACCCTTTGTATTACCATAGTGTCAAGTTGTTTAAGTCTGTGGAGCTAAAATAAGAGCAGGCTTTAAATACTCTCTTGAGTTTTTCTGTTTCATATGATTTATCTATTTATGCTCTTGGCCATGGATGAGCAAGAACTTGTGAATACTTTTCCTTGCTGCAGATATCATCAATAAATTGTACAATTAAATAAGTTGTTAGCAAAACCCATTGCTGTGTCATATTGATGCATTTTTAGAAAATGCATTTTGTTGATAGTCCAGTAAATGTAGGGTTTCATTAGCTGGAGCTCTAGTTGCCCTCAATTCCCTGCGAAGTCAGTGGCATTTGATTGGCACCTAATATGCCAATCGACCATGGCTGGAGTTTCCTGTCCTTCTGCCAGCATCAGTGCTCACGTTTAGTCTTAGGAGCAGGGCTCCACTATGAGCTGGCCAATCTCTTTAAGCATCAGCAGGTGGGTAATTTCCCTGGAAGCAGTGACTGGAATACTGAATGCAAACGCAGTCAGTGGAGGTCAGGCTGCTTCCTGTCCCTGTGCTAATCTCCTGAGCTGTCAGCAGCCCTGGGCTGTCACTGTGTTTCAGGGGCTTCAGCAGGACCTCAGGGTCATGCTTTGCTTCAGCCCAGCAACCTTGCTGTGGCCTTGTGAGGTTGGGGTTCAGCACACACCCAAAGCCCAAAGGTAGTGAGCATTTTATTAACAAAGATTGACTCATTCAAATAGCAATCTGCATTTCTCAGGGATCTTACAGCCCTCTCCAAAATATCTTTGTTGCTTACCGTTATATCTTCAATATGCTTAACTTCAGTTTAAATGTTCTGTGAAACAGCTGAACTTAAACCAGGAGATTGTTAGAGAGATCTGTAGTGACCATATGGTATTATAAAATTACAAAAATGTGAGAGAGGGTTGAGCCATTTCCAATTGCCAAACTTGCTACTTGCTTCTAATAAACACTGAACTATCTGGCATCTGCTATCCCTCAGGTAATACCCTCAAGAGTGGAAGTAAATGTTTCCTTTTAATTGCATTGTTTATGTCTAGAGGGTCCAGGGAGATCATGTGATGTTTATCTTGCTTTTCCATGCATACTGAATCAGTCATTCCAGGGAGAACTTTGTTATTCTTGCCAATTTTCTCTTCAATTAGATTGAAGTTTCACTTGTCATTTTTTGGAGTTGTATTCTGTATGACTTCAGAAGTGAAACTCCCAGCAGTTACCTTTAGTATGTTTTTTGATAGGATCGTTTATTTTATTTTCACTCTTATTTAGTATTTTGGCAAGAAAAAACTAGGTCAGTGCTTTCAAGGAAATCTGTGGATGAAAAGTGCAGAATGATCCAGATTTAGGGCTCCTTGGGTCAGAGAGGGTTTTGGGAATTGAGTTCTATTTTTTGAACCAAAAGGAATTTAGTAGAGCTATAGTTGATGGAATTTCTGTGAAAGAGTTCTGGTGAATGTAACTGCCCCCCCTGCAAGGAGTAGGAATCTATTAAATGGAGAAAATTCTTTGTGCAATGACTAGAATTTTGGATAGGTACACAGAAATCTTCTCATGCTTTCTGTAGGAGATAATTAGAATAAATTGTGTGCGTACCTTCTCGAAATGGTCTTCCTGTGAGGAGAGGATAATCCTGTCAACAGGACATCTCCCAGCAATGATCCCTGTGCTGGTTTTGGCTGGGTCAGAGTTGGTTTTCTTCACAGTAGCTGATACGGGGCTGTGTTTTGGATTTGTGCTGGAAACAGCGTTGATAGTACAGAGATGTTTTGTTTATTCCTGCACTTACACAGAGCCGAGGCCTTTTCTGCTCCTCACCCCACAGTGAGGAGCCTGGGGGTGCACAAGAAGCAGGGAGGGCACACGGCTGGGACAGCTGAGCCCAAGAGACCCAAATGACTTTACAATGTCTTGCTCAGTGTATAAAGCTGGGGGAAGGAGGAGGACAGGCAACACACGCACGTTGGGAGTGATGGCATTTCTCTTCCCAAGATACCATTAGGAGTGATGGAACCCTGCTCTCCTGAGCACCTGCCTGCCCATGGCCAGTGGTGAATGAATTCCTCCTGCTTTGCTTGTCTGTGCAGCTCTTGCTTTACCTGTTAAACTGTCTTTATCTCAACCCCTGAGTTTTGTCACTTTAGTTCAACCCTCATCCCATCCCATAGGGGGAGAGTGAGCCAGCAGTTGTGAGGGGCTTAGCTGCAGGCTGAGGTCAAACCACAATAATTCTGAACAGAAAGGAGCTGTTCCCTTTAACAGAGTTAGGAAACATCAGGGATGTGCTCCTGACTGAATTGGGAACTGACCCGGGGGCCCAAGGGATTATGTGGCATAAAGAAGGATTCCTTGTGTCAGTGGGAAGATCTGATTCTTGCGGGAAGGCCGGGATTTGGTTCAGCTGAACTCAGTGGCTGCCGGAGCCACAGCTGGAATGTGCACAGAAAAAGCAGCTCCACAGAAGTGGAGGCCTGTCAGTTTGACAAATACGGCTGTACAGCTCCTGTCACCCAGGAGCAGTAATTCCCATGCTGAACTGCATGTCTGATTGGCAAGGCCTTGAGATAAATCCCCTTCCGTGGCACCAGTGTGAGCGGACACCACCTCTTCTCAGGATTCTTCTGAGGGCTCGACACATTTTTGGTGATGCAAGTTGTCAAATTCCATTAAGATCTCCTTAAGTATTTGACATTTCCTGCTCATCCACAACGTGTCAGGTGTTAAGAGGCAGTGTAACACAGCAAACTTCCAGGCGTTTGTTCCTCCAGCATCAGCTCAGCTGGCTCAGTGCACAGGGCCTCCAGACACTGATACATGCACCTGCCTGGGACAGAGAGAACGTCTCACCAGGAGCCTCTTCTGTCCTCTCCCCCTTTCCAGAGCATCGTTTGCTTCCAGGGGAAGCTCCTGGTGTGAGCTTGGGGCTCTGCCTTGGCAGCTGCTGTGCAGGACTCAGGGGTGGGGCAGGAGGGTCTCACGGGCACCTGAATGCCATGATCTCCTGGAATTCCCTTAAAACCAGGACTGAGGCCAGAACAGTACAAGGTAAGTGGCAAAGTGCCATTTTAAATTAAAAAGGCTACCTGGGAAGGTGTGCAGTGTGCCCATAGGCTCCTTGGGCACATGGGAGTTGTTATCTCAAGGGCCAATTGCTATCTGTTTGAGCCTGATCTTTGTTGGTGCTGACAGCACCTGGCAGATGTGTTCATCTTTTTATGTGCAAGTAATTAAGCTTCTGCCTCTTTATCACCACCTCTTTTTGTGCCAAAGGAACACAGGGTCTTCAGAAAAGCCAAGTCAGACAATATTTGAACTAGAGAAGAGAGATAATAAAGATCACATGTTGTTGGGGGGGTCATCTGTTTGTGATAATTGAATCATAAATAATTCATTGTGCGGGTACCACTGATTCAGAAAAAGATTCATAATTTCCTTGAGCCTGTAAATATCCAAATGTTACGCTCAAAAATTAAATAAAAGCAGTTATTTCAAACATAGCTTGTAGCACATCTTGTTTAATCTGAATATGTAGAGCTGGCAGTTTTTCTAGGCTTGGAAATAAAGACTTTTATAAATGTTACATATATAGGTGCTATGGATCACAGAGCTGATAAGTTGTTTATTGTAATCTTGTCTTATTTGTGTTGTGGCAAAGGAATGGTACAAGAGAGCTTTCTATTCTCAGGTAAGGAGTTTCTGTAATGCTGTAAGGTGCAGGTGGTTGAGGAGTCTGTGAAGTCACTCCTGAGTATCTCAGTGTTTGGAGCCATTTAATAGCTGATGATTTAGCTGCCTGTGTTATTTTGTACTGGTTTATTTCTATGGCAGTGCCATGGCAGTAGAGGTGCCTATTTTGGCACCTCAGAGAGGAGCTGTGGCCTTGAACCAGCCCCCTGAGGGAGGGGTGAAGCCTGTGGAGCCCCTCCTGGCCTGGCAGTGGGTGGGAGGGTGGACACCATTCTGGACACCAAGTGTAGGGATGAAACATTTCCAGGGTATCAGTGATTTTGCAGAAATATTGAAAAGGCAATGTTTTTAACTGAAAAAAATCGATGTTACTTCCATAAAGAAAACAATTATTTTTTTTTCTGGACTGGGATGACTTTCTGCCCCAAGGTCTGGGTGTGTTGGCAACCAGCACACACCTGTCATGGGGGAACAAATTAAATGGATTCTGTTTCTTGATTAAAGGAGGAATGAGGCCAAATTTTTCAAGACAATGAAAGAACTGCTTTGGTGTGACAGGGAGCAGGGGCAACTGGATTTGGTTAAAAATGGAACCAAGATAAATGTATTTTTAAGAATTAGAGCCAAGAAGGGATTTTTTTTTTTTAATCCTACAGAAGGCTTGTGTAGTTGCCTTTTTTTTTTTTTTTTTGGTTTGGTTTGCAACTGAATGCAGTAAACAAGAACTCAGATGAAAGACTGAAGGATTGGAAAATATAACTCTAGTTGTGCTATACTGTTCCTTTGATTTTTGAAAGTTAAACCTGGGATTTTTTTTTTTTTTTTTTTTTGAGCTGCGTGATTTGGAATTGGAGATATCCTCCCTTTTATCTTTAAAATAAGAGATTTGTTAAAAGACTAGAGATTGGTCCAAGAAAGGTTAAAGTTTAAATAAAATTCAAGTTTTGTGTAGGATTGATTTTAAAAAACGTGAAGAACTTGTGACATTTCTACAGAATTCATTAGGCCTGGATTTCATCCAGGTTTTCTCCCAGTTTGATTTAACTGCAGGTGACTGGAACAGATGGGAGAGCCTTGATGTAGGTGCACAGCCAGTGGTGTTGTTCACTGATTCCTCCCTTTGCAATTAAGCTCGAAATGGACTTGGGCAGTGCATTCATGGTGCCTTTAGTGGTGGCTGAATGGTGCAGTGCTGCTCAGGTCGGGTCTCTTCTGTGAAATCAAACACAGAGGGAGTCTGTGTATTCTGTCCTGTTGTATTGTTTTTTTTTTTTACAGACAGTGCTCAGGAGAGGAGCTAACAAGAATTTGAAATAATCTAATTTTTCTAATTAGTGAAAATTGAATCATTTAAGGAATAAAATAAGAGCAAAACAGTAACAAATGCAGTAACTTCTTGTTGTTTTGCTGTAGTAAAATGGAATGTTTGAGAGCCTTAAGCTTATTCTAACAGTCCCTCCCCAAATGGTGGGAGAGGTATTTATTCATCTGGAACAGACAATTTATATTTTTAAAATACCTATCTCAGATTTTATAAATAATAGTTAAACCCAATCATGTACAGGAGATGTAGTGTTTGTTTGTTTAATTAGGACGCTGAGCTGAGCTAAATCCTGTGGCAGATGTTGCCATGTATAATGTAATAAATAAAAGTCTTTATGGGACCCAGCAGGCAACAGAGCTCTCAGTTAGCAGATGGCAAAATATTAAACTGGCAGTGCAGTAAGTTAGCTGACTGTGTCAGCTGGACCAGACCCAGGTTTAGCACGAACATGAATCAACCTCACATAGGAGGTGTCGCCCAGCCCGTGTTTCTGCCATGGATGTAAATACTGTCTTTAATACAGTGCATGATAGAAGATTTTTCATCCAGCAAGAGGATGTTGCAGTAAAAGTCAGTCAAGGCTTAACGTGATCTCTGCTGTGTAAGACAACAAAAGATCTTTTACAAGAGAACAGAACAGATGTTCTGCTGAGTCCAAACTAAGTGGTGATACAGGGACTGGAGATGGCAAACCTGTTAGAACTAACCCCTGTGGAGCCTGGCAGGTGAGAAAATGCCTTTTGCTTCAGAGAAGTTGTTGCATTGGGCACTTGGCATCAGCTGTCACAGCCCTCAAGTGGGTCTGTGGCAGTACTAATACAGAAAAGCTGTCCCTGCACATCTAGAGCCAAACTGTCCAGGGGCTCCAGAGATCCCAAGCCCTGAAGGATAAAAGGACTTCTGCAATTCATTGCTGTGCAGACAGCTCATGCTTTTCACCCTAATTTCCTCCTGGCTTTCCTTTTGGTGTAAATGGACACACATCTCTTCAGGAATTATTCTGTTGTCCCTTGCTGGGACATCAGTTGTGATCTCCTGAGGCTCCCTGCACTGCAGAGCAGCTTCTCCAAAGGCCAGCCTGGGAGTACCCTCACCTGCAGCTCCCCCAGGCCCCTCAGTGATGTGCCTCCCAGTGGCATGGCATTTTCCCTGGGCACAGCTCAGGCTCTAGCTTAAGACTGATATTACAGTGTTTTAGCCCAATCTCATGATGTTTAAGCCCATCTTAAATGCAGTTGTCTGAACAGCAGGTGTTTATGGCAGAGTAAAACAGGATAGATTGCAAAGCAACTGGGAAGGCAAAATGCTTTGTACAAACTTCAGAATCTAGCACAAGGCAGTTAATCACCCACTTACCACAATGGCTTGCATGTGCATATGTTAAATTTAATACACCTTTGAGTAAAAAGAATGATTTCCTATGGTTAGCTGCTTCCTTTGGCTTTAGAGAGTGTCATACAGGGATGATAGTGAATATGAGACTTTTGGCTGTTGTTTCATTCTTTTCTCTTGATGTCTGTCTCCTGTTGGTAGGCAGCTCACACCAACTTCTGAGCAAAGTGGAAGATTAGAAAGGTTTTAAAATTAGTTTGAAAAAGCAAGCAAGTTGTTCAATCTCAAAAATACAGCCCAAGCAAAGTGAACCTTGTAAAACAGCAAATTATTTAAGCAAAACTATGTAGTGTTTGCTGTTTTAGTTATGCTCATTTAAATGGAAAAAAATGCACTAAACCTTCTCTCTGAGTGATAAAACTTAACTGGCTTTTTAAAACACATATTGCCTCTTGAGAAAGCATCTAACCTGCTTTACTACAAGTGTGGTGTGGTTTGTTTTTTTTTTTTTTTTTCCTTTTCTAACACCTCTGGGAAGATGGGATGGATTGAACTGAGGTAGAACACCCAGTATCCTCCAAGAGGACGCTGCTGTCTTACAGCTGAGCTCTGCTATGGCTGTGTTGCATCGAAACCCCACAGGAACAACAGAGGTAACTTATTCCTTAGAAAATACTTTGAGATATTGGAATGTTTTGTGTCATTTAAGGTACCTAGAGGGTATAATAGTAAACGAGTTTTATTTTCTTCCATGCATAATGAAGCCCAAAGCTCTGAGCAGAGTTGCACAAGGTGGGGTGGGAGGGGAAGGTGACTTTGCACTGGTTTGGTTTCCCTGCATTAGGAAGTCAACCAGGATTGTTCCTGCTCCTGCAATGCAGACTGTTCCAACAGCTGATGGGATCTAACAGCTAAGACTCTCACCTACCTGCTGCAAAGACTTTGACTGTACTGCACAATCTGTTGGTGGTCTTGAAAAATCAGTAGCTCTTTCTTGCCGGAAGAAAACAGTGGGGCTTTGCTGTGGGAGAATCCTGTGGGACATGATGGCTAAATCTCGTGTAAAGGAAATGACAATGCACAAAAAGCTCACTTCCTTTTTATATTTTTCTTAGTACATGAAAATTTGGGATTACGATAGTTGCCAGAATTTCTAGGCACTGATATGTTAGTCCTAAGTTAGGAAGAATCTGAATCTGGGTCTAGTTGGTCACTGAATTGAGATTGCACCAGAGGAGAAGTTCAGAAGTGTCTGATTGATTTCAGTTCTGTTGGCTTCTGCTTGAAGCAACTCTCTTGGCAAGAAGAATGACCACAAAGATCACCCAAAAATAATTGTATCTGGGGATGTGAGAAGTCAATTGAGCGACATCAAGCAGGTGCAGAATTCTTGAATGGGTATGTATATTTATTTATGTATGTATTTATATGTATTAGGAGTACCAAATCAATGATATCTAGAATGAGAATCATGTTCAGAAATAATACAGTTAAATATAGACACTTCAAGTAGTAGAGTGGACAGAATTTCAGTATTTTCCTAACCACTGGCATAAACCTCCTCCCGTTAAATACTAAAAAATCCTCAATTTCAGACAGGTAAGGTTTGGAAAATCTCACCCTAAAATTCATCTCTTGAGTCCTGACACCTAAATGCATCTCATTAGCATTACGTGGGGTTACTTAATTCAGATTATTCTCAGTCTAAATATTTGACGAAGAAATCTTTCTAGTAGCCACTTTTAAGCCCATTTAGGTTTACACAGTTCAAGTTAAGATTCAGATTAGTACAGTGCCTGCAGTGATGGTTAACAGTAATCCTTTATCGCCTAAAGACTGTGGAAATTATGTTCTTTGTATGAATCTACAAAGCAACAGATGATGTGTCAAGACAGTAATTTAAACCATGAGTCTGCCCTTGCTTAAAGATGAACTTCTGCAAAAGAAAAATGAATAAAATGCTGGTGGCGGACAAGCAGAATCTGTGGCTAAGTGCATCAATTTTTGTTACTGACAGATCTTGTGCTTGTAATAAAACTGAAGTGCTGTGAGGTCAGTGTCAGAATGAAACTACACTTGTTTTCACAAACATACTCATGTGATGGTAATAGTGGCTATTAACAGGGTTGACACAGCTATCTGCCAAATAGAAAAATGACTTCTCATCACAAAATGAGCAAAATTGGGGGAATAATAAATCAGAAAATTAGTTAAGACATCATTTATTTTCCATGGCTTTGTGACATTGCAGCTTAGAGTCCTTCAGGACATGAATTCATTTATTGCATTTTATTGTTATGAAAACTTTTCAAGGCTGGTATCAAGCTCTGGGAAGTTAGATGAGCAGAGGTAACTATGTGGTGTTAATTAATGATTAATGGTGTTTGCATGCTTTTGTTCAAGATGTGGCCAGTTTGCTGTAAACTATTGAATTACTCTTCTTCCTCTGATCCCTTTAAGGAAAATGAGAATTCCAAAATGAATAACTTCTGACTAAGAGCGTGTGGCTCTGGCTATCACAGGTGCTGGTGGATGGATGGCAGTAACTGTTATATAAAATGAGATGGGACTGTGCTCACTTCAGCTTTCCATTTCCATGTGTAGATTCTGTGCAGTTATTCTAGACTTTCAGTTTTTAATTTTAGGCTCTGTCAGCATGAAGAACTGGTGCTATCTAAATTTTTTATTGGGTATTTTTTTGTCCTTTATGGATTCCCAAGAATCTTGTAGTTACATGTCAGAGAATTGCTTCACTTGTCACAGAAATGCACCTACCATTCCTCTTCTTCAAGACATGCCATTGCATGATAATTAGAGAGGGAAGAAGATGAGATGAATATGTTGATCTGCAACTTTAAAGAGGAAAAATAGTAGAATTCTGTCAATTCATACTTTCCATTCTGCTATTTCCTTCAGAAAATATCTAAAAATATATGATAAAATTATTTCCTCAGTGTGGGTTTATTAACAATTTATGCAACACTTTGAAAACTGAAGGAAAAATAATTGCCTCATACTAACATTCATATTTTAAATGCCTAGCTTCAGTTTTGCTTTTGAACCAGAGATTTTTAAGTCTGTCTTCAAATCCTAGAATGAACACGCCTGCAAAATGAACACCAAATCTTCAACCAAGGAGCTCTCTTAGCTGTGCTCTTCCTCCAGAGAAGTTTGTGACAACTTCTATCCAAAAGTCATAAAGAGTGAATGTGCAGGATGAAAAAATGGAAGAAAATGGATTTTAACTTACATTACTTTCATTCTGTAAATATTAAAGGATTCCTTTGCATAATACCTTAAGGTTTTAAAGAAAACCCCAATCATTCCCTGAAAGTCAAACAGTGTGGGATTAATTTTTAGTCAGTATCTTAATTATACCTGGTGGGGCTATAGGGGGAAAGGGGATGGTACACAGAGTGTATAGAAAAGTTTGGATGTGCTCCTTCCCTTACAAAGATAAATAAATGTATATTTAACTGCCTTTAGAGGAGTATTGATATGAAGCTTACATTGTCAGCTTGGGTGTTTTTTGGCAGTGTTAAGCAGTCCCTCCATCTTCAGCCACGAGGAGAGGCTGGGCAGGAGATGGAGGCTGTCTGTGGTGTCTGAGTGTGCTCAGCAGAATTTGGAGCAGATCCCATCCTGAGACAGCAGCAAGGACAGGGAGGGCAGGAGCTGCTAGAAGGAAAGTTGTTCTCAAAGGGTCCATATTGCACACTAATGCTTCTGCAAAGGTCTTACCAGATATTTATGAGAAATGTTGTAGGACTGGGAGCCCTCATCAGAGATGAAGGGTGGTATAGACAGTTTTTGTAAGGGAGAATTCCCAATGGAATTTGTTAGCGGAATGACAATTAAAAAAAAAAAAAAAAAAAAAAAAAAGAAAAAAGACCATACTGTTAGCTTTTAATTCTTTTTAGCATTATTTAGAGCAGAGCCTCAGAATTTTCATCAGGTTGGATTGTTTTGTTCTTTTTTTGCTGAGCGTGTCTTGCTATTTAGTTTTCCAAAAGAATTTTAGCATCACCAGCAAGCAGCATATCACTTGTACAGCACCACTGACTTTCCATCTGCCCTGGGAGCTGAGCTGCTCACAGATTGCTGCGAGTGCAGTGCTCTGTAATGAGCTGAGTTTCTGGAATAACAAAACTGTTTTGTTTCTTTGAAATGCAGGTCAGGTAGCCTATGGCACTGAGCACAGAATCACTGATGTGGTCAGCAAGCTCCCAGGGTCACATGAAGAGTTGTTTACACACCCTTCCAAAAACACAAGGGGTATGTCCTGCATATGCAGGAACAAAAAAAGGAAAGATGCAATGTTGCTTTTTATACATTTGATATTTTCTTGGGGTCCTGGAAAAGGAGGTATTTCAGCATGGATTTGCAAAGGGACTCCTGTGACTGAGAGCAGGAAGGTCAGCTGTAGGTCAGCATGGACTGTGTTGTGGGCTGTTATTATTCAGTGCGGTTCTTTCACATCTCCATTCCCATACAAAGCTGCTTTTCGCAAGCAGCAGATCTGTGCATTCATAGAATATGCTCTTAATGCAAAATAAACTGGTCTGGTCTTTGGAGACTGAGAGCCTCAGCAGGGTATGGGGCAAGGAGTGATCAAAGGAGACATGGGATGCTACAGAGGAGCAATGGGCCAAAGAGAGGGGCAGCTGCATCATTCTTAAAAGAGGTAATGTTGTCTTTGAGCTCTTGTGCAGATGTACTTTAAAAATCCCTACAGAGGTGGAGACAGAAACCCCTCTTTAGTAGAAATCCACCTGTTTTCACAAAAGGCTGAACAACTCCATAAATAGGAGATGTAGGTCAGGTGGAGGAGCCAGCTAGGGATGCCTCAGGCGCTGCTCCTGGGCAGATGGAGCTGGTGGGAAAAGGGGAGATTTGCTGGTTTGGTAGCTCAGTGGTCTGTGCTCTTGTGGCAGAAAACAGAAACGTGGAGTGTACCCAAGGAGGCTCCCTGGAGCAGCACACGTTTGGAAGAGGAGGTTGTTCCCACCAAGGTGGTTGTGGTTTTTTTCAGATGCCTGCACAGTTAGGAGCACAGGGGAAATGGATTGACTGTTTGATGAAGCTCGGGATGCAGCTGTTCTGCATGCTTTCACAGTTCTCTTGTATACTGCCAAATACATGGTGGGCATCTAAGAGCAACAAGTAGCAATTTAGTGGCTTAGGAGGGAAATCCCAGAGTTAGGTATGTTTTAAAGTCACTACAAATGTTCCTGCATGCTCTTTGGGGTGGTGTGGCCTGTTGGCCCTGCCACGTACACAGCCTTCCTGCCTTTGCAGCGCTCTGCTCAGATTTCCATTCCCCAGGCACTTCACACACAGTTGTGGCTGCTCTTGTGCTCTTGTGGAGCTTAATCCCTTCTGTGCATCTCCACACATGTATTGTGCTCATGATTATGAGACTTGATCTGTACAGAGCTGCTTATATGCTTTTTGCTACCCTCCTGCTGCCCTCTGGTACCCTCTGCTTTCTCTCACCTCCTGTTTGTTTGCAGACATTTGTCCACCTCCTTTTGCTGTCAGGAGACAGCAGGACTCCCTGAGGAGTGAGCCATCAGCTTTGCTGGGCTTTTGCATCAGTGTGCACAACTGTTTGGGCTTTGAAGACTTTACTGGCTGCTGCTCTGACTGAGATGAATATTGTGTATCTGTGTAATGCACAGCAAGTAACATAACACATTCATATTCTCTGTGCATTGGGCAGAATTTCCCACTTCATGCATCATTCTCAGCTTGCTGCAGCAATTTCACAAAGTCAATCCTTATCTGTTAGCACATAGGAAAAGCTGCAGAGAAATATACATGTGACACAGTACTTTTTTTTTTTTGTGAAGGTTTTCTAAGTGTATTTGATGAATAATGAACCTATTCCTTTGGAGTCAAACCTCCTTTATGCTAAATAACAGAAAAATCAGGCTTTGGGTACTTGACACATTCTGTGCAAGAACTGACCTACCTGACCTCTGAACTAGGTTGATCAGAGGTTTGACTTCCTGAGTTACGCAGTTAGTGTACATAGATGTAGATGATCAGCTCAGCATAGTCACCCTTGCCTTTGAGGGTAATTTGTAATTACTTTGGGAGCATTACATCACTCATGAAGTTCATTTATTATGTGCCATCTGTGAGAGGCCCCCTAAATTCAGCCAAACTAACCACTTCCAGCCCTCTAAGTGTTCCAGTTTGTTCCTGCTGCTCATGCTGACTCCTGTCCAGGAGGGAGAGGTGGTCTCCAGCACAGCTCAAGCACATAAGCTCTTAGCACTCCTAGTGCCTCTTCTTTCCAGACACCTTTGGAGTCATGCTTCCCTACAGAAGTGGTGTAGCAGATGGAGCCCACCCTGTTTGAGGCATTTGATACTGTTGAGTGGCTCATTGGAGTGAAAGTGATTTTGGGAAGAACAGCTGGGAGTTGGAGCAGGTAAGGGGTGTCTCTTGAGTGGGCAGAAGTGATTTGGTGCCTGTGACTCTTGCATGCTCTGGTGAGCTGGAGCACAGCCTGTACAGGAGCTGCTGGCTGGCCTTGAGTGTCACTCCAGCCTTCTGATCTTTGGGAAGAGAGGCTGCTGTCACTCTGGAGCAGAGGGACACTGCATGCTGGCAGCAGGCAGAGAGGCAGCACCTCTGTGCCAATGTCACAGCTGACAGGCAACAACCTCACTGTGCAGAGGCAGGTGGGACAGAGCCAGGATCTCCTTGGAGAAAGCCCAGGCAGCCAGGCTGTCCTACAGCCACGGCTCCCTGCTGGACAGCAGGCTGTGGCACCCTGCTCAGCCTTGTCACATACTGCACTCTCCCCAGGCAGCTGGGTGGGCTGGCACCAGGGAACGGGGGCTGCTTGTCCCACAGCCACCATGAAAATTGCTCCCAAGAAAGAGTAACTTGGCAGCAGCTCCCTGGGATTTGTGACTTTGCCAACTTGTCAGTGGTAGGGAGTGAGAAAGAGGTGTGAATGAATTATTCTGTCTCCACAAGATTTTTCCCTCTAGGGGATCCAAGCACAATCTTCCTCCTCCTGAGCTTGCCTTGCTGATTTTGTAAATCTGTAGCATGCAGGAAAGGTCCTAAATGTCACCTAAAAATATCTGCCCATCATGGAGACTTATTCATGCTGGGCCCTTATGGAGCATCTCTGCTTAGGGATGATTTTTCCTTGATGTGCAGAGCTTTGTTGCAATTATATGCAGACATGGGACTGCCTCCATCCAGTTCTGGTAAGGTGGATAGAAAATAATATGAAGAAAGGGTAGGAAAAAGCGTAATAAAAAACAGGAGAACAGCACTGACCTGGGCAAATACACTTTCTTCAGCCAGGAGAAACTTTTGTTGAGCAAAGCAAGCAAAATGCACCTATTGTCTGCTTTTTGCAATGAGGTTTGCAGCCACAAAAAAGTGATTTCATCACTGCCTGTTCCAAATATAAAAGGTCAGCAATGATGTCCCTCCCTAGTCCTGAAAAGCACTTGTTATTTCCCCAATAGTATTTGAGGTTAAACTCTATTTGCAAGTGTCCTGATACTATGAATTTTCTTTTTGGTTTTTATAAAAAAGGTGGTTCAGTCACATGGTTCCTGAGTTTGGGACATCGCAGAGACTGCCAGCCTTTGGGAAGCTGAGATAAAATAGTGGGAGCTGATAGTTCTGCATATTGCCCCTTCCCCCTGTCCCTAGCAGATATTTTTGAATTAATACTGATTTTCAGTAGTCAAGTACTTAATGGATTAAAAGAAGCAGGAAGGGGAAATCCCAATTTCCAGAGACAGCAGCGCTGTGTGAGAGTGGGGTAAGAAGTGGTTTGCTGCTGGAAAATGTCATCGTGTGTGTGGCTGCCCGTGTGCATTTGGTAAGAGAAAAGAGAAGGCTGAAGCCTTGCTAAATGGAGTCTCATTCCCTGTGTCGCTCCTGCTGCCAGCAGAGCTGCCACCACGAGGAGGTCAGAGTGGGGACCTGGCAGCCCCAGCAGAGCAATCTGGGGATGAGCAAAAGCCCAGCTCCTGGGGGCTGGGGAGTGTAGATGGATGGCATCCTTGGAGCGTGTGCCCTGCACTGCTGTCACAGCGCTCGGCAGACAAGAAAATGCTGAAGGCAAGTGCTTACTGCTCGTAAACAACCTAATCTTTTATCAAATAATTTATTTTATGTAAAGGAAGAATTCTAGTTTGCAAAGCTAATCTGTCTTGTCTAAACCCTCTTTTTTTTTTTATCTTTGAAGCCCAAGTAAGTGTTCAATTTATAGTATTTAGTAGATAGGATTTGGGATTCTTATCAACTTGGCAGTCTCGGTTTTGGACTTTCTGGTCACGTGCCTGAAAAACAAATCAGCTCAAGAAATTGACATATTTGACAGTGTATTTGCTTTTCTTTTTTTTTTTTTGAATGTCTGAGACATTTCCGCTTGGAAAGTGTGTGTTACAATTATCACAAGGTTATAACTAAAATTTTCCTCAGACTAAATGACTTTAAAAGTCCTGAGTGAGACAATTTTCTTATTTCTCTGGCTTCTGTATTGTCAGTCAAAATATTTCACAAGAGCCAGGAGATGCCATATTTTTCAGGGGAGATAGAAATCAGTGGCAAAAAAAGGGATTTATTCAGAATTGATGGTTTCACTTCAAGACATGCCAGCAAGTTCTTATTTGTAATTATTTCTGATGTTTGTGTCTTAAGAGTCTGAATCTGATGGGCAGAAGGTCCCACTTTAAAGCACTGAGCAGTTGCTGGAGTCTGGAGGGCTCAGGCCTTCCACAGGTCAAAGTCACATCTTCATAACTCAAATGTCCCCATCTTCATGAGTATTTTGGTAGAGCAACATCAATACATAAAGGCAGGAATGGAGCTGATCTGTGTAGCCAGGAAAGTACCATGTGTGGGAGCAATGGCAGATTTTCTGCAGTGGCACTGGAGCATGGCAGGTGAGATGTCTTTGGGCAGGAGCAGAGGGTGGTTTTGGGGCACTGAGGGTGTTGTTTGTATCGTGGATGTTGTGTGAAAGGGGGACAGGCAGCTGAAGTCCATGGCCCTTGTCAAAGGCAGGGCAGCCTCTTGGAACAAACAGAAATGGTGCAAAGAGATGAATGTAACAAATGATAGGAAAGGAAGAGATGGAGAAGGAGGAGCCAAAATGAGGAATTACAATTTTCGGTGCTCTCAGTCTCAACTGTTCTTTGCTGTCTAGCACAGGGAACTGCTAAATGCTTTGTTCCCTGGAGCTTGGTGCAGACAGGGCACACAAGAGGCTGGCAAAGAAATACTTCCGTTGTTGTTGCATAGTTTGTGATCCCTCCTGTTGCTGATGGTATAGGGAAAGTTACCTAAGTTGAGGCACCCAGCTGGGTAATGTGTTTATCCTTAAAAATCATGTTTCCCATAGCTAAAGAACCATTCCACTCTAAAAAATTATCATATTATTAGCTGACCTGTGTTGTGAGAACTCACCTTGTGATGTCTTTTTTTTTTTGACATCTTCAAATAATATGTTTGGCAACAAACCAGGCTGATTAAAAACAGCAAATGGACTGAAGCTCTTTTCCCTTTTCACCAAGCAAATGACCAAAGCTTTTTATATAGCTTAAAAATAACTCTGCAGATTAAATTCTGTAGTACCTAACTCAGCCATATTCACCCAATCAGTTTGTCTTATACTACCTCTTTCTGTTTAAAGCTGTTCTCAATAAGCTGTCAAAACCCCATGTGCAGTCATGGATAATGTTAAGTCATCAGCTGAGGGAGATGTGGGCGAGGGACCTGACGTCTATAACGTGTTGGGGCTGTTTGTTCTCATCAGTTTTTCTTTTCCATATAAGAAAGCCAAATATATAGCTATAGAGATAATCAGCAAGTATGAGACTAATGTGTTTTTCGACTTCTGAATGTGCGTGCTCTATTGATAAAGTGTTGCCTGCTTTTTGGGTTGGAGTGTTGGAGTATTGTGGAAAGCAGAGGGAGGTGAAGCCCACAGCAGGAGTCATTAGTTAGAGGAGATAGTGTGTACATGCTGTAGTACACTCAGGTGAGTCTTTGGTACACATTGATTTATACATTATTGAAATGAACTCCTCAGGTACTTTCAGGATTAGTGTGACAATGTATTTTTGTTAAAGCCAGGCACGGGGGACAGAGAGTGTGTTCTGGGGTAGGCAGTTAGTGTTCCTTTTCCTAGTTGTGCTGGTCCAACTCTATTAACACCAGACTTCCTCACAAATTGCTCTGCTTTATCTGTCTTTAGCATAACTTCTTTTTGCATTTTTCATCATCACATGGGTAATACGTGAAGGAGAAACTGGTCCTTCCATGACAGAGGAGATTAATTTCAGTAGCTGTTACAGGATAAATGCAGGATACAAAGGGAACTTAAGGGGTTTAAAAACCTTGCTTTGGCTTATAAGTAAACTTGCAACGTTTGTATTGTCACATTATTGTTTGGGAACTTCATTTACTGAGGAAACATTTTTTTCTGCAATGGGCCAAAGCCAAACTCTAGACTTTGTTTTCTGGGAAAGGATAGTGATTGTAGTCTGGAGATAAGTCCAAGGTTTAATTGCCATTCTCTGCAACTTGTGAAAATATTGGAAAAGAGTTAGCAGTTCCAGGGTCAGTATGGAGCTAAGTATGGGCTCGTGCTGGCTGCAGTTTCTTACCCAGAAGTTTCTTCACCCTGCGGAATAACTTGCAGCGTGTAGAAGACCCAGAATCTGAAATGTAGGAGGTTTGCAGTAGAGCAGCAGGTCAGGGGAGTGGAGGATTAAATTGAGTGAACAGCAGTGACCAGTCAGAGCTGGGAGGGTGGAAGGTGTTTTATGCTTGGGACTGTGCTCGGAGTTCCCACTCTGACCATGTTAACAAGTTTTGCCATAATTCAGTTACACCTTGGAAACCGTTAAAGCAATTTAACAGCAAACTTGGCATAATTACTAGTTAATAGCCTGAGCTAGTGCTCCTAAAGGGTAAATTGTTTTGGTATTGATCTAAGCTTACACTGTCAGCATTTTGTAGAGACTGAACTTTAAGTGCTTAATTCAGCTGTATGCAACCATTAATTTTGTTTTTTATCTGCAAACAAAAGTGCAAGTGGTTATTCTATTTTTCTGCAATAATAAAATCAATTAAACTGTTTTTCCCCAAACATAGGTGACCTTTGTAAGCAATGCATTTGAAATGCCAACACGCGAAAAGAAAATTATGACAGGATCTTGTGTTTATTAAGAGAAATGGAGGACTTGATAGCAGGTTAACACTGTAGCTACTGACCAGGCCTCCTTTACACTGATTTCCAGGGACGGAAGTTACGTGGTCAGGTCTGTGTTCCACCAGCGTTCCTGCAGTTAAGCTTATGATTTTGTCTCTAAACATATTCCACAGTAGTTTGATATTTAGTGCTGAAGTCAGTACCTCTTGGTGAACTTCAGCAAAGCACAGAGAAGGGGCAGTCTGTATCACTATCAGCTCAGACGAGTGTGAGCAGAGTCAACACACACATGAATAACTGGAGACATCTTTGCAGGACCAGTATTCCATCCTTGTATCAAACTGTGACTTCCTTATTTTATTCTTTCTGATTCCTACCACAAATCAATGGCATTTCTTGCTTGAGAGGAAGAGTATCAAGTGTTTACTTTTGCTTGCCTCCTGTCTATCCTCAAAATAAAAGAAGAAAAGTCTTGGGAGAAGATGCCATTTGTTGCTAGGCAGATTTTTAGGCTTACAACTTCTTTGGAAACTGATATTAAGTCTATTCAGCATTTGATATAAAGCTGAAGACTGAGCAATATATAAACCATACAGAGACCAAATGGAACACTTACATTTACTGACAGCAATCGGTTGTTTAATCCTTATTGGCTTCTGATCAGATGTTTCTGGTTTGCTCTGCACGTGTGGCAGTTCAGGACTAGTTCCTTGAGTTAAAAATCCAGTGTCCCAAGTATTTATGAAAGTTTACTTTTCCCATCTGCCTTGGGGTGTAGGCAATTACAGAATTGCTCATTATCTATGAATGGATGCATTTAATTCAGTTGCTCAGCACAAAGCTCTGTCTCTTGTGCACTGTGCCCGAGTGTCGTAGCTCCGACTGGACACGGTGACGGTGTTGTTGTCCTTTCAGTGCAGCCAGGACTGGAAATGCACAACTCTGGGTTCTCAATGTTTTAATTGCTGTTGCATCAGGCTGCCTGAATGACAGCGTACTGGCCCTTCACATCATTTACAGCATTTATTCTTGAAATCCAGAAGGGCTGATTCATGCTTTTCAAGTCTTTTCTTAGACCTTATGAAGAAGGAACTGAAACTGACGAAGCACCAGTAAATATAACTAAATATAAATGTGCTACCAAACGCAACTTTGGCTGGATCTTTGTTATTAATCAAATGTTCTCAGTAGCCACAGGTTTAGATTTCTGAAGAATATAATTGCACCATGTGTTTAGTTTTACTAATTTAGAGAATCAGACATTCTACAGTGAGTTCAACAGAATAATTTTGGGTGTGTTCACATCCACCTGACAAAGGCATACTGTTCAGTGACTTTATTATTTGTCTTAATTTTACAGAGAAGTGTTCACATTTCATTAATTGGAAGAATTAAAAAATACCCTAACTTGGAACAAGGAATTAAGAAAATATGCTTGCTCTCAAAAACTGACTTTGAAAAACAAAATGGAACATTCAACACTGAAGTAAAGTTACATCAATAAATAAAATTATTGGGAAACAGAAATTAGTGTGAAGCGGCAACAGTAATGGTGGTTATTCAGAGTTACGCTTCATCTTGAAATGATGTACTACCTTGTCAGCAAAGAAAATTCTTAGTTCTTGTCTGCTAAGAGCTCTAACAAGCAATAAAAGAGAAGGTTTTGGTTTATTTACCCCTAGAAGTTGGCTCCAATTCAAAAGTTATTTGAGTTAATGATGCATGACCAGAAGGGTATAATATAGATTTAGCCAACACGAAGGTCTCGTACCTGACATATGGCAAAATATGCAACCCCACCAGTCCTGATGCCTGTATGGTGCCGTATTATGATGTTTCCTGAAGTTTCTCAGGAAATGAGGTTCAGCATGGCAGAGTCACCTGGACAATGAGCACATCAGCAAATACTCTTACAATCACTTTCCGTTTTTCTCTTTGGCATTTTGCTTTGGAGATGTTTTTATTCCATTCTTAACTATGAGTGTACTCACATATTGCTTCCACCCATTCTCTAGGATATACTCCAGGGGTTCTGAGCCTCCTTGCCATCACAGCTCTAGACATTCAGTTCTCTTTCAAGGGATGGTAACTAATAAGAATAGATTATGTACTGCAGATCTAATTATGCAGCTTAGTCAATATGAAGCTGCCCATTGACTTCTAGCAACTGTATTGGACCCAAGTTTTACAGTCTCATATAGGAGAGTATGGAAGTGATGTGTCCCTAGGAGAGTGCCGGGAGTAGCTGTTCGTTGGGTTTTTTCAGGTTTTGTACAGGAAAAGGGAAAAAAGCCTGCTGGTGCAGTGATTTCCTTGCTGCAATGCACTCAGTTTTCAGGCCAAGGATAGACATGTGGTACAACACCTGACTCCCCTGTTTTGAGTTAGATGTCATCAAAAGATGGATGGAAAGAATTCAAGAAACATATTGTGACTTGTTTTGCGTCCTCACAACTCATCATGGTCTGGTTTATTGCAGACATTGTTTGTGGAAAGTTTTTGCAGCATGGTTCTATTAATTTGGATTTCCAGATGAGGTACTTTCAGTGACTGATTATGATCTTGCAAGACATGTTTCATTCTCAGACAAATTTTGAAAAACATTCTCTATTCCTGAGGATGATATTTTGCAAAATGTATGTGTTCACAGCTTTCTCTCTCCTCCCCCTGCATGGAGTTTCTAACAACCTAGAATTAAGGTGGGAGAAATGAGTAACACAGAATTGAAAATATCATCGTGGCTCTTGCATATGCAACAACAGCTTTGGAAATGCTAGCTGATAAGTTTTCTTCAGATTTGCATGTAAAAGCACTCAACTTTGCCTTCCCACTTCCCAGTGTGGAATTAAATACATTTCTCTCCGTGACAATCAGATTCTACCTCTGTAAAAGTGATGAGAAGAAGCCTGTTATTGTATGATGTATGGCTGTTTAAGCAGCTCTAATTCTTTCAAGGGTTCATTTATCTCTCTAATGTGGTAATGGTGATAATCCCATTTACAGCAATCGTGCCATATTAACAGGAGGATCAGCACATTCTAGCAGCTGACCTGGGGACTTGGTACATGCTCTGCTCCCACCTTGCTGCTGACTTCCTGTGTGACCTTCAGCAAGTCTCCAGCCTTTCCTGGGACTGCCAGAAATCTCCCCATTACCAAGGGTAATTATACTTTGTGATAGGATAGAAAATCCTTGGAAGTAATAGACTTGCTGTACATACCTTGCCATGTATGCTAAATTCTCTTCTTTTATGATAGTGTTGCTCCCAAGAGAATATTAAGTGGACAGGGTGACATTTTCTGTAACACAAAGTTCTGGTCTAATTCCACTCTTGTAAAAGTTTATGGGCACTTTGACTTCACTGTCCTGTGAATCATTCATTGTGCTAAACTCTCCCTGACAGTCATTCCAGAAGATGGTAGAACACTTTATTTCTGTGATTTCCTTGTCTTCTCATATTAGATAAGTGCTCTTTAATCTGAATTGGAAGAAAACAATGGAACTTCAGGGGATGATTTTTTTTTCAAGTCATACATGGTTTAGGTGCTGAGTGTCTGAAAGACCGTTTATTTGTTACAAGTGATGACATAATGTTTATCTCAAGATGGTGTAAGTTCTAGCACACCCAGTTGGAAAGAAATGAAGCCGTTGACAAGGCCTTATTTAAAATGATTCTGTCAGTCCAGGGTGGTTTTCAAAATCCAGTGGTCCAAACTAAAGCCCATTTTTAATCGTAAAAAGAAATTGAAGAAGGGAATGCCAGTTTTTATGTGCTTTTACGGCATCATTCACAATGGGATGCAGGCCGGGTTGAATTCTGCTCACGACTGCAATAGCAGTGTTTTAAATCAATAGCAATGGCATTGCAGTCACAGTGCTCTAAGGATGTAAAAAATATAATGTTCACACAGTGAAGTTATATCTTTTGTTCAGCCAGGGCAACCAGATAAAGCAGGTGAACTTTCAGGCAACAGTGGCAATTGCAAAATGATAATGTTTGTAGGATGTGTTAATGTTAATAAAAATATTGCATGTTTCTTAGCAATACAGAGTTAGAAAACCAAAAAAGCTTTATATCAAATTTAAAAGAATTGCTAAGCTGAAAATTGCACCATCACTGCAAAAGGCCTTAGCAATAGTAATCTGTTACTGGTTTTCATGAAGTACAGTTATAACAATAATTGTGGTTATAGGCATAATTATAATCACTTGCATGTGGACTGCAACTATGCTCATGCCAATATATTGGTCTAATAATTTAATTTTCTGCTTTAGAGAAATCTCTACCAGGAAAAGCATAACAATATGCTTACAGTAAATTAATATTAAAGGAAATCAAATAAACTGCAGAATACAACAGTTGGTTAAAAACATGTCTTACAGCGAAGTCTGGTACCCTAGACACATCTGGTTTGTGTTCTCTGATTCAGGACCAAATGTTGCTATTTTTGTGAATAGCTGCCTGTTGTATCTTGTGGTTGAGGCTCTTGTGCCAGAGGAAGGGCTGATCTGGCTTCTGAGCAAACACCACACCTTTCTTCTTCCTGTCTTTGCCACTGGTGGAAAGCTTGTCAAGAGAAGCATGAGGGACTTCCTGGCACGGGAGAGAAATACTGGGTGCTGGGGTTAGACCCTTCTGTGTTTAGGTCAGGTTGAGTACAGAGCAGAAACCCTGATGCACTAAACTGGGCTGGGCATGAATTTTACTGACAGCAAATCCATGGCAAACAACTGGTTACTTCAGAGCACGTTGAGCAGGACAGCTTCCTCAGATATGTTCTTTTCTGCAAGCTAAAAAAAAAGCACGTGCTGTCTAGTGATGTGAGTTATTTTTAGCTGGTTGCATGCTGTTCTGATCGTTGTTGTGGAATATTCAGAACAGGAACTCCACTTTTCCTGTCTATCATCTCTTAAAGATTTCCCACAAGTGAAGGTTTTCTCTGTTTGTACCTATTTAAAAAAATCATGTCAGCAACTGTCAGAGGTTTATGGAGAGAGAGGTGTCTAAACCTCCTCATAGCAAAGAAAGGTGTCCCTGTGCTGACCACTGCCTGGGACTGCTCAGTGATGAATAATGTGGCAGTTCCAGAGGCAGATACGAGCTCTGGAGATTTTTTTATAACATCCTGCCACAATTTCATTTTGCTTAGTGGGACAAAATAATGCTATTGTGAAATATTAATGTGTGTGCAATCACTGCATGTCATTGCAATTATTCAGGTGTTTTTATGCTCATTGCAGAAGAACTTAGTCTAGCACAGTTGTAAATAAAGAGGCAAAACACTGGTAAGAATTATTTGGGCCACTGGGGAAAATTCTTTGTCAGTCCTAAGCAGTACAGATTCCTTTGGACCTGCTGCACTGTAGGGAAGGAGCTGACTTCAGCCAAACAGCCCCAAGGTGGAGCAGAAGGATTGAAAACTTCACCAACTCGTGTAGAAGCTGCTGTTACAATAATATGCATGAATGAAATCTGAGCAGCCTGAGGGACATATAGGACTCCTAAACACCAAGCTACAGTAAACAGGGAAGCAAAAAGTGTGGAAGTCCCTCTTGTTGCATGGATGACAACATTTTGACAAACTGCACTGTCATTAGAGCTTTACAGGGAGGAGAGGTCAGGCTTGCCAAGGACACTGGGGCCTGGCTCAAGGCCACCAAGCTGGTGGGAGCTACTGCCTCGTCTGCTCAGTCTTGGTACATCAATGTCTGCATCTTTAGATAACTACAAGTGATTTTTAGTTTGACCTCCAAGAACGGAGTACAAAAGGAAAATACAGGATATATTTCTTGTTTTGTGACCATTGTCATACCCCCCTTAAGGTCTGACCCCTCAGGTTGTCCCTGCCTTTGTCTTAACTTTGTGGCATTTTTCTAGAGGAGGCTCTCACTGCTTCCCTCCTAGAGTGCCAAAGCATACGCTTCATTTGTAAAATCTTTTTCCCCCTACTCTTTTTGAAAAAATTGTTTCAAAGCCACTTGTAATTTTTCCCCTAAGAGTCAATCATTATTTTGTATTTGAAAGCTTTGTCTGAGTATACTTTGGCTAACTAATAGCAGTCATGTTCTTCCAGGCAGAACTTCCCAGGTGACTGTAGAATTTTACAGAAAATTCCCTAACTGCATTAATTGTTTTTAACATGTTACTTGCACCATATTTTAAATTCTTTTGTGCAGTTCATATCTTGTTTTGATATAGGAAATGGAGTGTCATACTGATTTCCATATTGCTCTCACTGCACTGATTTAAACCTTCCTGGTATTTGGGTGATTTTCCTTTGTGTTGCATGTAGGAGATATTTGATAGGAGGAAACCTAAGTGGCAAGGTGATGAATTTGTTACTTGGTGCATTATTTAGAGGAAGGAAATTCCTAATTCTTTTTTTTTTTTTCCTTGACTCTGCTCACTCTGATAAAAAAAGCTTGGAAAATAAATCAGTGTTGGACTTTGTTGATGGTCCATAACTAGCTCTGCAGTTCTAAGAGCTGAGCTCCACATTAGAACTAAACAAGGGACACAAGGATTTCCAAAAGCATTCGGCATCCTCAGCTCTATTGGAAATCTGAGCCAGTGCATTTACAAGTTAAACTTTTTAAATGCTCTGTCACTATTGTCAGCATTTCATTATTCAGTGATGAATTAGCCAAGCAGAAACATTAACTTTTCTCTGGGATGCAAATTTGCTGTTGCTATTTTTTTCCTACTTATTTTTGAGACATTTATTTTTATAAAAAAGCCTGAAGTGATGATGATCAAAAAAACCCAGTTTCTTTCATTATTTTTTCCTTTTCCCTGGATGAATTCTGCTCTGTAATGTTAATGTGAATGAAACTATTCAAATTTTAATTCTCTAGCTTGGTGCATCCTTTCAGGGGGACAGTCTTAACTTGACAATGTATTAATTGCTGGGGAAACCATCCAAAAAATATGCTTTGGCTGTCATTTCACCCACTCCAATCTCCCACTCTCCACTGACAATCAGTTTTCCAATGTTATATTACTAACACTCTGAACAGAAATGCCATTATTTATCTAGCAGGTTCTCATTGCCTGCTGGTGTCTTGGCTGTATAATTAGACATAACTTTTTTGTTTTAACTTGCAAGTGCCTCCCCAAAAAGTAGATTAGAAAGAAATGGAGTCTAGGAAAGGGAAGAAATGAAAAGTATTTGACAGTATTTCTCTGCAATTTTTTTTTTCTTGCAAATATTAAGAGGAGGTTCTGTAGGCTCCCTTCAAAGCAGGGTGACATGCTTCCTGCTGGGATAGGAATTTTGTTCCTCACTGGAAATGTAAAGGTGTCTTTACCTGTGTAAAAGATGAATAGTTGCAGGAAAAAGACAAACATGTCAGCACTGTTTAAAGGGGAAAAACTGTATTTTTTTTGTCACTTTAAAGAGGAGATAAGATGCATCTCACCCATAGGTAAGCAGCAGTAAACTGCTGGTCACTTATCCCTTGGTGTAATCATATAGTACACTGGTTCTGAGTCTTAACTGAGAAATTGGCTTCAAGTGAAATTAATAATATGATAACTAATTTTACTGAAAACAAAAGTCTTCACACAGCTCCAGATGTACACACTTAAAAATAATGCTCTCTGCAAATTAAATTAACATTGACAGTGCAGCTTTCCAGTACTAGATGGCAGCATTAAGAACACTGTAAGAAATTTCCATTTGTTCTCTCTGGTTTTGCTTTGCAGTCAATATGAATCAGTGAGAAATATGTTGTTGGAATGTAAAAAAGCAAAAGTATAATTTCTTATTGATTAGTCTGACATAGTCAGACACAAAAGGAAACAGTGCTTCAAATGCTAAAACAGGGAGGAAAGGAAGTTAAAGAGCACAATCAATTTATTGAATTCCAAAGGTTTGTGACTTGTTTTTAAAAAAAATCACCATGACTTTCCAGTGGTTTGATTAATGAAACTCTTCCTTGATATTCTCTGGGAAGTGTTACAAAGAAGGCAGAATTCAGAGGGAAGTGTACATGGAAAAGCCTGTTTTCTGTGAAGATGGGAGATCCCCGTCCTAACTCTGTTAGATTGTCTCAGTAAGAGAAGAGTTAAAGGCTAACTGAATTACTCTGTGCAAGAAACTTCTACACAAACTCTTCCAAAACCTTTTTCCATCAAGATGTACCACCTGGGTCAATAACTCATTTGATTACTCTGTGCTGCATGCTCTGGGTTACAATAAACAGTTTAAACTGAAGGAACTGTCTGGTCTCTAAACTGAAGGAACTGTCTGGTCTCTAAACTGAAGGAACTGTCTGGTCTCATCATTCTGTCTCTCCTGATTTTAGCCTTGAAGCATCACTTTGAGTTTTGGGATTTTTTTCAGTACTAGGGCAAAGTTGATCAGGCCTTTAAAAAACACATAATTGGGGGTATAAAGATACAAATCTTGGTAAATGTGAGGAATTTCCTCTTCCCATTTTAAACAAATATGAAGATCCCCCCCTTCTGTTTTCTTTGCTGAGGATTAAATTCTGTTTTGGGGATAGTGCTATATAAGGAAGGCAACAGTGTTGCACCCTGGCTCCCCACTGCTCCTTGGTGCTGACAGATTGTAGTTTTTCACACTCAGCCAGGGCAACGCAGTAAGGACAAACTTCAGAGTCTTGTGTGTCTTATCTCAATATTTGTGTATGTTTTCACCTGTAATGACAGTAGACTTTAGTTGTCTGAGCCAGGTTTGTGTCTGGCTTGTTTTTATTTGAGAGTGCAGTTTCTGCTTATGTGGGAAGCAAAATGCAAAAGGAGGCTGAGTTCCTCTGTAGCAGACCTGAAATTCAGTCTTCCCAAACTTTATGGTTATAAGAATTACTAAGAGTCCTGTAGCTAGCCTAGGCTTGCTCAAACTGTTGTCACTGTGGTTTTAAGGATGACTGATGGGATTATAATCTCAAATTCTATTTTGGAAATACATTTCATGTGGTAGTAAAGTGTTTTGATGAGACAGTGTAAATAACACAGTCAACGCATTTGGGACAGTGCAACTCTGGAGATTTAATTTCATAAGAAAGAAATCCTATCCAAAACATGAGAGTAAATCTGAGGGGCCAGCCCTTATGGTAATATATATAGCTTGATGTTGGCAAAGTAAGATAAGGATTATGGAATGCATTTGATTTGGCTCTTCTTGGAGATATTCAGTGTTAAATTATCTAAGCGTTAAGATTGTGATCTGGTCTTTTCTTCTTGGAATGCAATCTCTAGTTGGTTTTTTTTACTTTTTTTTTTAGGGGGAATATAAAAGCTAGAAAGAGGTATTTAGAGTTGAAAGATGTTTGTCAGAATTTGTCTATGGAAATTGCCGAGAAGAAATGGTAAAAAAGCTTCTCAAACCCAGCACTGCTCCCCCTCCTCCTCCAGCCCTGTAGAAGACTCAAAGTTCAAATCTTATCAGTGTGATACAGCTTATGCTCAGAGCTGCTGTGTTTCAGGAGGTGCTTCTGGGAGCAATTGTGAATGAGATGTAGAATCTGTATCTTTTCTTCCTTTTTATAGAATAATTTGCTAAGTTTATTGGCTTTTCTCCATGTATTGGCTCTGGTTTATGTGTGGATTAAGGATGTGCTGGTTGACCTACCCTATATCTTTGTCCTCTCAGCTGTAACTGCAGAAAGTGGCCCTAAGGCAGAAGTCCCACAAATGATCAGAGAAGCCTTGTGTTTGAACTTTCAGATCCTCTCATAATTGGAATTTTTCCCTAATACTGAATGACACTGAAAACACCATAATGCGAGAAAAAAATCTTTGCCATTTTGAAATATCATCATCTGCTCTTTGCTGGAATATCATTTAATTCATCAAATGGCTTCATTAATCCAACAGACTCATTCAGAGAGACATTTGATCACATGCATTGAGTCATAATGTCATCCTAACTACTTCTGAAATCATCTGAAAATCTATTCCTGTCACAGAAGCAGTAACAAGACTGTAAATTTGAAATTAAATAGAAAGGCAGATAACTGGATCAATGATTTGTTAATAATGATATTGAACAACTCCCTCACTCTTGATCCACAACAAAATTTTAAAAAACTAGTGTGGGCAGGGTGTCCAAAACTGACAACGTGCCAACACAGAGCTTGTGTACAGGGATAATGATACCCCTTCTAGGGCTCTTAGCAACCATGCCAGGGAGCAAAGCTTTTGGCACAGCTGTCTGTGGTGGAAACCCATTTGTATTTCTCCCTGCACAGCTTTGGCTTTTGTTAGATGAGAGGGAGCAATTGTTCCTGACTGTTGCTTTTCAATATGCTGTGCAGGAATTACGAGTGGCAAACCCAAAGCACGTATTAGTTCAGCCCTTTGGTCCTTCCTCTGGGCCAAGGCAGCTCTGTACTTCAGAGCAGCTGCAGCCCTGTGCTGTGGAGACATTGCCCATGGCTGCTTTGTGCACTGCTCTCGGTATCAATGACAATGGCACCATCAAACTGGCACACTCTGCTGCTTCATCACTTTTGCCCAGGCAGTGGCAGAGGCTGAGCAGTGCCTGCCTGTCTCTCTGCTTGCCTGGGACAAGGAGCTGCTCACACCACTGGTTTGTGGGGCTGGGACCCTCTGCAGGCCCATGATGTGTTGCTATTTTCAGGACTGACAGTAGACAAATTTCTAAATCCCAGTCCAGTGTCCAGTATACAGATGTCTGGGAAAACAGGCCTGATTTTAAGGTGTTTTGGGTACAGTGACTCAAGTATGCAAACCTGAGTGTTGATTGCAGATGTGGGTGAGTGGCAAGTATCTGACATGGTATTTCACCCCATCTGCCATCTGCAATAAATGTTATTCCTTGCAGGATGATATTTAGCTTTAAGCACAGGAGGTTGTTGCCTAGAGCAGCAAATTTCCTGCAGATGGGCAGACAGGACCCCATCCCTTCTCTCCTCCTGGCAATCCGTTGCTGTACTTGCTGCTGCTGAGGTGGGCAGGGGAGCAGCTCATGGCAAGGTGTTCCCACCCTGCTGTGTCCCAAGGGTGGGAGCAATTCCCTGGCACAATAGTCACAATAAATCCCTTATTTGGAGAAGGGAAAAGTATCTCCAAAGATTTGCTTCTGCTTCTCCAAATTTTTGAGCTGGTTCTAGTAAATTAGATATGTGGAACTCATTGCTCTGTCTCAAAAAGGAGAATACAATCACCTATTACAAAAGATCACTTTCGATTTCAGATGACCTTAAGCTGCTTATGTCTCTGGGCATGTGCTAACTAATGCCACTGTTTAGCAGCCCTGTTTGCAATATATATTTTGTAAATTATTTCTGTCTAAATTTCCCCAAACAAATTTAGTTTGCTGTTTAAATGAGTCTCAGATACAGTCCCAGGCTTTGCTTTCAACAAGCAGTTGTCTGAACAAAACACAGTGCTCATAAATATTTGCTGAAAGCAAACAGCTGGAGCAAAATTCTGGGCTTTTAGTGGCTGAAATGGCTCTAAATATATTTGTTCTTTGCTCACTGTGATTATTCATCACTCTTCATCTTAAAAGGAGAATGAAGCTGAAATTATATGCAGTGCTGCTAAGGGAGAAAAGCAAAGGCTTTGTTAGAGAAACTGGGTGTTACATGTCTTTAGGTCAGATCCCCTTTATTGCTTGTATTTATTTTTTCACTGAAAGGAGTAATTTCAGGAAATACATCTTGCTCATCCTGTGTGCAAGCTTGTGGAATTTTATTTTTTTCTTAGTATCACTGCCATAACGATTTGCTGCTGAGCTAATATCAGAATCCATGGGCTTTTGATCTTTTATGTGGAATCTAAGATAAATTGGTACATTATCACATACCTCTGTCACTGATGTCAGAATCCAGTAGTTACTAATCACTAAAGGTTGGCTGACATTTACACTGGAGTTTCCACAGCCGTTCAAGTTCTGTGTCATCGGAAAGGGGACTTTTGCTGAAGTGACAGCTGCTATCCTGCTACCTGCAGCTGATGCTATCTTGATTTCAAGATTTTTCTGACCCTGCCTGTGACAAGACAAGCATTGCCTGGGTAATGCAATGGGTAAATGTACAGTAAGGAAACATGAAATTAGGGATTTGATTTTAGCCAGCTGCTTTTATTCCCCTATGCCAAAGAATAAGATTTGTTTTAATTAATGAATTTATAAATTGATCTACCAATTTCTTTTTAAAACACTGTCTGGTTTCTAGAAGGGAATAGAATATTAACAAGGAGAAATTACTGTGCCATGAACCATCTAGAGTTTCATCAAGAACTGTGTGAAAGCAATTATCTGATGATAAAGTTTGGGCATTAAATTGTAGAGGGTATGATTTAAAAAATTATTGTACCAATGTCAAGAGAAATTTCCCAAATGTCAAACCTTTCCAGTGTGTAGCAGCTACAGACATGAATGTGTGTTGATGAGTTTCCCAGTGTGATGGAGAAGGTATGAAAATGTCCTGTTGAAGAGCCTTGGGGTTTTCAAAGCCATTAAACCACATATTCCCAGTGCCAGAGCCAATGAACAGCTGACATGGATGGGGGTGCAGCATGCAATGCACATGATATGTGATGTTCTCTAGTGCTTTTGTAGAGGAAGAACTCATGGTGGTTAAAGCTAGCCACAAGAAGCTGGAGTCCTTTGGTCCAAGAAATGGAGAAAATGAAAAAAAATTGACCAGCTTCAGTCACCACAGTGGCTGAACGATTTGAATACATTTTCCCCTAAACTGCTTAATTCAGAGGATAGTAGGATTTGACCCAAAGTGTCACCTAAGGTGCAACTTATGGGTTTCAGAAGCTGTGTGATGCAGGAGTGTCTTTGAATGCAGAACCCCATATGTGTATGATGAGGGGTCCTGTGAAGCTGTTCTTCATGGACAGCATTTGAAAAACAGAGACTTGAAACTGGGGTGTTTTCTTCTCAAGGGGGTCTCTGAAACCAGAAGGTTTGAATGGATTAGGGGCACAAGGCTGAACACAGTGTCAACTCCAGAGGAGGAGCTGAGTGTCAGAGAGCATTTGGAGAAGTGATTGACAAGAACATAAAGTGAATACAAGAAAAAAAACCTCTGGTGTGTATGACAACAGTAGTTTCAGGAATGCTTGTTGTAGATAACACACAGTGCTGACAGTGTGGTGAATTGGACCCAAGACCACAGCTATCCAGACAGCTGGCAAGGTGTAAAATAGGAAGAAAGAGAATAGTCAGGGTCTTTGCAGCACATGGAAATTACTGATGTGATTCCCAGCACGAGGTATAAGAAGATAAAAGTATTTCCCATTGCCCTCCTAGGACACTCTTTATGTGAGGCTCAGATAGCATTTGTCAAGTGCTTTCAACACAGAAATCTCAAAACCAGCTCTTAATATTAACAGTGTCCTGCATTAATGCTTAACACGAAAAGTAGCATGAAAGCTGCTAATAAATGAATAAATAATGAGAGCAATAGTATGAGCTCACAGGTGAATGTACACTGAAAATCTGGATGTTTTCCTTCTCTGTGAGCTGTAGGCTCACCTCAGTGTCTGAGTGTTCAGATGGGTTCAATATGGCTGGGTCTGTGCAATTAGGGGTGACATCTCTTTTGGCTTGCAGCTGGCTCATTTTTCAGCTGATGATAAAGGAGCCTGTATCCTATGCTCCTGCTGTGGACTTTTGGTGAGGAAGAAAATGTAAAGTTGTGACTGATGTTGGTTCATGACACACAGCCTGATTATTATATCCTGTTAAATTGCATGTGAGCTTCCCTGGGTTCTTGGTTTACACTGTTGTAACTAGAACTACTTACAACTTGCTAGGACAGACCAGCAAGAACAGCTGTTTAGAAACCTGCCATTACTTTTTCCCAGCTTCGCAGAAATTTAGCTTTCTTCTGGCAAGGCATCAAAGCTGACATTTAAATTTAGTATGTACTAATGGCTTTCAGAATCAGGGTCTTTAAGCAGTGTTCATGGCTTGATGCAGCTCTTTTGGAGCAGGTGAGCAGATTAGGTAGAAAATGATAGATAAATAAGTTAAGAAAGTTGGAACTGGAAGTGGGAATTCAACAAATACATTAATGGATTTTATGCTGAACAGTATCATCATGGTATCTACTATACACCAATACATATGAGTAATATGAACCTGTTAACGAATCAAAAGGGGCATCAGAATAAGAGGAAAAAGTAACAATATTTTGAGTTTCTCTGCCAGAAGGTATTAATGAAACCTGAAAGGTTTCATGTATATGAATTAATACAGGAAGCTCTGTATTATTTACAGGGAGAGCAAGCAAACACTGTCTCCATTTTATAGACTGGAAATTTGAGAAATAGTGGAAAAAAATAATTCTGCTCAAGGTTTTGAAATAAACCAAGAAAAATAAGTACTTAATGTCTTGTGCCAGACATTTATTAACTTTGTAATGGTCTGTGAAAAGATGTGAAATAAAATTGCAAAGCAAACACTTCAACTATACATGTATAGCAGTGAAAAGCATAAGAACTATATGCCCATGCTAAATCTTAGGAGAACTAGAAAAGCAATAACACAACTATCAAACTTTCTTCTTGTATCAGCATTAAGCCTAGGGTTTATTTATTTTCCAATGTGTCCTGACTTACTATGCTACAGCCAGGCCTGTCTTCCCAAGTAATGTGAATGGAAACTTCAGAGCCGATACAGAAATCCACAGCTTTGGGGATTATAAGGACCTAAGCATTTTTGCTTATTCTTGTTCATTTCTCCACCAGCCACTAAAGCTCTGCATCTTGTCAGGAGACCGTGGGAGGCAGAAGGCAAAATGATGGGAAAGGACTGTCATTAGGAAAGTTTTTAATGTGCTAGAAACTGTGTCTGCATCTGAAACACGATGAGTTGGGAGGCCGGTACCTGGTCTCTCCGGGAGCAGCTTCTGCAACCAATGGGGAGTTCAGGTTGGTTCCATTGAATTGAGGTAAATCCCAAGCTCCTGGTGAAAAGGCAAGTCACCTGGGGAGGGTAAATGCAGCCAAGTGGTTCATGTGCAGTGTGCCTGTGTGTGATGTGCTCCATGCCTTCCCAAAGCAGAAGGACCTGCCCCCACAGCAGTTTTCCTCTGTATATGTTGCAGATGGGCTTACTGTTTAGTATTTGATTTAACTGGTGGGGATGGCACAGTGTGATGCAAAGACACAGGCAGAGACCTGATCCTGCCCTCCTGCCAGCCTGTACAGTGGTTGTGGTTGCTGTACCTTTCCTACATGCCCTGCAGGGATGACAAAACTGTGTGCAACACTTGCCTTTGATCCTTAAAACCTGACCTAACTCCATTCCAGCAGGAATGCAGCTGTCCTGACTTGGCTCAGCCCACAGCCAGAGGTTCTGCTCAGTTGCAGATGCTGGAAATTTTAACAGCTGATATTCCTTTTTAGTCTCTTGGAATGGAACTGGTGCCCTTGCCCAGGCAATGGCCACTTGGAGTGAATTGATTCAGCAGCCACAGGGAAGCATCCGCTTGGAGGGGAGAGATATGGAGTATGGAAGAGGAAAGGGGATAACCATCTCTACCTCACAGGAGGTTGCTTTTATTGAATCACAAAAATACTGTTTTCTGATGGGGTAAGATGTTTTGAATTAAGATTTTCTCCAGATTCTCGTGACTGAGCTGATATTTTTTGGTGATGTCAGGATCTGCTGCCACACAGAGCCAGGCCTGGAGCAGCCGCTGCCATGAATTCCTGGAGGTTTCTGTTCTCAGGCACTGAGTGTGGTCCAGGGCTCGCTCTGGGCTTGGCTGTAGCCATTAAGTGAGAAAACCACAGCAGGAGTTGGAGCCAGGAGGGAGTCGGGCCGCTTCCAGCGATAATGGAAAGCAGGACAAAGCGGTGTCGGGCTGTGGCTTGGGCGGTGCCCTCAGGGCAGGGCGGTGTCCCCAGGCCGCCCGAGGCGGAGCGGGCGCTCTGTGAGGGCTCCAGGTGAGGAGGAGGTGGGAGATCCTGGGAGGAGCAGCATTTGGGCAGTGACAAGAGCCAAGGGCCACCAGAGCCAAGTGGCCTCAGTGCCAAAGGGCTTCTGGTCACTGCAGTGGGTGAAGGACGCGCCGTGTTCCCAGCTCCAGGGTTTGTCAGGGGCTGTCCAGTGCTGCCCTTGGTCAGCCACAGGGATCCTCTGAGTCCTCACTGGAACCATCGAGGTAGTGACAAAATTCCATTCTGGGAGTGGAATGTCCCCCTCAGCCTCCGTTTGGGATCTGGCTCAGCTCTACACACCACATAAAATAACCACAGCTTTTTCTTCTTCTGTTTTTCAGTTGTGGTTCAGAGAGAATAAATGATAGAAACTGTTTCTTGTCTCTTCCAACGCTTTGAAGCTACACTGTGCTCTGATCTGTGTTCCTTTGGATGGATGGGATTAACTGGAATTCAAACTGGTGATGGCACATGCACAGGCAGGACTGTGAGTTTCTTAGGGCATGAATAATCAATGCTTATTGCCTTATTGTCCTTTACAAGTGAAATTGAATCATTTGGCTCATCGGAGTAGTTCTTTTTTGCTGTGCTTGTACCTTAGGTACAAAATTTAGGCATGTGTGCGTCTTGTGTCTTTTCTGCAATAATTTGCTAGGGCATCACTCAGTCCTTGTGCTCTCTTTAAACTGAAACAGTATTTCTTCTGAAAACAAAAGGTTATAAGTAGATATTCAGAACTATTAAAGACATTTTCTTCTGTCAAAAAAACCCCAACATCACAAACCAAAAAAATCTTCCCTCAAAACAGTTTTTTCTATCTGCAATATACATATTAGCATCCTGCTAGGGTTCAGACATATGCATTATTACCACATGTAAGCTGATTGGATTTATGTGGTATATTAAATATCTAGCTGTTCTGTTTTTATTGGATTCATATAATAAAAATATCGTTTCTCCCTTTCCCATATTCAATTATTTTGGGTAGATCCTTTTACTGGCAGTAGTTTTTAAATTCCAGCCACAAAAAATACATAGTGCTATATGTAAAAAGGATTTCTATTTTTCTAATGGCAGTTTAGCACCAATTGTTTTACATAAAAACCTGTGTGTGTTTTCTTTTCTTAACTTGTAAGTATCCTGGAATGCTTGGGAGATATAAGTAATTACAGTAACCAGTTTTAAATTACTTTTGTGTCTGCAAATACTTCCTGAGATGCTCAAATGCAAGGAAAGAGTCTACAATTAAATTAAGTAGTCATTTACTTTCTATTAATTAGATTTTGTCCAAATCTCCTTTCCATTTTTACTAGCTCCTGTATATATTTTCCTGTTTAAATACTTAATCTAGTTGATCTGTAGTTGAAAATGCTACTCTTCTGTACATGGATAATTAAAACCACATTCTTGTTTATTTAGTTGCTGTCTCTTAAAGTCTGGTCCCTGCTTTACATCCCATCCCTCCCTCCACTCCAGTGGAGTAAATTGCAGGTCCCCACTTGGAGGGCAAATGTGTGGGCCAGGTAATAGAAGGAAAGGAAACAGTTTTCAGAAGAATAACATTTTAATGCCATAAATCTTAATAACACCAAAGTAACTTCAGATATGAAATAAAATTCACATTAAATTTTTATGCAATACGTCTTGAGAGTGACAAGATAAAATTGAAGTTCAGATCCTTCAGGAACCCCAAGGCATAAGGGAAGCCTTACAAATATCTGCTGCAGGATGTCCTGGTAAGATCTACTTGTTCAGCCCTTTGGAAACAGAGCAGGGATTTTTTTCAGTGAATGAAAAAATGACAGTCTTTGTTCTGCCATCATTTTGAACTGTACAAATGCATTTGCAGAGGATTGTGCTGGATGTTTTAAGTCTGTTCTGCTTTTTCTCAAAGGTGATCAGAATTACCATTAAGGCCACTGAACATGTTTACACAACATAGACCATGTAGTTTCTATAAATAAGAACTCAGTTTCTATATTCTTAGTTTATATGTTGCTGTTTTGGTTTTTTTTTTTTTT
>WEKY01021689.1:252392-395838 GCA_013390045.1 Picathartes gymnocephalus
TTTTTTTTTTTTTTTAATGAAACTGCTACAATTTAGGCTCTTCCCTGTTATTTAATACCTGTCATTGAAAGAAATTATTGTAGAATATCTGTTTCTAGAATATCTATCTATCTATCTGGCTATCTTAAGTATTTCTGTTTAAAAAAAAAAAAATGGTACCTTGCAAGTGCCACCAGTCCCCAACATAAATTCTCCTTAGTCATGCTGCTGCACTTCAGTCTTGGATGTTTGAAAGAAGCCAGTGCAATCAGAAACACTAAATTGCTAGGATTATAACCAAAGTGAATAAATGCTTTGAATATTTGTCCAACATAAATCTGTTAAGATATATTTTATTATTATTGTATAATATACTCATATTTAAGCTTCCTGAAATGAGTACTTAAACTAGAATTTTTCTTTCCAATATGAAATAATCTGAGGAAAATGGCCTGGTAAGGTTAGATAATATATCCTAGTTATAGAACTTAAGCCCAATAGGCTTTATCCAAATATAGTAAATGATGAAGTATAAACTAAAAGAAAACAATTTTGCTTGAGTGATTGGAGCCTATATAAAAGAAGAAAGCAGGAAAGATTAGTTTCATAAGATAGGTTTGAAACAACATAAAGCAAGCTAAAATTTCTGGGTTACAAGTCCATAGGGAGATCTTGGGACCCTGGAAAGCTGAAGATGCAACCTTGTGTGTGAAATGCAGTATTTATAATTAATGTAAAAATGGTTTGCATCCCCTTTACCTACCCTTGTATTACGAGTAAGATAAAAATAAATTGTGCATGGCTTAAACTCTTCATTGTCAGGATAAACATTTCTTGGAGCTGTTTAAAGCTCCAATCTAAAAGTATATTGTCATGGGTCTTGAGCATAAATTGGCAAAATCTGTTCATATGATTAAATTATAAGTCTAAAACTGCCTCATAAATAGAATGCCTTGTGGAGGAAGCCAGTAAGAATGAAAATAGTTTGTTTTATATTAAAGATATAATAGATAAGAAGCCATAGATCTCTGGGTAGAGTGCACAGAAGCTAAATCACAGTGATTATTTTTGTATTGGAATACATACCTCAGGGTATTATGCAGAATCCTTGTTTAAGAGCACCTTCCTTCTACAAGAAGGTGAGAACTCTAATATAGCTGTGTTACTGATGCTCCAAATAGAGCTTATTATTAGCAGCTGCAAATTGGTAAAATATGTCAGTGTGCAGTGACCCTGGGAATTAAACTGTGCAAAGACTTGTCCTGTCCATCTCTGGTACCTGCAGTATCCAAGGGCTGGTCCTTTATCCGCTCACAAACTGAAGGTCTGAAGAAGTTCAAACTACTCTTTTGCATCAGAAAAGCTCTGCCTAAAGATGTTATGGTTATTTGTAATTCTTGAGGATAAACTGTATATCTGATCTTTCAAAATACTGCTGTGCCTAGTAAGCGATTCCTTGAACTAATTCTGTTGTAATTAATGAAGACACTATCAAATCTCTTTTTACCACAGTCTTCAAGCCAGCTCATATCTTCTATGCCACCAAGCCAAATCATCAGGCAGCTGGAGCCATTCACATTGTAACTTTTTAAGGAGATAAACATACCCCGACTTCAGTGGCAAAGTTCCACAAAATTTAAATGTAAAAATGCCATTCTGCTGGGGAGCCAGGTGGCAGCAGGAGGGAGATGCATAGGAGTTCCACATGTAGGGGTACTAAGGGCAAGAGGTGTTCTGATCCTTTGCTGGGCTTTTTTTGGGTTCTTCTGTAACCAAGAACAAAAAGGGAGGAAATTACTGTTCTGCTGCTGTGATCTAATCCTAGAATGGAAGCTATACAAGAGTTTCTGTTTTTGAGAAAGATTTCTTTAGTTAATTTTGGGTGCATGCTGGGGTCAGGATTTGAGCTCTTGTCACTTATTTTGTGAAGCATCTGCAGAGAAAAGCAACACGTGCTCCACTGTGCTATTCTGAACTTGCTGGCTTTGCTGTCAGGCTAATGAGCCTGCATGAGGCTGCATTCCAAATGGTAAGAATTATTTGGATGAAATAGTACCAGAAAGTGTAAGAAAAAAAATCGTATTCTATTTTTAATGTAAAAGGGAAAAAATTACCCGGCAAGATCCAGCAGCCTCTGCTGCCTTCAGGTTATTGCAGTCACAAGCCCCTGGGCTTTGTGGCAGAGAAATGGGCCTCAATGCAATTAGAAGATACTTTTGGGATCTGCAAACCTGGCACTTTCTAGACCTTTTACCTGGTGGACTTTGAAGCTCACACTTTCTAGAGCATATTTTCAAATTCATGCCACCTGACTGGGCATGCAGCAGATTCCTGAAATAGCATCCATTCGGGTACTGGGTACTGCCTGGATGACAGAAGTGATGCTTCCAACCCTTGTTGCAGTTGGCTCATATTTTGGATATAGGGTACAGTGAAAAACTAGAGATTTCTCAGCAATCACTGGCCTGAGAACTTAGTTAAAATGTGGTTGAACATGTCTTGCTTATTAGATAGAATGTAAGGGTCTGCGAGTAGATTGGGTTTTTTTGATAAGGAATTTTGAGACTGTATTGCCATTTCAACTTTTATTCTGACTAATAGATGAGTATGGCTATTTGTGTGTGGTTCCCAAGATGTTTTTACCTGCAGACACAGGTAAAAACATTTGTTAGTTAGCATGACAGTAAGTTTAAGGATCATTTACAATGTTTTGTTACTGGTTTTAGAGTATGGCAAGGCATTGACTAAAAAGAGATGTCTCTGTTTGAGAGATGAAAAATACAGTATAATAAATATAAGAGGTCAAATGGTCAGAAGAATAAAGTTTGAAAGCCTCTGAGATCTTTTTGCAAGAGAAATTTCCTCTAAAAATAATGAATGTTGATCTTTTGTCAGAGGTAACCTGACTTAGGTGAGTTCAGAGTTGAATAGAATCATTCTTAGAGCATTTCCTCTGGGACAGCTGGAGGCTCTCCCAGCCACACACACGTGCAAATGGCTGTAGCAGACAGAGGACTGGTGGTAGAAACAAACCAACTTTGCCTGGTAAAGAAAAGTGGATATAAATGGTGAGGGAGTAAATAGAACACATAAAAGGGAATGAGACCATTTATTGGGATGGAAACCACTGCAACCATCTTAGATGCAGCCTCAGTAACAGCAGCTTCCAGCAGTCCTTATCTGGACCAGGATAATTGTTCGGACAGCTTCAGCAGAGCAGTTGATTTCCAGAGGGAATAACCTTTGCCAAAACATCAAAAGAAACCTTGAATTAGTTTTGAAGGCAAAAAGAAAGTGAAGGGGCAGCTGAATCTCCAGCCCAGCAAGTTTTGAGACTCACTTGCAATCAGCTTCTCTACTAAAGAGACATTTGCACTCCTTGTCCTCTCTGAGAGTCAGGAACCTCTGGTTTCTACAGCTCTGCATGATGCAAATTTTTGTTTTAAAAGTGCAGAGCAGTCTGTGGGTGTGGACCATTACAGGCAGTGATTAATGCTCACCTGATTGTGATAAGCCTTTCTGCTTCTGAACTTTTAGCTTGCACGCAAGTTTTCTTTGTAACCTTTCCTCAGTATCCTTGAGGGCTAGAAACTGGTAAGGAAGGAACCGAATTTCTCAACTAATTACATCAGTCTCGGTAAAAAGTTTCAAAAACTGCCCCAAACATTGTATGACTCCAGATAAAACTCAAATGAGATTACATGTCCTGGGAAAGGGATTGCAATAACAGAGATCATTATGGCAAAATTGTGAAGTGGCATGCTTGGAGCTGTATTAGCCTCAACATATGCAAATGCATTTCCAAGGAACAAATTGTATTTTAGGTCAAACGACAATTAAAAGGAAAGAAAATTAAGGTCTTTAAACAAATGTGAAGTTTTAACTTCAGTTAATAATTTCTGACAACAGATATGTCTCTTTTTCTGCAAATAGGAAGTATTCTTAGTTATCCACTGTGCCTCTGAATACTGACAATATGACGATACTGACTTACTGCCAATATAATAAGTAAACTGTCATTGTAAATGATAAGGATGTTCTTGCTTTTAAAACTTATTTTTTTAATTATGTCAACTTGGAAAGCAGTTCTCAAAACTCTGCTACGAAATTTCAAATGTTTTTGCAGACAGCAGCCATAAAAAAGAGTTGTTTCTAAGAGGAGGATAAGTTTGGGAACTTATTTGTCAAAATTTCTTCAGTAAGAAGAAAAATCTGTGATTATTAAAAGCCTTCTGTGGGGCTATGGTGGAGTTCTGGAGGGCTTTGGGGAGTGCTGGGCTTGCAGGACAACTGGGGCTCCCTCATACGTCTTGGGAGACAAAATGTCTTGTGAATGCATCGTGCTCACGTGTCTGTGCAGTGCCTGCAGGAGGGTCCTGTGCCCTGCCTGTGTCTGGTGGGATGTGCTGGGGACATGGGAGGCCTCCTGCCCTGGTGAGGGGCTGCTGGCTGTGCCACCTGCCTGCACAGCAGAGAGCCCAGGCAGGCAGAGGTGTGGAGAATTCTCTTGTGCCAGACAAGGCCAAGGAAGGGGTTTTGATCACAGCCCTTTGTCTCCTTGCCTTTGGGAGTAGGGGTTGATGGAATGTTCATTTCTGCAGACAGCCCAGAATTCCAGCATGCAGCTCTGCTGTTCCTAGTGCCTCTTGCCATGTTTTATTAAAACAGCAAGTGGGAAAAGAGCACTTCTGACAAAAATGAAAAGTGTTTTAATACTGGAGAATACATTTAATATGTTTCCCTTTCATTAAACTGGGATAGATTCACTCTTTTATTGATGCGAGGCACCACATCTTATTAAAAGTAAGGCATTTTATGCATGGGGAGCAGTTCATGTTTGGGAAGTTTTGTTTTTATGAAACTTTAATTGCTTCTTGTATAAAAAGTTTTATACAGGAAATAGAAAGATTTGAAAGAAACAGGCCTCTGGAAAGCTGAGACATTAATGGTCAGCCAAGGGAAGGCAGGATGGATTTGGGAACAAGCACTGAGTGGTAAGCTTTGCATTTGCTTGCTTTGGGGTCAGTCGTGTCCCAGCTGACCTGAGCTGCAGCCTCTGGGGCTGTGATGGCTCAGTGCTGGGTCCCAGCTGGCTCTGCTACCTCCCCATGCAGCTGCATCTTGGTGCTGGAAACTGCATTGCCTGAGAGACCTTTTGCTGTTAAAAAGCAGTTCACCTGCACCTTTAATGATGAGTTTCTTGGTGTCAGATCTATCAGCAAAACATTTCACTGGCCAGACTATTTATCCTTACATGATGTTTCTATGGAGAGGTTGCCTGTAGCAACACCAATAGCAAAAACCTTCCAAGGAGTTTAGTCTTTGGACTAACAGAAATATTCAAGGATTTCAGCAAAAGGTTGGTATTTAACCAGGAGATCTTTTTGGTGTTTGTATGTGACAGAATATCCTGAGCTTGAAACAACCAGCTTTTCTTTTGAACGAGAATTTTGGTCTTATAACAAAATTGGGAAAAAGAAATCCTTCTCAAAGAGAAACCAAAAAGAATTGCAGATTGCTTTCCAAGTTTTTTATGTTTTACAGCAGAAAAGAAAGTTCTTCCCTTTTAAAAGTTCTGTTTATTATTAGGATAGTAATGGCTTCTCCAAACATTTCTAGACGTTTGGGCTTTGTCACACATTCAGGTCCATTTCTGGAAACAGGTACTTGGTACTCATTACTTAGACAAAGACACATCTTAAGACTTGAGGTGACTGGCTGTACTCTGGAGAGCAACACAAAAACATGAGGAACATCCAAAATACAAGCAGGAGAAATAGGTGCCACTAACATCTGACAGGGGAAAACTGAGTGGCTAAAAGAATGCCTGTGAAAAACACATGCTCTGCATTGTCTGATTAAGTGAGTTTGGAATAAAAACCCTCTGGAATTTTATATGGATTGATGCTGCTCTTTGCTGTAATTTCCAACCCCTCTTTTATCAAATTAATAGCTGGAGCTTAATTAAGCTAATATTCTTCTTCAGGAAAAAATCCCCAAAACAATAACCAGCAGCCACCCTTGTTTTGGTCTTTGCATGAAACTGCTTGGGGAAAACATGCCTTATGCTGAAAAAGCAAGGGGGTGACCAGAGGGAGCAGAGGCAACCTGGAGGGAAGTGTTACAAGCTCAATTAATCCACAAGTGGCATGAGTTTGGCAGTCTGATTTCACAGGTCTGGTTTCAAGTAGCTAAAGCCACCCCATGGCTTTGTGCATCTGTCAGGTCTGCTCTGCAATTTAGATCTAAGCAAGGGGCAGTGCAAGAGAGCAGAGCTGGACAGGCTGTTTGATGTGTGGGTGGTCTGCAGGGAGCACCTGTGTGCGCAGCTGTGGCTCATGGAAACAGATTGCTAAGGGGAAGTTCAACTTTTGGGTAATGTTGAAATCACTGTTTGTAAATAGCCAAGTTCAGAGGCTGCAGTTCAGCAGCCGTGGAGAATGAGGTGCAGTAACCAGCAATCAGATGTGATTACATGAAAACACAAATAGCAGGTGGTTACTGAGGCTTGGCTCTTTCTTCTCTTACACCATCACACACTGTGCTGGACTTTGTGAAAAAAAGCACTTGAGGGAGATCTGGCACAAATGAATGTTTCTCACAGGTCTTGACCAACTTAGGGTCAAGAGTAAAATTTATCAGTGTATAGAGGGACAAACAAGAGGATATAGTGTCTGATAAAGCAGCTGGCTGCCGTAATTTGACAGCCGTAATTTGAAGCTTCATTAAAAGGATCAAACCCAATTACCTCTTCCCCAAGCAGAGCACAAGCATAGCTCCAGACTGTGCTCTTGCTGCAGCAGCACAGATGTGAATAACAGCCCAGAGGGGCAGCTTGCTGTTTGCACACAGGGCTGGGAGTCCTTCACTATTGGGAACTGCACAGCACAGATAAGGACTGGGTATAGTGTGTGGGCTATACAGAAAATGGGATTTTCCTGAATAATTTACAGACAATCTGATATTCTTTAGGATTGCCGGGAAGCTTGGACTTCACTGGTAGGGTTTGGAAGCCCATTCAGACAATGGTCTTGGGGCTGGGCTCTCTGGACCTAGGGCTCCAGACAATGTTGTCTGTATGGTGTTGACAAGGCACAGGGCCAATATTTAATCCTAAATAAAAAAAAAAATCAGCTTTAGATGTTGCAGTTTTATTTTCAGCTGCAGCAAATGCATTGTACCACAGTAGCAGAGCAGCCAGAGGTTTGATGCTAACCAGGACATGATGTTGGCTTTATGCACTGGTAGTTTCACTATTCAATGAGAAATTAATAACCTCTCCAACAGAATTATGCACTCAGCAAAACATATGATGAGAGTGACAGAGGCCGCCAAATGCTAGAGAGCTGGCTATCTCATCCTGTGGCACTGGACAGGGACTAAGGAAAAGATTTGGTTCCAGGCTCTCTTCCCAGGACACTGTGATTTCAGGCAGGCTGGTTTGCATTATTCTGTCATAAGGTTCCTGTCTGTGTAAGATGGGTTAATGCAACAGGTGAATAGAGTAGGAAAAGCAGAAGGATGTGTTTAGAAGAAAACACACAGTTTTGTTCTAGAAATGAATTTCCAGGGAGCTTTCCCAAGCATTCTGAAAGAATAGTATCTGTTGACTTCTGTTACATGCTTGCTTTGTTTTCAACTTTACATCCTTAGCTGGTGTGGATGGTTTCATTTTTGTGAATATACCAAATGTTTAAGGTGTAGTTTCGTGTAGCATTTGTTCTCTTGCTGTATGAGGATTAGTCTCAATGGATATCTTTTGGTGAAGGAAAGTGATGCTTTTCATTAGAAGAAGATTATTTTGTCAACAGATGTTCTCACACTGTTTTTTCAAAGAATATTTCCAACACACTTTTTGTCAGGCAGGTAAAGATGGACCACCTTATTGCTCTAGTATTCAGTGCTTTGTCTGTATCTTTTATTTCAATACCTGCCCTTATAGCAGATGAGCATGTGACCTATAATTAATTTCAGTTTTAATAGTAAGAGTGGACAATATAAAAGCTATAAGGTCTTACATGTAAACAACTATATGCAGAGGAACTATGAATAATAGAAAAGGGCAAATACAATGAAAGTTTACCCACTCATTTCCTTTTTACTCATCTTTCCGTGATTCTAAATGAGGAAGTCTCTTTAAATCTACTTGTGGATCATTGAGTGTCAGTTGGAGGAAGGTTATTTGGGTTCTAAACGTTGATGGCCAGAATTTCAGAGATTTTCTTAGTGTTTCTTTATTGCATCTGACCTTTAGTACTAATTTTTCTTCATTCAAAATTTCCATGATATTTGTCTGAAAATGCCAGGTTCAGGAACTTACAAAATCAGTAACTGTTTGCTTTGCTTTTCATCAGTGATCTGATGGGCAAATCCTATTTCACAGGAGCCCTGCTTATGTAGAAGCAATTATACCTGGAGTAGACTCATCAGGAAATAATATTTATGTGTATTTTAAATATCGCTAAGGGGAAGAAATCTGGTTATTGGATATTTGGATCTGAGATTATTTTGCTAGTTACCAGAAAATCACACCTGTGTATGTAAACTATGTTGTTGTCTCTCTTTTCTGCCTACTTTAAACATTTGTCCCTCCTCCTTTTTTGTTTTTATGCTTCCAAGAAACCTTTGGGGGGGAAAAAAAAAAAAAGAGAGCTGGTAGTGGTTACCCTGATGTTTCATGGCCCAGACAAGGAGCCCATGTGTATTTCCTAACTGGCCTCATAAATATCTCTGGTGTACACCTGAGTCCACAGGGTAGGGATGATTATGAAGAGATGATGATGCTTCATCAGTGTCATTCAAACTATGCATGAGAGACACAATACTGCAAAGCCCTTGGCTGAATCATTAGTCCAATTTCCATACAATTCTACTATATAAATGTGTATATAAATATATCACTTTGTACACTATTAGAAGACCTGGACTTGGTTCCCTCTTGTGCAATAAATTTACTGTGTGACCTTGGAGGAGAGGTGGGCCATGCTCTTTCCAAAGCAATCCATTATTTTTGCAAGTCCAAATTATCACAGCCAATTAATTTTGTTCTCCTTAATTAATTTTTTAGGAATGCTGATAACCTTCAGCTCTGAATGATTCAGTGGGACTTGTGTGTAATTGGTGCTTCTGGTAGATGAGGTCTGTTAGCTCCAGCTGGCTTCTCAGACATGGCAAACACAGGAGCACCGCAAAAATCAGTAGCCAGCTTGGGAATATTGGTCCTTACTACTCAGTGCATTTCTTCCCAAAAAAACAAAGCTGGGATAATAATTCTTTTGACAATGGTTTCAGAGCTGTGAGAGAAAAATGCTGCCATAAATGGATATTGTTTGTTACTGAAGAATCATGAGTGTTTCTGTAGTCAAAATGCTGTTGTAACTGGAACATCATTCGTTTGTTACCAAATCTCACCTACGTTCCTTCTCCACACTCTTTGGAATCAGAACTCAATGGACTGAAGTGGGTCATGACAAATTTCTTTAGTTTGATGGAAGAAGTAAAAGTTTCACCTTTGTTGTAGTATTTAACAAGTATTGGTGAGAGGGAAATGGGTTCAAATGCAAGAATTTCAGCACTTTCATGCTGTAAAGCACCATTCTGGGTCTCCTGGGCAGAAGCTCCTTTCTGAAAGGGTGTGCAGCACTTTGGGACTGCAGTGCTGCCCTATGTGTGTCCTTAACTGTGTTCATAAAATGCTGAACTGTTTTCCTTCTGGCATCCAGGAAACACTAGCTGGGCATTATTTCTAGGGATCACATTTCAGAAAAGGAAGAGCAGATTTTTTCACAGCACAGAGAGATTTGGCTTCCTCCTCCCACTGTGATGGGGAAAAAATAACTTTAATTCCCACCTGTGTCTCATCAAACTCAGGCATTTACTGGGGTAATGCAGTTGTTCAGAAATTATGCTAAAAGTATCATGAAGAGGGGCTAGGCTTTAATTGAAGTTTTGCTGTTATCTACAAGGGAATAGTGGCATAATTAGCTGGTTTGACACAAGATATTCTGTATATGCACCTGAAGGAGGCACAGGCATGGGGAATGTCATCTACTTATATTCCCATCAGAAAGCAATATTGCTTTTAAAAAAAAGTGTCACTTGAGCACAGACGAATTGGTGGTGCAGGTGAAAAAGACAGGGAGAATTCCAGGAAGCTTCTGTTGGCTTAGGCAGGAGGTTGGGTGTTGAAGGGAAGCATGTCCAAGGCTAAGAGGTGTTCAGCCTGTTCTTCCCAGCAAACTTCAGTGTGTGAGAGCAGGAACCCCGGGGCTGGCTCCCTGGGGTATCCAGCTCCTCGGAGAGTAAGGTATGTTGGGATTGGCCCAGCTGGACATCCCAGGGGATGGAGAGTCTGGAACCACAGTGCTCTGAGCTCCCCGAGACCTTGTGGACAGGCAATGTCAGATCACAGCAAACCCTGGGGAGCTGATGTGGAAAGGAAGGAGGATGTGCAGAGAGCAGCTTTGCAGAGTGATATGGAAGCAAGTGTTTGATAGGTCTGTAGCAAATTTTTAGGTTTTCCATAGAGAAATAAATAAGCCACCTTGAAATTTATCCCCTCTTCTAATGATGTAAAAACTTTTGTTCTATATGGTTCTCTTTCTCCTGTTTGAAATGCACACAGAAATGTAGAAAGTTCTGCAAAATTTAGATAATTAAAATATCTGTTAAAAAAATGCCAGGGATGCAATGGAAAGCAATACCACAACTGGGGAATGCCTATGTAAATTATAATTTTGAGTTTGGTATTGAATATATTGTCTGGCTATGGAAGTGATTGATAGACAAGTGTCTTAGACTGACAAGCTGATTTTTATATTGTTGATTGCTGCTCTCTCCCCTCAGTTGACATTGTATTCCTTGAATGTTTCTAGGACACCAGGAAAAATAAAAAATACATTAACTCCTCCGTTGTTTCCAATTGATATAATTGATTTTTGAGCGAGTCCTCCACTGGGAAGGGAGCCTTAGTGTTTAAAATGTGAAGTATTGCCATGCAGGTGTTTTTTACTCTCTGGTCAAGGTGGTGAGATGGAATACAGAAGAATCGGTATTGAAAAAATCACAGTAGTTGGAAAATTAATTATTTTGAGGAACATCTGAACAAGGCAGCCTTTCTCAGCAACACCTGTGAATGCATATGAGATAATGGGTGGATCCCCTAAATCAGTATTTCCTGTTGAGAAGTATTTTGTTGCTGATGACATTGAGATGGTCTCCAGCTGAGTTATGGTAACAATTAAGAGGTTGTACTACTGAAGCCTGTTTTCATCAGTCCCCTTGGATCAAAGCACTTTTATATCTTTCAGCTTCTGTATCCCAGAAGACTTTGATCATAGAGAAGGGATTTAGTGTGATAAATTTAGCATGAATGAAAAATGCTGTAAGACTTCTGAACAGCAAGTAATGACTTTAGCCAGGATCTTGTGTAATTGGAAGGATTTATCCTGCCTACAGGATACAAAGGCCACAAAATCTTTTATTTTCCTGTTTATAGCCCCAGTCACTTACTGTCTTAAGTCCAGATGTGATGATCTGCCCCTTAAAATAGGATTGTTTATGAAAGTGAAGCTTTTTTTTTTCCTTTACCAGAAGTCACTTCCGGCAAGTGTGTAGCCAAAGGGATGGCTGGTCTGATGAAGAGACTGTAGCGTGGACACAAAGGACTGTGATAATGTGGAACACGTTTTTGGTGTTTTGGGTTGGGTTTTTTTTCCCCTGGTGGAGGCAATGGAAGAGAGGAAAGAAAGCAAATGGAGAGTTGAGGATGTCTCATCCTTTGAAGATCTGAAGAAAAAAAGTTAAAAATCTCTGCTGTTCCATATAGTCTGACAGCAAAAACTTTGATCTTCAGAAGTAGCTTGAGGTAGGAATAAAAGTCATACCAAAAAGACTTAGCACTCTCCAGAGAAGGCAGTAAACTTTCCTGGGGTGTGGAAATCTGCATTCTTTCAACGGCCTGGGAAATGCTTTAGGAAGACACCATCTCAGTTTGGTCCTTTGGGATTGTCTGGAGCCTCTTTGCTTTTATCAGCCAGTTACTACACTATCACTAGAAGAGCAATTTTACTCTTGAACACTGTTGCATACAAAAGTATCTTTATCCTGAAGTGTGGTTGTACCACAGCTGTAGCCTGGCTTAGGCTGTGCGGCCACTGCAGATGAAAACGTGACCATGGTGTAGAGATACCTGCTCAGTTTTTTGGTTGGTAACTACCAGAAAACATCTTAGTTGGACAATTTGCTCTCTCATTTTGAGTCTCTGGAGGAGGACACTACTATTTCTTCTCTTCTACCACTAGCATACTTGGTTGTATGTAATTGATGCATTAAGTACACTAAGTGCTACTGCCTGTTCAGCTTGTAGGCAGACAGCTTAATCAGCCACAGTTTTAAACTGTCATTGTGTGCTCAAAGGTTGAGTTTTTCCATTTCAAGAAACACACAAAATATAAAATCAGTATCTATTATTTAAATTGGTTTATATTTTTCAGTTTTAATATTTAAAATAGAGTCTGAAATTTGAAGGTCCTATTTTAGATTTAAGAAATAATAGAGCTTTATGCCTGCAGTAATGTTGTATAGTAGCAAAAGAAATATGCTAACATAGAATCTGTTCTTGTGAAGTGTATATTTTATTGTTGTAAACGTGTTCCTCATTTGTAAAAAAACACAATTGAAAGACACAAGACCTTTACAAGGAATACAGCAGGCCTTTTGTATTAATTCTATGTCCTGAATAGCTTTTTCATTGTTGAAACTATACAGTCAAATACTATTGATTTCCACCTTTCTAGCCTCCTGAAGGATTAGCTTGAACATGGCTTTGAAGAGCACAGAGGCTGTGGTAGTTTACTGAAGAGTTCTCTGTAGCAGACATTGTGCTTCCATTTCATGTTCTGCCTTTTCTCATGGACTGTCTCATACAGAAAAATCTTCTCTTCCATGGTCCAGTGTTGTCAAAGTCTGATGAAGCTTTCTGTTGATACTGAGCAACCCCAATATCAATGCAGGCTGGCAGATGAATGGATGGAGTGGAACCCTGGCAAAAATTACTTGAAGGTGGATGAGAGGCTGGACAGGAGCTGGCAATGGCTGCTTGCAGCACAGAAAACCAATCATATCTTGGGCTGCATGAAAAGAAGCATGGCCAGCAGGTTGAGGAAGGTGCCCTATCCCTGAAAGTGTCCAAGGACAGGCTGGACAGAGCTTTGAGTGACCTGGTCCGGGGGAAGGTGTCCCTGCCCATGACAGGGGTTTGGAACAAGGTGATCTATAAGGCCTCTTCCAATCCAAACCATTCAATGACTTCATGAAAGCCAAATAAGATCCCCCTCTTTGTTTAAGTTTTGGACCAGACTGTCTTCTAAACATGTAATGAACACAACTTGCTGTTTGTAATTCCTGGTGAAGCTGCAGAAAGAGCCATAGGTGAGCCTGACAGGTCTTGTTGAGTGTGAGTGTTGTGTTCTCCTGTGATTTGCGTAAATCTCTGTAAACAATTTTTGCCTCTAGGAATTCACTGTGTTCTGCCTTAGCCTCATTTTTCTTTAAAGAAGTCCGAGGCTGACCTCCTGCCAGGTGCTGCTATTTCACTTATCAGTCTCACTTCTAGTCCCTTATCCAAGACATTTCCCAGAGTCCTGCCATGCACAATGAAGAAAGGATGAAAAGACAAAGCATTTTCCTTTCTCACTTATCATCCAGGGGCCTATGTGTCTGTTAAGTGTTAAGTGAAAGTCAGTGACATCTGTGTCTTAATTAAAGCAGACAGTTGGAGCTGGATATACCCACAAGACTTTATTATAATAATAGAGGCAGCCTGAAGAAGTGGTGTCAACAGACTCATTAGTAACCACGGAAAGAAGGTGTTAATTAGGGAATGTGTGATCCTACCATAAGACCAATTTGGGGAAAAAAAAAAAAGATGAATGATATGGAGATGAGCTGCCAATGATATATTATATCAAAATTATTGTGCGCATTGCACTGGCATTAATGGTAGTGGCATAGCAGAGTGGGATGCAGGTTGATCCACATTAGTGTCAAGTCAGGCAGTTAAAACCTTAAAATGAAATGAGGAAGTCTAATTGCCTGTTCAAAATTGAATAACATGCACTTTATTTCCAAATTCCACCATTAACAGCCCAGAAAACCAATTGTGGCTGTCAGGAAAAGGGACAGCTGAATGACAAATGTAAGGAGGGAACCATCTGGCTGGGGATTGGTGGTCCTGGTTCAGCAGCACTGCAGGAGCACAGGGCTCGGGAGAGCAGCTGCTTGTGCTAAACACATCTGATCATATGCTGGAGACTCTAGAAACAGAAGTCATGTGCAGGTTAAGGATAAACAGCAGCTTCATGTAGTTAGTGCTTGATAGAGATTTCCGTGGAGATCTGGAACAGAAAGGAAGCAGTGAAGCTTGGCCTAAGGAGGGCGGAGATCCTGTGACTAAGATGCAGACACAGAGGTTGAATAATCTTGCCCAAGGAGAGATTTTTCTACTAACTTTCAAATATTTAGAGCTTAACTTAAAAAGTGGCTTCATGGCATATGTCAAACTGTGTTGATGGAACAAACTATAGTTTCTACCCCTGAGAGGTGGGCCCATGCTCTGAGCCCTGTGGATTCACCCCCAGGTAATTGTTCTCAGCTCAAAACTCAGCCAGCTTGATCAGGCTGTCTGTAGGTTTTTCAGATGGGAGTGGGTGTACAGTCTGTGATCCTTTTACCCTTCACTAATCTTCTTTGCAACAGCGTTTTCTGAGGTGGTTTCCCTGTAATGCTGCTCAGTTCCAGTGCTGGTACAGTCAGCCTCTGTGCCAAATGAAGTGCCTCAATCAAGGCAGTGCTATTTCTAATCAGAGCAGGCATCCCAGGGTGATTCAGTGATTTCCTTCTGGGCAATGTGAAGCCATTAGCAGGTTCATACCATTTTGCTCTTATTTAATTACATCCCAAGGAGAGGACTGAGCTGGCAGGATAGCTACAGGCTGAGGTGACCCAGTAAGGACTCCAGGCATGAAGGTTTCTTTTTTAATATTTCATGCAACGTCCTTGCAGCAGCCTATGTCAGAAAGGCCCTTCGTTTCACTCAGTGCACACATGTAATGTTTCTGTCCACTGCCAGAGAAATATCCATTTCTGAGCCTATCATACAGAATCATCAAATGGGTATTAGCTTTTGGAGGTCCAGCAGCTCTTCCCACACGAATTGATTAAGCCAGAGAGAGAGAGGTGTTGCTGAGACTTCTTTTTATTCTCTTGAGCAAATAGTGTTTGTGTCTGTCAATGAAACTCACAGCAATAATGAAGTCCACTGGGCTCTGAACGGGTATTTTGGCTCAGCCCCCCGTGCACCTTACTGGCCTACTCCGAAGGAGCCTGCAATGATGTCTTGGGGAAGGTGTGGCTGTAAGACTCATTGCTGATACCCTGTAGCCTGAGACTTTGGTGGGAGCTCTTTTGATCAGTGCTGAACAGCCACCAGTGGCTTGCAGTCATCTGGTTCCATGTTTCACATGGCTGCACACACCTCTGGGTGTGTTCAGGTGTTCATTAGAATGCACTCACAAGAAATTAGGTAAAGAGCAACAAAACAATATCCAGAAATTAGAGGTGCTTAATATTTGTCCCGTTAAAGATAATGAGAGAAAGGTAACAAATAGAATCGCAATCACAGTTTTTAAAAAAATGCTGGGATAATTTGGACTGTTCTATTTCTATTGTACACAGTAGCTTAGGTGACTAAGGGGTTTAAAATGTAATTAACATTTCCTACTGATAAGCTTCATACTGTTTTTCCTGTCTTATTTTCATGTGTTTTTTATTTTCTCAGCTTGCTTTCGATCTACCTTTCCAGCAGAGAAAAATAACTACTTGCTACTAAATTAACACTTACAAAAAGGCAATTTTTATAGGAATTCATTTTCCTGGTCTAATTAACAATGCCTAAATTTGCACTGGTGCCTCCAGTAAGCCTTTGACAAAGAGTATCTTCAAAACCTCTGGAAGTTTTAACTTTTCAAGGAGAGAAAAGTGAAGCTGTAACTATATAGGATGGGATTAAGGAGGGAGCAGAATTAATAACAAATATGCTTTGGAATGCCTTTTTGATAAGGAACTCAATCCTATGCTAGCTTCTATGGAAAGTGTTCTTTACTACACTGATTCAGATCTCTCTGGGACTGATAAGAATATTTCTTTTGATTTCAGTGGCCTTTGGATCCAGTTCAGGGATTAAGTTCTGCCTTGAGTTTGCTTTAAATGAAAGGAACCATGGCGCTTCAGTATCAGTGTTAGCCACAAAGAGATGGAGAATGTACAGATCAGGACCACATATCTGCATTATAAAAGGGAACAAAAGTTGAGTCTGGCCAATAACTCCATAAAGAAAAAGCATTAAAATTTGCAATACCTGTAAACAGAAATGTGAACCAATTTGGAATGGAATACTGTCACAGATTCTTGGGTTTGTATATAGCCCATACCTTGTGGTTTTTTTTTTTTTTTTCCTCTTGTCAAGTCCTCCTCTCCTGATGGTTAAACTGTGCAAGCTGGAACCATACGGGCCGATTTATTTTATTTTGTCTTATTTTAGTCACTGCTGTTACGACCCAGGAATAGAACAGCAAAGAAAAATGCATTATTTGGCATTCTTGAAGGCGTCTGTTGACACATCTTTGAGGTCTCTGGCTGCCTTGCTCTCTGGGACATGGGCTTGAATGGCTGAAGGCTGTTAGGGATGCTCCTTTTGCTGAGTGCCTGAATGGATTCAGTGCTAAGCCTTTGATAAATGGTGCTTGTGCAACCCTGGTGTGAGGTGTTCAGCTGCCAGATTTCACAGAGCTGATCCTGCCTCGAGCTGCTCCTCGGGCCAGCACTGCTCAGGCTGGGTGGGGCAGCTGAGCCGGGGTGTGCCCGGCAGGAAGGGACAGGGTCCTGGCCCACACGGATGGGAGACATCCCACTGGTCCCAGCAGGGCTGGTGGCAGCAGCCAAAGCTTCTCACAGCTTTCCTGCACATGTCAGTCAGACCCAAAGCTGTACAGCTGCACCGCATCCAAGCTGCCTTGGAGCACAAGCAGCCAAACTCCAGGGGAGAGGGCGAGGTTGAAGAGCCCCTGCAGCTTGCTCAGGTCCTTGATACTCAGCGCCAGGCTTTCATGGCTCTTACAGGTTAGCACAGTAAAGATGCACCAGCTCTGCAAACTACTGCCCAAGACCAAGGGACCCTAAGTCTCTTCCCTGTAATACATTTTTTTGAGATGCTCTAGGCTGATGTATTGGTGGAGAAAGAGCCTGTCTCCTTTGCTCTCAGGGATTCATTTTCTGACTCAAAATCAGAATAGACAATACCACATCCTAAGAGATGAACAGACTCGGAAGGAGAGTCTGGGAAGTGAGAATGATAGAGAGAAATTTTATCTTGCTTGGCAGGGCAATAGCTCTGGACCCACTGGTGGAAACAGTACCAAATAGCTCCACAGAGAGAGGTTAAGGTGGGAGGAGTGACTGGGGAAAATTGCTGAATTAGAAAGGAAACTTGAGTAGACAAATGAGGGGAACAAGAGAGAGCAAACTTATCTGGGGGAGAGTACCAGAAGCATCTTGCATGTTTCTCCCCTGACATTCCGTGCTGACAAGTGTTTAGTGTAATAAAGAACAGGAGCATTCAAAAACACAAAGGGAGACTCAGGTGCACAACTCCCACTCCTTTTCATCTACTGGAAATTTGGAAGCTGCTACTGTGGATTTTACAGTATCACCATCTTACCAGAAATAACACCTATTTATCCAAAGTCTGCTGAAAGGAAGAGTCTCCCTGACTAATTTCGATGTGTCTTCTAGTAAGCTTTAATAAAATGTCAGTGTGTTGTGGCAAATTGCTCAAATGAAGCTGTCAGTCAGGACTCATAGCATCAGTCTATATTTCATGGGCTGGGAGATACATCACTCAGGAAGTCTGAAAGCACAGTTGGCTGAATTAGCTTCTACTACATAATTACGGTAAACCTGTTGATCAATATTTTGGGCATTTTTAATACCTTCATATTGAGGCTTCTGATCTCTCTATATTAATGCTGATAATAGTTCTGCTTCTCTCTGCAATCAAAGAGCTTAAGCTTGAGGTTTCTTTCTTCTTGCCTCTTGCTCCCTCAGTTAATTACTCCTTTAGCTTGGTAAAGCAAATGGGGATTCGATTATTTTATTATTTTACTAACTTTGAAAGAAAAGAAAGTAAAAATGTCCACACCAGGAGATGGGCTGATGGAGTGTGGACCCTTGAGGACTCTATTAGTGCAGTCCCCAATAATAAGCCTTCATAAATCCTTTAAATATTGAAGGCTAAAAGAGCAGCATTTCACCAAGAAAAAATTATTCAGCTGTCTTAAAAAAGAAATTACGAAGTATAATCCTCTGTTCATCCTTCCCCAGAACTTGGTTCCAGTTTTCTGTTTTCTCTGGTTTCCCCTTGCTTGCTTTCCCCCCTGCATTGTGCTGTTACCTCTCAGTTATTTCAACACCATCACACTTGCTCCAGCTCTAGTGCTCAGGCAGGGCACACAGCACAGATGTTCCTTGGGAAGCACTTCAAGTTTCTTTGAGGAACTCTGAGTCTACCTGCCTGCCATGCCACCCTCAGTGGGGGTGAAAGGACTTTCAAGGCTATAAATCATCTTCATCAGAATTTAATTTGAAGATTAATGTATTTGAGATCCTAAGATGATGTTGGATTCTGTTATGTGCAAGTCAAAGATGCCTACAGCCAAGGACTTCAGGGGTCATTTAAGTAGCTTTTGTGGTTATTCAAATATGTAGAAAGCAAATTAACAGATAAAGAGGTAGGACTCTTCTTTTCTCCTATAGATTCTGATTTATTGAGCCACTGATTTAACTACCTATAACAGAGTGCAGGTCACATCACCTTCCAACCTTGCCTGTCATTACTGTGGTGCAACCCATGCACCTCAATATGAATTGTTTTTCACAGGATTTTAGCTGAAGCTCTGATTTGACCCTCAATATATTTTATGAACAGTTTTAGTTACCACAGGGGATATTTTTTACCAAGCACTGTGCAGGGAGCCCCCTACATCAGTTTAACCCCATCAGTGTCAGATGGGAGCAGAGGGTGTGAGGAGAATCAGAGCTGTGCTCAGCATAACAAACACCAGCACTGTCAAAGTGTGCAAAATGTGCAAAACCTAAAGCTGCTCATCAGAAGAAGACAGCTCATAATTACCCCTCTCCTATTACCTGCAGGACTTCCATGAACTGCACAATAGATCACACTCATGCAAATGCCAGTCTAACTTTCCTAATGAATGCAAATCCTAATAATCCAATATATGTCAGAACGTAGCCAAAGACTCATAATCCTCTCTGTCTGCTGTTTGATTCATTCCATTCAGATCCTAATATGTAGTAAATCTTGTATTTGGAAGCTGCTGTGGCTCATACCATTTGTATCAAGGCCAAACTGGTACCAGGACTCCTATCTGCTGACAAAATGCTGCAATCAAACCCCTGTATGTAATGGCTTCTTCAGCAGAAAGGGGCTGAAATCGTGACCAACAGCTCAGCTCCATGCAGTCCTTGAGAGGATGATCCTGAGCAAAGAAGTGTCATTAGAGATTTCAGAGCAGGTGTGTGACAGGAAGCCTGGTTTTAATGGTTGGTACACAATAGCAGTAAATATATAGAAAATGTCCAGGATGGACAGGAGCTTTCTTCCTGTTTTCAAAGGTGACACAGGTGATTATCTCAGCTACTTTCAGTAGGACTGGAGTCCTAACTTCCCTTTCAAAATGTTCACCAGGATGTACAATTTCTTTTCTGTAAAAAGTTTCAGCCCAAATTGTGTGAAAAGATTGAAAAGTAATGATTTTTTCTTCCTACTAGGACAAAAACTTTTAAAAATAGATTAGGAAATGGTACTATTTACCATTCAAGGAAAATTTTATTTTCTATTAAATGAAATTAAAGTTATTCTTAAATTAGTTTAATACACAAATTCAGTTGCCCAAAGTACCATGTTCCCTGGTGCTCATGTAGGGTTATATTTATTGCACTTGCTGATCTTGAATCAAGCATATCAGTTCAACAACAGGTCACCACCACATTAGCTTCAGGTGAAATAACTTAATTTCATTTTCCAAAACAAGATTTTCTTTATGTTGAAAATGTTTGTTTTCTGCAAAGCCATTGATTCGGTGGAAATTAAGTGTGTAGCTAAAAAACCATCCAAATGTCAACAGAGGAACTGGACCAGTTTTACTGGTCAGAAATGCCAGTACCACAGTAAAGGCAGTGCTTTGAGCCCAGTGTGGGTATTGCCAAGCTGGCTTTAAAGTAAAGCTTTTTGGATGCTGGGCATAGTTAAATTGCAGCAGCACAGTTTTGGAGTCCTGCTGAGAAGCAAAGCCAAACTGTTCCCTGCTGAGAAGTGACTCAGCAGTGTAGGCAAAATGCATCTTGTGAGGTCTATTTGAAAATGTGCAAAATCACCCAACGGCCCCGAGCTGCATCAGGCGAGCGTGGAGCTGCCTCAATGCCCTGGTGGCGTTTGGCTCCACTGAAGGCAGGGTCCCACAGGGCCACATTTCCTCCTGGCCAAATGCTTGCACCTGCCCCAAATATCTCCTGGAGTGAGATCTCAGACACAGCTCCCGCCAGTAAAAAGGGAACTGTTAGTGTTCTCTTACTTCACACAGGGTTTTAATCACTTAAAGTTAAGGGGTAAAGTGATGCTGCATTATTGAAGCAAATAGCCTAAGTACCTAATGCATAATATAGCAACTTGCTAAAATCTTACACATTTCAGGGTGAATCATGACTGATGAGAAATGGAACAGGATTTGCATTTCACACGGTGACTCATCCTCTGCTGAAATAGCTGACAGCACCTGAAACAAACCAGTAAAGATCATGTCAAAGCACACAATACTGGTTCGTTTGAGCAGGTACTTACAATATGTTCATGCTTTTAGTATCAGGAATATAAAAATTTATTTTTGGAAATTATTCTCTGAAGGTGACTGAGAAGCAAAATATGATTTTGGAGAAGTGCAGGAAAGGAAATCACATCCAAGCTGAAAACTAAATTTATTTTCTTGAACAATAGTTATTGATTTTCTTTTTTTAAACAAAAATCTCCTGTGGGATGGAAAAACCCACTGCTGGTAACACACTTGTGGCATAAAAATACTTTACCTAAAATGTATTGACAGAAAAATACTTAAAATATATTGATATAAAAATAGTATTAAATTTTTTCCACATTATATGACTTCCCATTTTCTAAATCTGCTGCCTTGTTTGTGGAGTTCAGATATGTTTGGCTTTGACAATAGAGCTTCACAAAACAAACCTCTAACTTCCTTCCCATTTGAGATAATTCACTCTTTTAATTCTGGAAAACAAGCTGTGCAGCAGTTTCATGTATGTCCAAGCTGACAGGAGTTCCAAAATGTTACTTTTTTCCCCCCAAACTGTTTGTTGTGGGAATAGTGCAGTTCATGTTGTCCCAGTACTCCTGCTCCTCGTGATCCAGGCTCGATGGCAGAGCAGTGGTTCATCCTGGACACCCTCAGCAGAGCACTCTGTTCCAAGGGAAGGCAGGAGCCAGGTGTGCCAGTGCCAGGGGGGAAGCAATGCTTCAGGGCTTTTTATTTTCTCATTTGACCCCGGGGGCCGAAATGGGCCCTTCAAAGATGTTCTCCTACAAGTGGTATAGGAGAGATGATCAATTAGTGTTACTCTGTACTCAGTCATTAGTGCTCAATAGCTGTCACCTTATTTAGCTGTTGTTGGTTGCACATTGTTGGCTTTTGCTTATGAGTTCTGATATGTTTTTTAATGGTAAGTAGGTTAATCCTTCTTCCTGGCTGAAAAACGTGAAGTTAGATGCAAAAGTCCCCAAAGCAAGAAGACTTACTTGGAAAAAATTACAGAAGTGTAAATCAAGAAAGCAATATTGAACTTTAGAAGACATACAATAATATGACACTTCATTCTGCTGCTGCCTGAGGTTTATATATACTACTGTCACTTTCTTGCTGTTCTCTACCAGTAGTAATTTTCTTTCAATCTAATTTTTATTTCCCAAGGGTTTGCTAAGGTTAAAAGTGCTAAAAAACCAATGACTATTCACTTGCCAAAGGACAACAAATTAAATTAACTACTGTTGGTAGCCAGGTCAGGTCTAAACTATTTATATGTAAATAGGTGCAAAACCCTGATGGCATAGTGCATGATTATTAGCAGCTCATTGCAGACTCTATATTGAAAATTAAATACACTGGAAAAGCAATGTGTTTCCTTTAAATTCTGCCTGCAAGAAAAACTTCTGAATTTCTGTTTTCATGGTAGCTTGTTATGACCGCCCTTACTATGCATTAGAAACCTAATTATTCAAGGTCAAACTTGATGGGATCTTTTACTAACTTGTTTTATTTTAATTGTCTTAATAATCATAACCACATAACCATAGTAGTGATTTCCAATTGATGGGGTAGGTTTAATAAGGGTCACATTGCTCTGCTGTTGTCCAGGAAATGACTGCTGCTGTAAGTGGTGTTTCGTGACCACATGGGTGTGCTGAGATCAAACCTCTTAGTGACCCCTTCCCACATCCAATTTGTTGACCAGGTAATAACAATTCATCTGTCAGTATCACGTTTCTGTGGCACATTTTTTTCTCAAAATATCCTTTGGATTTCGCGTATGATATAAATTGTTCATTCTCTCTGGGATCTCCAGGCTCTCAGCTGGAACTGCACCACACCAAGCTTAGCAGCATCAGTGTCCTGGGGTTACTTGTGCCTCAGTGCTCCTCCCAGCACAGTCTCAAAGTCACCTCTGCGTGGCCTGCTCGGGGCCCTCAGAGAGCTTTGCTTTGGTGTCAAAAGCAAAAATAGCTTTTGGGGAAGGAGAATGAGCCAAGCCCAGGGCCTCCCATTGCCTTGGAGTGAGGAGGGTGCTGTACTGTCGCTCAAGGCCCAGTTTTAGCTGTTTGTCCACCTTACCCCATTATCAGAATCTTCCTAAAGCACAGGGCAGCATTTGGCCGCTGGTTTCGATGCTGGCAGTGTCAGGCCTGAAGGCAGCGCCTTCAGTGATGATTTACAGTGCAGGGATGAGCGTGGTGATTTACAGCTGCAGGGCAGTGCTTTGGAACAAAGCAGAGAAATGTAGTCCTGCAGAAAACCACCTCTAAGAATTGTACCAGGCTTCTTTCTTGAGTCGTCTGACACATTCTGTTTGTACTGAGATTTAACTAGTCCTCATTCTGTTTGCCTGTAATTACAGTGTGTTTGATCAAACTGGGCATTTTAAGACCTTTACATTCCTGCCCTTTATTCTGAGTAGAGAACTGCTTTTTGTGAAGCGTGTTGTGGACTCCCATTCCAGTTAAAAAATGTTTTTATTGTTAAGGGTGCAAAGAATGGCACAGAGGAGGATTAGCACTGATTCTGCTGTGAGCAGGAGTGACATACATGCCATGGTAGGAAAGACAAAGTGCTGAGGATGCAGTGAGCTCTGCAGAGCTGCCTCAACTCAGTGCACGGCAGGCTTTATGTTTAAGCAGTTACTGAGGAAGGATTATTATTATTATTATTATTAATAATAATTCTGCAATTACTGTTCTCGATGGACACAAAAATAACAAAGTGCTCTTTTAAAATTAAGACCTTGGGCCACAGGCCAGTTTTCTTCCCCCTGAAGTGGTATTAAACTAACAGATAATTTAGATGCTGGGTATTGGGTGTTTGCAGTTTGTACCACTTAATCAATTTCATCCGGTTTTGTAAAGAGAGTTTAAGATGAACTGTTAAGCACTCAGGTCCTGGCTCACTGTTTGCACATAAAGATCAACTCTGAAGCACCTCTAACAGATATGGCCAGGCATTTTAAAAATTTTTCTGGTGGTCTGTGCTTGTTTCCCTAGTAAGGCCACACGGTATTCCCTGGGCTAAAGGTACTCAGGCTGAGGAATCAGGACATGCTGAGCATTAGGGCCAAGAGACAGTTATCTTTATCAGGATTTGTGTGCTACTCAGGTTTTCTGCTGGTTTTCACTCTAATGAAACACTTGTTCAGGAAAAGCTATAAGTAGTTGTTTGGGGCTTTTGCATTTCAAAAGAATCTGTTTCTCTGTCTTGATGGGAAATAGGGTGTGGGGAGACATCACACAGACAGTGGGATATTGAGAACAGTGGAAAGGGAAGACACGACTTCACTGTTCTCCCATGTCAGTGACTGTGGCAATGGGAACCTCTACCTGAGCAAAGCATAACTCAGTAATTTATGAACTATCCCCATACACCTTACTCTCCTGAACAAAAAATGCTGTCATAAAACCCTAACACTAAAGCAGAAATTCTATCATGTCCTATGTGGTATATATGGATTTCCCTCAAGCTAGGGAGTTGACCAATGATCTCAGTGCTACAATCTACTTTCTTGTTAGTTCCTGACAGACATATGTCTGTGTGTACTTGCAAAATTGTTTGAACATGATATTCTTAAGAGAAAAAAGTCAGTGTCTAGAACTCACCTATTTCCCAAATTAAATAGATTTATAGAGATTGTACATTTCTTTCCAGATAGCCAGCTCTGCTGTTGTTTAATGCAGAATCTTTTCTGTGCATTGACATTATAAAATTCTCTTGGTTTTTTCCTCTGTAGTATAAAACTAAGTTTTCATGAGTAAAACTAACAAAAATTGATCATGTTATTCAAAGTGTAAGTTTTGTGGTTTTGTTGTAATGTGTATTTTAAAAGTATATTCAAAGATGTGAATACACATTTGAAAAACAATTTTTAAAAGATTCATAATCTTTTACACTGCATTTTTGATCAAACAGATATTTTTGCTTTATAACTGAGTCATTTTAATGATTGGCATATTCAGGTATGGGAAAATTGTACCTATCAGAACGATAAGAAAAGGTACAAAATATTTAGAAAAATACTTAATTATAATCCTACCAGCTTTGAAATGAAACCATAAAAGGACAATCCCAACATCCATAAAAATATCTCATTTAAAGCAGAAGCTGTAGCCATAAAATATTCATTATTCTGTCATTAAAAGACAGTTAAAATGTGCGTGTCTGGTGAAAACTCTTGAATTGTTTTGCTCATTTGAATAGGAAGAGATAGTTTGCTGGGAGCCCTATGGGCAAATCCATACAGAAATTGTTTAAACATCCCATCAATATTGCTTAATTATGATTAAGCGTGCCCCAAATAAGCAAATGAGAGAGAGTAATAGCAACACAAGCACATCTTTGTCTTCTGCACCGATCCTCTGTGTTATTTAACACAAAACATGTGGAGGTTTGTACACATTAAAAAGAGTATTGTGGGCAATTCAAGGTTTGCAAAATACGTTTTCCTCAGTATCTCTACTGAGATCTCTTACACAGATCTCTTTTTAACACCATCCTTTTCAGGGCATCTGAGACTATTCAGCACCACCCAGGGCCAGCCCCTGTCTCTTGATAAACAAATATGTGTTTGCTTCTAGTGTTGTGTAAAAAAAAGTGTTGCATTAATTAATGTTCCAGTTGAACATCTGGATCTGTAAGCCTAAGTATTGTCCTTTGAATTCGTCCTTAACTTCATTCAGCTTTTTCTCTGATTTAAGATTATTCTTCAGTACTTAACTGGGTTTAATTAGCTCATCCTACAGATTACTAAATCCTTCCTAAAGGCCGTTAAGCACCAAGTCCTTGCTTTGATCGGTAAGGGCAGCTGGTTGTGAGAGTGTAGGTTGGGTTTAAACAGGTTTTTAACAGTTTTGGTGTTGGCATTTAGTCTGCTAACAACTACTTTTCTCTGAAGTGTTACCAGACAAGCTGTCTTAGTGGCTTTAGGTGTGGCCCACAGTTTACTGAAGACGGGTAAAGTATAACAAATGACAATTATTTCTGCAAAGCACTTGGTGTTCCTGCAGTGCCTCTGGGAGCAGAGCGTTCACACTCCAGCGGCTGAAGCACAACAGAGGTGTCAGGTCTCTCATTCCTAATTTGTAGAGGAGTATTACCTGAGTATCAGCCCCTGGTAATTCCATCCGTACGAGGCTACTACTCTTGAGACATTACAGCTTTAGGATTACAAGCCTGTACCTGCTGCATCATAACACTATTAGTGCAAATATAATCACATCTTTAATCACATCACATCTTAGGGCTGGCTGCATGCAGTAAATGACATTTCCATTAAAACACATGTCAATCTGTACACTAATATTTGAAAAAGCCTGTGTGTACACAACAGGCATTGATTTCACATAAAGTGTCCCTCAGTTCAACATACCCCGAGGTTGACACTGAGACACAATGATTATGGCTATAAACCAGGTTCTTTAATGTTTTCTGCTTCTATAAAATGCGTGTGTATTGTTTCTTAATTCTGTTTGGGTAAATAGTATCTGACTTTCCTAAGAAAATTACTGTGTGAGGTGCTGCTATAATTTTTTTCACATAAAATTGATATTTCAGTTAATGTGGAAGTTATGGCTAAACAATTTCCGGAAAAACAAAACAAAAAGCAAAGACCGAAACACCACCCTACTAATGAGCAGTAAATCTATACATTTAAGGCATTTCTAATTCATTAATCACAAATGAGTCTAGATGCAACTGAGCTACAATGTCCTCGAAGGGGAATGGTCCTGGGAAGGATTCTGGCAGAGACTATTCCTCAGATATTTTTCTTTCAAAACTTCTTTGGTTTCCCACAGAACATCTCAGTTACACAGATTTGTGAGTTTTGCTTTTTCCTGAGTGGTATCATGCTGTGCTTTAGTTGTGGTAGACACAAATGTGTAGAAAGATTGGTAATAAAATAATTTTAAGTGGAAGCGCAAATCTGATGAGCAGCAGCTGAGGGAGTTGGGGATGTTTATCCTGGAGGAAAGGATGAACTCTATAACTCTGTGACAGGAGGCTGGAGCCAGGTGGGGTCAGGCTTTGCTCCCAGGAACAAGAGATAGGGTGAGATGGGAGTGAGGTAGATGTGTGTACATTGCATTGGGTGTTAGGGAAGAATTGCCAAGCGTTGGAACAGGGTGCCCAGGGCAGTGGTGGAGTCACCATCCCTGCAGGCATTTAAGGGGACATGGTTTAGTGGTGGATGTGGCAGTTTATGGTTGATTTGATGACCTTAGAGCTCTTTTCCAAATTAAATTGTTCTATGCTTCTAAGAATAACAATTCAATTGTTTAGAGATAGAATTCTTTATTTTTACCATAATTATCTCTGCTATTGCTGCAGGCCAACTGGCCTGCAAAACTTTAAAAAATCGTTTAACAGTTGGACTCCAGAATCTTAAAAGTCTTTTTTAACCTACATGATTCTATAATTTTATTTTCTCATTAGTCATAAAGACCTATCTTTGCAAGGTTCTGTGAAATTCAGTAAAATTCATAGATAAGAGGTAGGGGTCTCTCTTCTCTTTTGTAAACCATATAGTTGACAAAATCATATAGATAACAAATATTGCCCTTAGCTACATTTTCCCTTGTTCATATTACAGTTTGTGACCCTACAATAGTTAGCAGATTTTTGCCTAAAAATTCTTTCAAAAGGGAGACTGTAGACTGAAAATCCCCTTAGATCTCTTTAACAAAACAAATAATAGAAAAACACTTTTTAAAATACTTTCTTGGCCCTGCATTTGTGTGAGTGTATTTCTTCTGTTATGTAACAGAAATCAAGAAACTCTCTCCTGGGTGTAGGTGATTGATCTATCACGATTCTTGTTTTCCATATCATAATATCACAGTCTCACAGATTGCAGAGGCTATTCCACACTGTTTTGCCATCTGCAAAACTTACCTTAAGCATCAGGAAATCATTTACTTAATGGGAGAATAAGCTATTACCCCCTGCTCCAAAGGAGCTTTGGGCAATTCTGTGAACAATAAGACTGATCAGTGTGAAATCTTATAATTTGTCTTTTAATGCTACGATATCATAGAATTCCTCAATATCAACGCTTTGCTATGCAAATTATTATTTTTTTTTTTTTTTACTTTTTAATTTTTTGTGAACTACACACTATGCATTTCCCTTAATCCTTCCATGGACACTGGATAAAACATTTTCAGACATGGCTGTGGCTGCTCTTGGCGGGATACATTAGTGACAAATCAGAATTTGTAAAGATAACATAGCCAGGAGCAGGGGCTGGAATACCTGTATTAACTTATAACATAAAAATGTTTGCAAAGAACAAACTGAGGCTTGTCTGCCTGCTTTGTTATTGCCATGTTAAATGTGAGTTTAATTTCAGTTATTGACAGTACATCAGATGGTACTTTCTGTTTATGGGGAGCTTTAACAACTTGTTCTGGAAAATGATGCAATATTGCTGTGGTGGTTTGTTTTTTTGCTCCTTTTAAAATATGAGATGCAGTTGTTCTAACAGCCTCTGGCAATTTGGAGAGGAACATGCAGGTGGAGTTTGCTTTGCACATGTTCCTGCTGTGTGCAGGGGTTGTTTACTGCTCAGCTGAACAAATTGCTGAGTGTCCTTCTGGAGGTCTTGAACAGTTTAGCAGAGAAATCAGAAATTAGGTTGCAGGGACTGTTGTTTTTCACTACACGTGAAGTCAAACAGTTTGTAAAGGGTCGCTGCCTGCTGTTCCCACAGAACCTTGGAGGAAAATCCCTTCTGGCATTATTTCTACAGAAGTCTGTGTTGTTTCCTTCTCTGATCAAGATGAGGGACTTTTCTAAGTGCTTATACGTTTGCTAATAATCAGTCTCCATATTAGAGGTCTGCAAACTTTTCTTCCCTTTCATATCTGATTTGGTTGAACTGTTTACTTTGGGGTATTTTTATCTTCCCATTACTGTTCTGTTTGCTGGTTTTTGTTTTGTTTTCTTTTTTTAATTAAGGAATGCCAGCCTCAGAGAGGTTAGAAACGAATAAATCATACTGTATTTCAGAGTCACAACAGGAGTGATATCTGGTTCCATAGCTTTGCTAAGCTTTATGAAACGAGAGAGACACAATTTGAGTATCACTCTGTCTGCAAATATTGAAATGTTATCCTTTTTTTTTTTTTTAAACAAGGTAACACCCAAAGTTATTTTGTTTGAACATGGCTAAGAGAAGAAAAATCAATTTTCTCTTTTCTGTCCTTCTATACAGATATTTAAACTATTTCCCCTAGAGGGTTACTTGCATCTTCAAATTCCAGTACCCACAACTGAAAATGTAGGTGTTATCACAGGAACATAGAGTGTGGGACTCCTACCCTCAGGAGTTCAGTGTGTAAATAGAACATGATGGCACTTTCTGTAAAATGGTGATTAGGCAGAGACATAACAAATAGATTTCCTGAGGTGGCACTGTCAGAGTGACAGATTTCAGTTTAGGAGAGTGATGTTCTACAGCATCCGCAGGTCGAGTCATTCCCCAGCTATGGACACGCTGATCTGTTGGTATCAGCCAGGCTGTTATTGGAGAGGAAAGGGAACTAGGAAGAAAACAATTCAAGAAAACTCTTGTAAGTATGGCTACAGCATGTGTTTGGAGGATGTTTGAGCCCCAGCCTGAAGAGATTAATCTGTGGGAAGCTCCAAAACCACAGACAATAAAGGATGATATAGATTCCCCAGCCTGGAGCTGTGCAGTTGTGCTGACCTAATCAGTAACTTCAGTGTCGCTGCTGATCCCTGGTGACAGAAGGGCAGATGATGCATATGTCATCCCCTGACGTCCATAACTCCAGTAATAACTGCACTAATAACATCCCTGTTATGTTGCAGTGATGGCCAGTGGGACTTGGCCTCATGAAGGTGTCGGAACAGGGCTGGGAGTTGGGTTCTGCAGGATCAACCTCTCACTGTGCCTGCAAGTGCTTGGAAACAACCTGTGGTCAAGGTAAACCTGTCATAGGAAAGACCAGTGGTCTGAATCTTTACTTTGCAATAAACCAACTGAATTCTGTTATTGTGATGTGAAAATCCACTGGGAGTGATCAGACATAAGGTCAGCTGGTCTGAAGGGTTTGTTACTGAGTTCAGCCATAGCAGACATTCTGCTGGAAGCTCTCTGAGGTAGGATGAGTGTGACAGAAAAGCTTGGATACAGCTTTAGAGGTGATGAGTTTTAAAGGATTTGTTAGATTTAATTCAGAGTTGAGAGGCTTATAGTAAGAACACAAGATAATAATTAACAGGAGTGAAGTTAATGTACAGAGGGAAAAACTATTGTGCAGCATAATGAGGAAGAGAATGATGTAGTTCTGCAGAACCTGATAATTAAACCCTTGCTGGGGGGGATTTAGAGAGCCCCCACATCTTTGTACAAGGGATACAAGTCCTATCAAAATTATTGGAATGCTTCAGAAGTAACATGATGAAGTGCTATTTTTTTCTCTTCTTCTTAAACAAGAAACAAACTTCTGCCCTGTGATGCTTCTGGTAGACCTGAGAAAGGTGTCAAGGAAGTGCCAATGACAGAGATTTTATTCTTAATTTCCAAGCAGGAGTGTTTATTCTCTGAGATTTTCCAGCCCATTTGGATGAAGAACAATCTCTCCAGATGGCCACACTCATTTGTTCAAGGGCTGGAAAGCAAATTCCTGTTCTTGAATGTTCCAGCCATATTGTAGATGTATTAATTAGATTAAAAGTAGTGCCTTGTTCAAGTCCTTAATTTCCCTTAAGGGGTTTGTTAGAACATAGACCAAGTCCTGGCTTTCCTGTTCAGCTCTTCTCTTTGTTGGTTGCTGACACTGCTGTTACCCTCCCCCTCAAAACAGATGGTGTTGCTTTCCTTCTGTTGAGTCCAATTTGACCATTTTTGTTTATCATACCAACCTCTTGAGGCTTTTATTCAATCTCTAGGGAACTTGAAGCCTGATCCTGCAGTATTACACAGTTCATGGGTTAAAATTCAGATTAGGAAATGAATATATTTTGCTGTTTCACTTCCTTTACTATTAAGCTTTAATTTTACTTTTTCCTGTTTTGTTCTGGTTGATACACCTTCCAAACAGGTTCTTCTGCTCTTAAAGCTCATTCAAAATCAGGTTATCTTTCTTTTCCCCCAAAAAAGAAATATTGGTATCATCATAAAAGTATGATATTTGTGTATGAATGCCATATTTATACCAGTTAATATGAAAATATATTGGCTTGCAAGAAGGATGTGCTTAACCTAAGGCATACAGATTTATTTCTTTTTTTGCTGAGTTTTCCAAGTGGAACATACTAACCAGCTGCTGGCTCGGTATGAAATATATACATGTGACATTCAACATTAGAGCTGAGTGAAATACCTGTAGTAAAAGACTTATTCATTGCTCTAGGGAAACAAAGAATCCGAAGAAAAGAGAAAGATAGTGAAATCTTTTACAAAAAGAAATAAAAGGCCCCATTTTTGTACGTATATATCTGGCTGTGGGATAAATTCAATCTCTGCTACAATCTAATATCCTTTATTTATGAATTTATGGGACTCCATATGGAAAATAAAAGGCAGTTACAAATCAACAGGGAGGAATTGTGAGCACAAGAATTTCATTAAAAAGAAATGTTTGCAACTTTTCTTTTGCTGCATTGTTAAATAAACGTGAGCAGACCAGTTGTTTGAGGGAAGACATCCGCTCCTATGGTTTCTTGACTAAATGTTAATAATTCCTTTCCAATAAGAATCTTGAGAAATTTTGTATATTACAAAGTTGCCTCTATTGCAGAAATTAGGATGAGATCTGGGAATGGAAGTGTTGATAAAGAAATATCTAGATGAAAACAGAACAAATACAAGTCTGCTACTTCTGTGCACAAAGGCAGCTGAGAAGGTTCACAGATACTTGCACTTAAATTCATATTTAGAAATAGCTTTCTGCTTTTTCTTCATGTGCTTGTCTGTCCAACTATAATTATCCATCCTCCTTTTTCTCCAATTACATGCTGTATAATGTTTAGCAGCTATTCCAAGAAGCAGCTTATTCCTGTGTGACAAGATTTAATTAAACTTCTACTGAAATAATTAGTGAGGGTATCTCAAAAGGCTTTTAAAAATCAATGCAGTACTGAGAACCAAATAGAGTTAACACTGTCATCAAAGATCAAAGTCACCAAAGAACGTGACTGAAAATTAAAACCCCAGCAACAGTGTAATGAAGAAGCATACTGAAGCAGTTGTGATTTTCTGCCTCTTGGGTCCTACCTACAAATTGATTTGACATGGAAAATTTCCCTTAGGAAGCTTAAAAATAGTAAATTTCCATTAATTACATAGCAAATAATGTTCTTTCTATAATTTATAATCCATTAGGAAGTTTGTTTGGTTTTTTTGTTGTTGTTGCTTCTTTCTCCCCTTATCTGGGTTTTCTGCTTTGCCAGCGGAGATTGGCTGGAGGTTGGTTTGAGTGGTTGTGCTTTCTGTTGCATCCCGTAAGTGGGGGCACAGAAAAGGAACCAAGCAGAGTAAAGTGCCTGAAGCATGAAATTCCTTGGGCACATCAGAAATCCCAGGCTGCAGGCACATTCTTGAGGATCTCAGGAGGTCAGGACAGCAGCTTTTCCCAGTAATGTGTAGCCTGCTGTTTGCTTCAAGCAGGACACTCTTATCCCTTTGTGGGGAGTAATTTGTATGATGAACCAAGTCCTCCCTCTGCCTGGGGACTACGCCTATGTAAATTGAATTGGGGATTGATTGATTTTTGCAGGAGGTAGATGAAGGTGCCTTATTCAGCAACGCAAGGTGCACTGCAATTTCTGCCCTCACTCCAGCCCTGTGCTGAGCTGCTCTGGGTGGGTGGCTGGGCACAGTCAGGATCTGCAGAGCTGCAGGAACCAATTGGGCACAATTTGCTCTCCCCATGCCTGGACATGACAGATTACTCCAGTGAAGGTAACTCTGCAGAAGGAAATGCTCAAGAACCTTCTCATCTGGTTTGCATTAATGGGTCATTTTTTTCCTCAGGCATTGACATTTTATGGCTCCCTCTTTTATTTTTAAGCACCATAATGCACAGTGAGCTTCTGGAGTTCATGGCTGTACACCATCACCTAGGCCATAAACTTGGCAAGATTTTGACCTGGCCTTTTATAATCGTGCAAGATTCTTCAGAGCTGCAGTATCAAGTGTGGGAAACATGAATTTGGCAGATGACAAAAATGCCACAGCCTCAGGTCACAAGACAATGGCTCATGAGGGAGCACTTGCCTGCAGGTGGGAAAGTGTGCCTGGCTGCTCTGCCCAGACCCTGTGAGACTGCCAGAGAGGGCCAGGGCAAGGCAGGATCCTGAGCCAGCCTGGCTGGCCTGTGGGAGCATCTCCATGCTGGGACCTCCCCCTCCTTCCAGTGGTTCATTCAGTTTGTTGAGTTCCTGTGCCAACCACTGGGACAGCCATTGAATTTCTGTAGTATTTATGACTGAATTCCTCTGATTTACACTGCCTGATGCTAAGGAGTGCATCCCTGCATAGAAATGTAATTAAAATATCAAGAGCTAAAAGGTAGAAGAGGTTTAGTGGATATGTGCTATATGTCACAGGTTTGTCATCTCTTCTGAGCTGTGCTGTGCTTGGGTTGAACTGTGAAAAGCTGAATAATTCATTCAGAAAGTTATGCTAACTCAGTACGGCACTGAAACACTGAAGTTTAATAAATAATTAATTAAAACATTTATTCTGTAGCCATGCTACAAAGTAGCTCAAGCCTTACCAAACATGCTGAGCACTCAAATGCAATTTTCTGTGCCTGCAGGATCAGGGTTCCTTCAGTGTTCCTGTTCTGCAGAAAAATAATTCCTTTAAAGCCTCCTTAAGAATTTCAATTAAATAATTAAAATCAGGAACAACAAGCTATGATTTGATATGTAGGTAGGTATGTAGATATGTGAGTTTCTGTATCTGCAGGTATATAAATGAATAAATAAATGCCAATCTGTAGGAGAAAGCTGGGACTAAAGTACAGTGAAATACAGTCTAAGTAGATGTGGTAGAAAGTTACTGCAATCTAATAATGTTTTTCCCATGTGACTTAGCACCTTCAGAGCAAGTCAGTGCTGGAAAATGGCTAAAAGGCTGCGTTTGGGTTTTGGTTTTGAAGTGGGCATGAAACAGCAAAAACAAGCTTAAAAATTTAAGTTGTAGTGACATGTTGTTCATGCACAGTGTTAAATATTATAGTTATTTTTTACAGCCTGCTAAATTCCTTTGACAAGGACAAATACCTTTTATAATAAAGGATAGTAAGTGGAAGGCTTGAACCTCTTAAATGATCAGGTATGTCATGATATTCCAGTGATTACATTTTGAGGTGCTGTCTTCAATATACATACAAGGATAAATCAAAGCATTGACTGATGAGAAGAGTATTCAGCACAACTCCCATGCAATATGGCATTGGCAGTGGAGACAAGAATTGCTTGTTTTTTGAAGGTGAAAACCTGATCCCGTTCAAAAGCCTTTCCTGCTGAGAATCCTTATCCACAGTCATAAATTTCATTGTATTCAAGCAACAGAGGCTGTGGTGGGCTCTTTTTGAGAAATGAGAGGTATTTTTAAAATAGGCATTTTAAATATACTTCTGAACTAATCCTACTTAATACACCTTATGTCTATATGTCTGTTTCACCATAATAAATTATTATTTTAAATATACAGTCAAGTCTTTAGATATTTTCACTTCTGTCCACTTAGAATGATTATTTTATAGTCTGATTCATCTGCAGTCTCATACTTGGGCAGAAAAATAAACCTGGTGCTATGCAATTGTTTTTTTCCTAGGTTCTCTCCTGAAATGTTTAGGTATAGAATATAAAATGGGTCTTCTGACAGTAATAATTAGACAGGATGAGACCACAGAGGAGAGGAGACCTGGTATTTACATAACTATGAAAATGACAGCTGCCTAAGTGATGATGGGGAAAGAAGAGGATTTAAAGAAAATTTGTTTTCTCATTTCCTAATTCCAAAAAATTGTGGAAGAAGGTGGCAGTCACCCCTGTAACCACACTTGATTGATATACATGTAACCACAGTGCTCATTCATTCATTAGGGCTTACTTAAATATAACAAAAACATTTTCCTAAATGTCCCTTGGATAATTAAATAAATGTCTTTTCCAAAGCAGGCTTTGAATCACGATGATGTCCTGGGAGGCTATCATCACTTCCAGCAGCCATAATCATCATCTCAGAGAATGGAAATACACTTAATCTGCAAACCATGCCACTCACTGTGAATGAGCAAGGGAGGTGGCCTGCAAGCCTTTATCAGGATGGATGAATAACTAAATGTTTACAATGAACTTGTCCCTTTAGTGCTGAGAGTTGAGGATTGCTTATGGAGCCAACGAATGCTGAGGTTTGTGGATGGCAACTGCATGCAGGGCTTAGAGTCAGCTTGGTTTCCCTGGGTGATGTTGCTCAGTAAATGAATATTCTTATTTAAGGGTATTCTTAGGGCAGTTACAGCTCCATGGGGAAGGACTTGAGGTATTGCACCTGTGTTAAAGTGTAAGAGTCAAAGAATTGGGTGAGCCACAGTGTTGGGCTGGAGCACCCAGGACATCCCATTTGCTGCAGCTGGTTGTGTCTGTAGATTTGGGCACATTTGAACCTAAATCTCCGGGTGATTTTTTTTCTTGTTCTTTTTTTTTATTTTTTTTTCTCTCTTTCAATACTGATTTTGGTATCTGTCAGTTTAATTTCTTTGCTGCAAGTACCTTACATAATAGCTTACCATGGCATACATGTAATGATTTGTTGCATTTTTATACTGCCTGTAGTTTACCTGTCTGGGACCACAAGTCTCTTTGATATTGTTTATTAAACCAGTGTCTTCTTGACATAAAGCAAAGAGGCACGGGAAATGCACGAGCTCAGTCACAGTGCTCCAGGCAAGAGATAATGGTGCACACACAGTGGGAGGGGAAAGGCTCCCAGGGAATATTGAAGCAGACCAGGTCACTGAAGGCAGAATAAGCATTCCAGCTCACATTGCTTCTGACAGGAACATGCTTGAGATTGTCTCCAATTCACATCTGGTTTGCCAGCTGTTAAGGTGTGGGACACAGTGTGGGATGCCTGAAGGCAGAGAGATGCAAACCAGAACAACCTCTGACCACAATACAGCAGGATTTGGGATTGTTGCATAAAGTGCTCAGGTTGGACATGTCACACAGCATATGTCTCGGCAGTCTGTGCTTGGTGAAAGAGCCTGTGCATGTTAGAGATGAGCGAGTTAAGTTTTGAAAAGTGAGGTTGAGACATGAGCAGATGAAGACAAGACATGATCAGCGTATATCTTCTTTCCAAAGTTGGCAATGGGGAAAATATGAATGGTGGTGGATAAGTTTGAGATGACATAAGGCTGTTGTCAGTCACCTGGTGAGGCAGTTCCTGGAACAGCTGTTGTTGAAGAGAGCTCCTTCCCTTTGTGTTCCTCTGGAGCAAATCTTTGCACAAGCTCTTGATGGCTGCTCTGTAGAGGTTTCTTCTGAGCCCATCTGCCACTGGCAGAGATAGCTGGGAGACTGTGGGGGTGGTGGCAGCACTGTTTTAACAAGCAAAACTGGAAACCATTTTATTTTGATTAATAAAATGTGTGTCTGTATGGCTAATGGAACAAAGAGAGAGACACCATCTTTCTGCTAATTCAGTCATTCCTTTTTTCTCTTCTCCAGCAGCTTTTAGGTCAGCCCCAGAGGGAAAAATGTCCACTGGTGAGAAGTGAGACTTCTCCATATTTGGTGACCCCCAAAACAAGCATCTGTAGGCAAAAGTAAAAGATATATTTCCCTAGGTACTATTTAAAAAATACAATGAAACATGAGTCTTTTGATTTGTTTTAAAGGGCTTTAGAAGAGTTCATAATTCTGAGGAGGTCATCATCATTGAACTCTTGATCCATTGCTCTTTTTCTGCTGGAACCAGAAGAAGGAAGTTTATCCTAATGAGTTGGTTGTGTGAGAAGGTTATACTTTGCTACCACCTGGAGACAGGAGCAAGAACAAGGACAAGGGGCGTAGGGCATCTAGAGACAGTTGGTGTCTAAAAGTATCATTTAAAGACATAAGGTACTGGGCTAACTGTAATATAGAAAATGAAATGTAGGGTGCCTGAAGGACTGGGTGTGATAGAAGTCTGTGTGTTTTGGCAGGGGCATTTAAAAGTGGAAGAGAATGTGCACTTCCAGACTTGGAGAAGCAGATAGGATAGAAAGTGAGATTGTAATTGTTTTAATGTTGTGGGATGTTTAATGTGTGGATGAAATTTTTATAAATTAGTTTATCCTTAGCAATAAACCTTTCAAAAACAATCTTCTTGGTGAGCCCCATTTCCAGCATGCAATGGAAGTTACAGAATAAAGCTGAGGGGAAATGCCATGCTGAACACAGCTATATGTTTGCCTGGCAGCAGTGATAAACAGCCAAAAAGCTGTGTTTATGCATGAAAACTGTCCTTCTGGCTTTACTTTTTTTTAAAGTATTTTTCAAAATAGTCTAAGAAGTCTTTTTTCCCAGCACTCTGTGGAGTTTGTGTTGCAGCCTTGCACTGGAGATCCAAACCCATAGAGCAGAGCACATTATGTGAAATAATTGGAAAATGGAGCTTTGCAAAAATGTCATTTGAAGCCATGTGGAATTGGCTGGTTGCCTTGTATTTGCTTTTAAGTTCTCCAATTGTTTAAATACCACCTTTGTAACAACAGTGCCATTCACTTGACAATTTGTCTCTTTATTCCTGATAATATGCATATTGGATACAAAAATAGCCATTCTACTTGTGATCATCAAACTTTAGCTGAATTTCAGACAAAGAATTTGGCAGATCTCCAGATAAAATATTACAGAGCAGCTCAAGCAGGCATTAATATTTGTTGCTTTTACACTTTGTGCTTTGAAATCTCTATTGCTTCTGACGTGTTCAAAAATAACAAGCTATTGTTCCCCTAAAACATGATTTGAAGTACATCTGAATGGAATAGTGCATTATTTTTGCATGGGGGTATGTCTAATGGAACAACAAAGACTAAATGTTACAGTGCAGGAGTTTTACAAAGCACCCCCTCTCCCTGCAGTGGTTTGCAGGGTGCTGGTGTTTCTCCAGCTTGGCCAAGCCACAGCCAGGCTGTCCTGTTTCGGTTTGGAAAGGAAGGATTGGACTGGCACATCTGCTTCCCTGGGCAGAGCTGTGTGTATTACTGAGGGTAAAACAGTCGGAGGTGGAGAGACCTCTGCCACGTTTCCAGAGTGAAAACCTGGCCACTGACTGACTTGATGGAAAAATTCTTCCTGAAGCCTCATCCCAGGCTGTGGCCAGAGGAGTGAGCTCTGTTGATATAAATCAATTTGTCTGAAAGCACGTGGTCCTAGTCAAGCATGCACCTGCCTTGTGGCTTTAGTGGGATGAGTTGTGTATTCAAGTTACTCGGGTGTTGGAGAGGCTGGAAATCTGGCACTTTGAATTTCAGTCTTTTGCTTTTTTGAGACACCCTTGGTTTCTCTGTCTTTGAATTGTTACAAATGTAATTCCTGATTTATTATCTCTGTTTATTGCAGTTAATGAAAGTAAAACTATATTCATTTTGAATAAATAGAATGCAGCAAAACTGTATGGGTAAAGTTTAGCAAAGCTGTGTTGGATACAGTAATCCTGACTACAGGCCCAGTGAGCAGGACTGCAGAAACAGTCCTAGAACTTCACTACTTATTTTCCAAAAGCAGTGGAATATACTGATTTCTTAATCACTCTGAATGTAACTAGCTGTAAAAAATAAATGTACCTGATTTCTGATCATAAATCCATGCTTAAATTATGGGATGTTTTAAAGCTGAGCATCTGAAGGATTAGAGAAAGGAAAAAAGCAGCATTGTTTCTTTAATTTCAAGCCAGATGCAAACTATGGCATCCAAGGACTGTCTTTTTGATAAGCTCAATATGGCTTATCTTCCAATAGAAGTATATATTGTTCTTCCCTTTAAGTATATTCTGGGATTCAGATTACTTTCAGCTGTTCCCTTTCTCCCCTTCTCAGTCTCCAACTTTGTTTTGTTTTTAACATGGCAGAGAAAATGGTTTGCTTCAAACTATGTATCTTTTCATAACATAAATTCAAGGAGTGGATGGCAAAAGACGTCTATGCATGGCTGGGCTAATGAGAAAATGACTCAGTCTGTGTGTCAAATGTTTCATATCACATAAAGTGGTTGACAAAGAAAAATGGATTTGCCTTAAACACTCAGAGCTGCCACAATAACTGATCATATTTTGTAGATTACAATGGGCTTAAGGCAGCAATAAACCAGGAGCCTCACTGCCTGCTCTCCCAGAAGTTTATAAATACCAAATGCAGCTCAGTAACAAACCCTTGATTTGCATTTATGTAAAACATATTTTGGTGACATTAAAAACCTTAATTGAAAGAGGAGAGCAGAAATGCAGGACTATAACCTTGTCAGGCCTCCCAGGAGGATATTCCCAAGTCACTGGGATACAGTACAAGCAAGTGACTGCTTTAAATGCTACCCTTGTATTCCCTGAAAGCGAGGGGAAGAATCTGCTTGGTGCTGTGCAAACACCAGGTATGCAGCCCAGCATTTTTTGGGCTAAAATTTCACACCCAGACCTGTAATCTGCTATCATAGGTTTCATTAGAGACTATCTGCCATTTTTATTGGTATTTTATTTTCATGGAATCATCATGATGAACAGATTTTCAATAAGGCCACGTGTTTTAGTTGTTCATAGTTCTTCTTGTTCCCCCCTTTGCATTAGATGGTGTATTGGGTGAATTTATTTTCTCCTCTGTGGTCAGATTCTCTGCTTTGTGTTCAAGCCATTCATAAATGAAGACGTCTGCAGGGAAGTGTAAATACCAAGCTCTATTATTTAGCATTCAGGTGCTACTGATGGAACACACGGTGCACTGAACCACTGACACTGCCTATCTGAAACTTAATGAAAGTGGAAAATTTCTAAGTCTGGAAAATGGGAGGGGAAATAAATATTTCCAGAAATTTCTGTGTTGTTTTTCTTCCTCAGTAAGGATTTTTTAAGGCTGTAGCATATGCCGTAAAGAAATTTTATGACTATTTTATGGTTGAAAAATAGTTTATTTCTAGGGTAAGTTTCATATTGTTATTTCCTCATCATGATATGTCCATTGTGTGCAATGCAAATGTATGGTTCCAGATATATACACATGTGCATTTATGAACTTAGCTTTAATTTGGTGGTCTCTTCTCTCGTGTAATTTTTGCATGAGAAAATGGCTATAGCATGACCTGAATTTTTAATATTAAATTGCTTTTCATACTGATATACCAAGGTAAAAGCTGAAATAGCATTTAGATAAAAAGAAATGTGACTGGTGTTGTTTTGTTACCCTCTTAATAAGTAATTTAAAATGTACCAAGTAATCTAGTTTTGTAAAACATTGTAGAGATTTACATTGCAGTTATACTAATGTTAGTGTACTACCTTAAATTCACTGAATTGTGAAACCTACTGCTTGTTTATTCTACTCTACAGAAAATTATTGGCAAAAATTTTTTGGTTTAAATTGGTAAAAGCAAAAGTGAATATGCTTTAGTGATTTAAATGATCAGTTTTATGTTTTCAGTTTATTCGAATAAGCTCAGATTGCCATGATTATCTGTAAGTATATGAATGTGACAGATGAGAGGGATTTACTGTATTCTTTCAAACTTGATGTTACTGATCTCAAGAGTGACTTGTTAAAGACACTGTTCATTACTGTAGCTTTTCTTCTGTATTGCTTATTCTCTAAGCTAAACTTACTGAAGCCATCTGTGAGTTTAGAACTTAGTAAATTAAGAGTAAAACAGAAAAGAATGGTTGAAAGATGAGAGAGCAAATGTTTTGGCATGTATAGAACATGGATATAGCTAATAACTCCTGTAATGCTGAGGTTTGGATTTGGTGACGTTTAAAATAACGACCCAGACATGTCAGAACATTTATATTTTGCCACCTCTGAGGGGGTGGAGGGGATCTGACTTTTTGCAGTGGTATCTTTATGTAAAGCAAAAAAGAATTGGTAGCATTATGTTGAGATTTTTTTTAAAAAAGGCAGCAAAATCAGTATCAATTTTCAGTGGAGATCCTGCTTGTGATTTCAGTGTTCCCCTCTTTACAAGTCTTACACATTTTTATAGTATCATCATTGTGCATTAAAAAATACAGGTATCTTTTGGTATAGTAATAATTTTTATGTACTTTTAATTTCCTGTGCATGAAAGAAGGTGATACAATTATGACATGAAAATGGGGAGGTCAGGGAAAGGCTGGAGGAGAATTTAGGTCGGGTTGGTGGCCTTGGCGTTTGACCCAGAACCATATCTTAACAACACTCAGAATCCAGCTCTCCGTTTTCTTCACTGATGGGTCAAAACTGACACCAGGCTGAGCATACATAAACCAGATCCTTTTGGTTTGGTGTCACATTCCTATAGTGAGTGCCCCTTTCTCCAGACCAGCTGCCAGCAAAGGTCGTTCCCTTGGAGTGAGTCCCCAGTGCTGGCAGCGCATCCCTGGTGTCCCACAGTCCCTGAGCAGCACCACTGAGTTAGATGCAGGACTTGTCCACAAAAGGAGGGAGAAGCTTCTTACAGCAAAAATCGCATGGGGTATGCAGAGGTTCAGATGACCCTCTGCAGCAGCTGCACAAAGATGTCTCACTGTGCAAAACGTCCCTTCAGGGGCTGTGCACCAGCAGCGCTGCTGTTCTCTGTCCTGTGGGAAGTCCTGGGACAGCCGTGTCCCCTGGGACAGCGGAGCCGCCCGAGGCTGTGTCAGAGACCTGCACTGGCCAGACGGGCTGCAGAGCTGTTGGAAGGAAAATACTAAGCATTTGGAAAACTGCATTTCTCATACCTTTCACCTTTCATTGCAGTTGTTTCTTGCCCATCCTAGCAGCAGCGTTCTGGGCAGAGAGCAGGACGTGCTCTCACACTGTGCCAGAGAGGGGACAAGGGACCTGCCTGTGCTGCTCAGATAGGCAAATGCAGGGCTGTGGCACCAGCCCGTGCGTGGGGCGACATTATGGGCACTCAGTAGCTTTGTGAATGAAATGTTATTGCACTCCTTGGTGCTCGGAGGCTGGTTTGCATACAGCTGCATGTCTTTGAATACCATTAACTGAAATTAATTAGGTAGCTGCTTCTTAATTCTTTTGACTGTAATCCCATATCACAAGAACACCATATTCAATCCAGCACAAGCCGCTCATAGGAGAGGCCCAGACCTAAATTAGCATCTAATCTAAATTAGCTTTAAACACTTGAAAGTCTGGCTCATCTAGATTGGGTTAAAGTCATTAGTGGTGAACTCTTAAGAGTGCTGTGTTTTGCCAATGGTGCAAACATCTCCATAAAGATTAAACCTGGGTTTCTTCAGTGCTAATCATTTGTATCTGAATGCTACAGTTTTGTTGATGTAGTTTAGAAAGTCAGGAGTACATGGGATTCCTGAAAACCGGGGTGAGAATTGAAATTTCTTCTGTCTAGGGTTCAGGGAGCATGTGTGCTTCCACCAGGGTGAGCCCAGGCTCACTAAGGGTATCTGTTCAATTGCTGTAATTGGTGAACAGTTAGATTAATAGTAAGGTGATAATTTCCATTTAGTAATGAGTGGTTCTACTGTTAAAACATAAAATACATAGGAGAAATTTTATTTGGAGAGCATTTTCTCCTTTCCTTGTGGTTAAAGTCATATAGTGGAACAACTTAGACTTTGTGCACTGATGCTTAGATGTAAATACCAATTTTAGGAGCAAGAGGAATCGTTCAAATCAACCCCACATCTGTTTGTGATTAGAGCAGACCATCATTAGAAGAAGTGGGGCCAGAACAAATAAACCCTTCATAAATAGAAGTATTCCTCTGAGTGAAATAACTGTACTGAGGTCTAAAGGTCTACTTTGATATGTAGTGATTATTTGTATAGTTAGGGCTTTGTGCTTCAGCTTGCAAAAATTTACATTGCTTATTAATTATAAAGAACATTGTACTGCTGAAAAAGTTGTTAGTCTGGTGATACTTAGCTCTAAATATGACTTGAAGTAGGGTGGGTTTATTATTTAAATAGCTATTCAGCTGTGAATCCTTGAGATGTCTCAGTACAAGAACTATTGGCATTTTGCCATTTTTCATTATGATCAATGAGCTGATTTGCAAGGCAAGAACCCTGCATCCCTCCCAGCACATGGCAATGAGTACTGTGCCTTTGGATATGGAAATATGCTTTACAACAGATGGACAAATATTATCACTAGGCAACTGCATGAAGACAAGATAATCCTTCTACAAAATTGCCCATGGAGCTTTATGCAATCAGAGGATGCATTTTGTGTGTGTGTGCGCTATGAAAAAACAATTTTTTGTTTGGTTTTTGGTCCTGTAACAGTGATGTTTTGTGGTCTATGCCACTGTTTTGTGGACAGGGTAAGAAATACTGTAATGATAACCATGAAAAGGTGATTTTTTTTTTTTTAATCCCCTTACCTGGATGTTTTTAGTTATGCCATATCTTCCTGAGCAGATGGCAGATATTCTTGTTTCCACAGGTCCTGCCACAGTGTCATGCACGAGGGGCTGACAGGAGGACAGGAGTTTATAACTGGGTGTATTGGGGTGATTCTCCAGTGCACATGATGACTCCTCACCTCATGGCCATGTGTGTGCTCTTGGTCTGTGGCAGTGCTGCAATTTAGCCTGATTCTGGTTGCAGGAGAAGTTCTGTTTGCTGCAGGTGAAGTGTTCAAAGAAACAAACACCAAATGTAGCTACTGGCAGGAGGAAAATCTGGGTTTGTGTCCAGGCTGTTTGTTGCTGTTTCTGTTTTGTATTGCAGTCACATCAGAGATCCTCTCTCTGAATTCAGGGCTTCCTGTTGCCTGTCATTGTGCAGCTACAGAAAGGTCTGATCGTTGCCCTGATGGCTCTATTGAGTGGATAGATGAGAAACACAAAGGCTTGAAAAAAGGGAAAGCAATAGTTTTCACAGTACAAGTTAGTAATAACAGCCCAAGAAGAGTGTGATTTAATAAGGTGCCATCGGAAGCTGGACTGTGCATCCCAGACAGTACCACAGACCATTTTTATCCTGTTTCAGAGCCTGGAGCAAGATAAACCTCTACCAGAGCCTGAGTGGGGTACAGAAATACAGCGTTGCTTAGGAACTGGATTCTTCCTGGTTTCCCTTATTTGTTTGTCCTTGATAGCAGCACAAAAACTGGTGAGTGGCCTTGCAGAGAATGATGTTACCATGACCTCTGAGGTTTCTATTACCATCAGTGCTGCCATAGAAATATGACTTTCCACTTCTATTATGTTTATGTTAATCTCTTTTCACAGATATTATGTGTGAATGAGGTATTAAATATTATGATTTAAATTTGAGAACATAGATGGATAAATTGCAGAGGAGAGGTCCTTATTAAGGCTGCTTTCAGCTGAGATCCTTAATCCTACCTGGTCACAGTAAAAGAAGTGTGCTGGTGTTGTGAACCAAGCCCAAAGAATCAAGATGGGAACAGGCTTCTCTTTTCCAATACCTCTTAGAAGGGAAAAAGGTAGTACTGCCTATAAGAGTTCTGCAATTTGATGTTTAATTCTGCTTTTCTTTTATATATTCCTATCTTATCAGATCTTGGCCTCATCCATCCAAGGGCTAAATACTTGTAAAGAATTTTGATCCTTTATGTCAAACAATTATTTTTATGTTAATTTATTTACTATATTTTTCATTCTGCTTTTTTTTATGCTAGTATGAACATTTTTACAGTTATACATGGCTTTTAGCAAGCTCTCTATTTGTTTGTCATTTCTGAAGACATGGATCAGCTACCCAAATTACTGATACTGTTACTTAAGATTTATTTTTTTTGGTTTTGTTGTTATTAATAATTCAAAAATATCTAATTAAAATAAAATGCTTTTTAAACATTTTGGCAGATCACTATTTAAAAATAATAGTGAGTTTGATGTAATGCAGGGAGCGTGCTATGGAGCAGGTAAGGTAAAAAACCAAACCAGTGTTGGGAACAAATAATTCAACATTGTGGTGCCAAGCGCAGCTGTGCTTCTCCACTGAGTGCTTCTAAAGCAGCTCCAACCCCTTCATATGCTGCTAATATCTCTGTTTCTGTGGGGTCTTAGTGGGCCCTGGGTCCCCTATACCCCCAACTCCAAAATCCTGAGGTCATCACTGAGTCCCTGGCTTCTCCAAAGGCTCCAGGTGGGACCATGCCTGGCTGCTGCCCCCAGGTTCTTCCATCAGCAGTGAAATGAGCTGGGTAAGGACAGGAAGTCATTTTGGCTTCCATTGCACACACACTGGTGACACATCCCCTCCCTGACTTGGCAAACTATTCCTCAGTCACAGTCACAACCACAACTCACGTTGGTACCATGTAATATCTCTCAAATATCAAAATTCTGCAAATGTATCAGCTAAGATTGTAAGAAATTGCAGCTCTGCTTTAGAGATGAGTAAGCAGAGTCAGAGGTAAGAGGAAGTGTGAACTAGAACTGGTGTTTGTGGTCCCAGGTGTGCTGTAACTGCTCTGTTATACAGCCCCTCAGTCTCTAACTCAGGCTTTGCCTTTTGCACTCATTTAACTCTTGCTAACAACAGCTTCAGAAATACCCTTTTGTTTCTTCCGAGTAAGTGTTAGGGAGAGTCTTGATCTATAACATCAGTATTCTGTCACCTACTATATACGTTTGTAATTAACCTGTTATTGGAGAGGTGTTGTCTTTCTCATGGCCTCCAGAATGACCAGCCACTGAAATGATGCAGATGGGCCACTAAAAAGTAAATCAGCCTGTGTTGATGTGATGGTAACATCTCATATAGACAGAAACTTTGCATCTCCTCTGAACTTAATTCACTCCTCTCTGCCTTTCTGGGCTGTGGGCACTGAGATTATTTGGCAGCTGTTTGCTGTAGTAGTAAATTTGGAAATAATTCAGTGAGCTCTAGTAGGACCAAGGCTTCTGACAATTGCCTGAGGCTTCTGCAATCCCCTGACACTACAAATCATCACGACCTTGTGATGCCACCCTGATTCCAGAGTGCCAGAAAGGAGGAGTGCCCGACGTTGTGCTGTGGGAAGAGACATCAACCTCTGTTGGTGCCTCCCTCCTTCCACTGCCACCTAATTGTTTGGGGAATTGGGAGATTCATAAATAAGAGAGATTAAATTCTGCTGTCGAGACAGAAGTTTGGCTTTAAAAAAAATCATGAGTTCCAGAACAGTCATGCTTGTGTGCAAGATGGCTGTGTAATTGTGGGATGGATTATCATAATTTGTAGGTAATTTGGAGCTTGTGACTGCTTGTAAATCCTAATTTAAGGTGCTGAAGTTGTTGTTTTGGTATGGCTTTGTTTGGAGTTGATGAGTGTTTCCATGATAACTGCTAGTCTCACTTATTTTTCTAAGTTACATTTGAACAGGCATGTCTACTGACATGTCTGTTCCTGAATCAACTGAGCTCTCAGGGAATAAGTACCCATTGCAATTATGAACATTTAAATGTTTTTCTAAGTGTTAAATATTTACATATTCTGAAAGCATGAGGAATTGGCGTTTCCTTGATCTGACCTTTCTTGTCTGAAGTGTTCCTACTCTGTAGTTTGCATGTCACCTATTATTGTAGAATTTTTTTTTTTTCAGTAATTTTGTCCAAATGCTGCAAACAATAAGAGTTAAAGCCCAGAAAGTCCGGAGCAGAATCAGTTTCTCTTGATGATACATGTTTACACTCCAGAGCCAGTGTGCTGCTAGTGCCATTTGCTCCCACCTTTGACTCTTCTGAGCTGAAACCACTTCGCTGAGTTAGCAATGATGCCAGCATTGCTGACTCACAGTCTAACTCATATTAATGAACCTCTCTTTAAAATTAGTGGCAATTTTAATGAGATTTGTGTTTCTCAGGCCTTCATCACTTTCCACAATTATCTTGAGCTTGAAAAGTCTTCAAGAGAGTATTTATATTAACATTATCATGTGAAAATATATTTTGTGGCACTGGGGATGCTGATGGGCAGCTAAGGATTCTTCATTACATGATCTTTTAAAATGTTGATTTAAAAGAGTTATTCTTCTTGCCATGATCTTATCTGCCCATTTGGTGACACAGTTCCATTAAAGGTGGGATTCAGCTGACCAGGAGACCTGTCACACACACAACCCCCTTGATGAATCTCTTGCTCTGCCTGGCTCCCCTTTGAGATCACCTGTACTCAGAACCTGGGGTGGATGAGTCACTGATCAAACTAAAACATGCTACTCGTTTTTCCGTGCAAAAAACGGACATGGAATAAATGGTGAAAAAAGGCATCTCCTAAAAATGAACAAATGTGGATTTCCAACGGTATCTTGCAAGAATGTAGATCCTAACCTTTACATCTGTTTGTTATTGAATAGGCTATAGATTAAGGCAGTGCTCTCTCTGAAAGCAAGTGTAGTGCTCTGTGTTGGGGAGTACTTTTTTAGGTAATATAATAAACCTTCAGAGATTTGAGGCTGAGTTATTTTTTTAATTTCAAGTGGAAAAGTGAATGTTTGCTACTCTGATTGCATTCCAGATAGAAGTCCTGTTTTCACCTCCCGCTCCTGTTTCCCAGGATTAGTCTCTCTTATATTGAATCCTGCACTATAACGTCAAGATATACTTTTTGTTAGAAAAATGAAAACCGGTTATGTTCACTGACCTACGTACCCATATTAGGTGTCTGCCTCACCCCATTTTAATTTGAAAACCTTTCCTTTTGATCTTATAAACCTCTCATTCTACAAGTTCATAAGCACTTCTTTTGTTTCATGGTGTGACTTGGTTGCACTCACTTGGTTCAGCTGCAGGGAATGCTGAGAATGCTCATAAGTCATGGTGGGATTTGGCCTTTGTTAGATGTATGGAAATTTTTACCTTGTTAGGTGCTAGTCTGTTGCAAAATCTTTTGTAGCTCTTACAGGAAATCCCAGTTCTTCATTTTTTTTTTTTTCCTGTGAAATCTTCCTTTTCTTTTCCCCACCATTTTGCCAGAAGCACTGCATGGCTGAGAATGGAAAGCATTCTAAGAAGTCTGAACTGTTGGATAAATTACAATAGAATTAGTTTGGCCATTTCCTTTGAAGAAACAAAATTCTATTAAATAGAAATTAAATCACTTCCTCAGCATGCACCTGAAAACACAGGTACTTGTATCTTTCTGTGGCAAGAACTGGGTGAGAACAGAACCAATTTCCTGTCCATTCTGCATCTCAGCATGTAGCTTTGACAGTGACCACCCAATCCCCAGATTTAGGAATGTTTCTCAAGATTCCTTATTGAAGGGTGAAATTATTTAGCACTTATCTGGACTATTTAATAACATGCAAATTATTTTTTAAGTCTATAGAATCTTTAGTAATTTTATTTATGCAGATTTTTCCCAACAAAGAAATCATTTTTACTTTCATAGGATGAAGGTTAAATCTTTGCTGGGGTAAAAACATTATTTTTGAGTTGTTCTGGGGAAAAGAAAAGGTCATTTATAGTGTGTATTGTTCTTGACTTAGGTGTTTCTTCATTGAAACTCTTCCTGAGATTGGTAGTGATAAAAAGCATTTGTCATCCAGTGCATGATCAGTGACATATGTGAAATGAGTTTATTTATTAGGTAAAGATTTTCAAAGCTGTACTGCTAGAAAACCAATATTTTTCTCACTATTTGCATTTATAGAAGCAATAAAGATCTTGGTGTTGTGGGTTAGTTAAACTTCTGAGCACATTAAAGGTTTAGAATTGCAAAATTTGCACAAAAACTTTTTTACTAGAATTTCAGTAAGCTTGGTAGAAGATCCTTGTGCATTGCATGGCTCAAAATTACACTTGGGCACATATTGCATTTGTAATATCAAAATTTAGTTCAGATTGATCAAAGCCTTTGTAATTTCTAAGACAGTTGGTTTCAACTGCAGGTTTACAAGAAAACCTTTACTCAAAGCACTTTCAGGCATTGTTACTACATCTTTTACAGCCTTTTGCTATAGCCTCTGTGCTTGGGTGCTTGATTGCTCCTGGAGTGAATATTGACTTTCTGCTGAGACAGACATGGCAAGCTGATGTGTTGTGTTTAATGTTTAAAAGTTACTCAGGCAGCCTGAGGTTCACATCCACCTTGGGACAGGAGGGAGAGAACAGAAAAGCAAGACAGAAAGAAAAAAAAAACATTTGTAAAAAGAGTTCTTGTTCAATAAATTCAAATCTGTCTCTGAATAATAGAAAAGCAGATTTTGAAAAGCTTCTAAATTGTTCCCTGAACTGAGGTCAAGGAAGAGAATAATGCCATTCACAGTAGAACACGGATCAATAAGAAATCCAAATAGGATGGTGCTTTTTATTATGGTTGTGTTTGACAGCATGAGTCGATGTGGAGATGCAGACCCTCTGAGTTTAGAAGCCTGAGTTTTCTGTATAAATAAGTGAGAGATGTGCTTCCCACAGGCCATTCCTGTCAAAGATGCGTGCCTGAAGTTGTGTAGCTTCTCTAAATTACAATGTTTTGTTTGATTCTGCATCTTAGTTTGGCAACACCCTCTTGAAAACTTGTAACACTTTACTGTTAGTATCACATGCCAAAACCATAATTTTTTTTCCAGATATGTTTTTTCCCCAGATATGGTTAGAACCTTAGCAGAGAAATTACAGTAGCCAGCACAGTTGTATCCTCCTTGGTCATGATTTACAAAGTCTATTAGTCCCAGTTAACCTGTATCTATAAGTGCAAAGATAATTGTGGTCCAAGTTTTGAAATGGGAGCATCTTCTGGCACACTTGAGTTACCGTGTGCAGTTGCTAAGACAACTTTTGAGTTTCTTTGCATTTATGCTGCTCTGGATTCAGCTCTTCCTTGACTTCTTTCCTCTCTTCCACTGAACACTGTCTCAGGCTGTCCTTCCACTGTGTCTCCTTCTCTTCCAAGAGATCCTTCCCTCTGTTCAGCCTTTCCCTCCAGTTCATCTTCCCAGTGTGTTATTCAGAGCCACCTATTTGAAAATTTTCCATGTTGCCCTTTCCACACAAGCCCATCACACCATCAGAACGAAATTCCTCGAAGTATTTCTGCTGGGAAAAAATGTGGGACACTTGGCATTAAACCACTAAGCTTTCATAAAGCAGTGCCATTTCTTCATGCGTCAATCTGTTTGGTCTTTTTAATTTTTTTTTTCATATTTTAATTAAAAATTATTTGGAAGAAAGAAAAGTATTCATTTTTTAACTTCATCCTATTTATAGAGTAGCCACCAAACTGTGATATCTGCCATGCTTTGAGGTCTCTCACTTGTAAAAAATTAAGAGAACTTCCAAGTATTTGAAAGCAAAAAAATGAGTTTTTATGTCTCACTCCTCCAACTGGCCCAGCTTTAATTTCAGGTTATTAAAATTCAGTTATAGTAACACTAAATATGGTTAATTCTGTAGGAATTTAGATTAAGCGTTTTGAGCCTGCAGACCAAGTTAGATTAAATAATGCTGCCATGTGCTAATAAATTTTTGTCTTCTAGGATTCTACCCACAAAGATATTACATTAGAAAATTGAGGCAGTTGCTAGGGTTTCAAGCATATAAATTTGGAAGTATTCTAACTTTGAAAGATGTCAAAAAATAAGCCTGAAATGATTCTCTGTGTTCTGTTCTCATCAAATGAATTCCGTTTGAGAAGCTGCATCTGTGGAGTTTCATTAGCATTACTTCCAAACCCAGTTACCACCCCGCTTTCTGGTTCTTGAGTGATGGAGTTATTGAATTCCTCACTGGATGAGGTTATGTGGAGCCCTGAGGATAAAATTCTGAGAGAGTCTATTGCTCTGATAGAATTTGTATGGATTACTTACTATCACAATACTGTTTCTTTGTTATTTATATATGTTTACGACATCTCATATAAATTTACAAATAAGAACAGGATAGTACAGGTCACTTATGAAGGGATTTCAGTAGTCACTCTGCCAAAGCTCTATGACTTGACATGGTCCTTCTGTATCATTTTAGCAAATTGACTAAGATGTTAAATGAACCCTTTGGTGTTTCCACAGTCTTCAAGATAACTGAAACTTGGATACAGTCTATATTTTGCATAAACTTTCATCTTCTTCCTCACCTTAGACTGACTCTCCAATGTGTTAATTCTTCTCATTTATGATTTTTGATATAATAAAAACAGCTTACATAGCAGAGAGAGCCTCAATTGCACATTAAACTGCCTTCTTTGCTGAGCTGAGAGAACTCACTATAAGGCAAATTTGAATTAAAGTAGTGCTGGCCATGCTCAGAATTCATTAGCTGTTTAAAAATCTTAGTACTGTTAGCTAAACTGATGTGGCTTTGAATGCTGATAAGGCTGGAAGCATAAATGCTGTACATGCAGCATTGCTGGGCTGTAGAAAGAATGGCTTAACCTGAACTCTGTCTTTTAAATATGCCTGATTTCAGTGGATTAGAGCCTGTAAAGAGAAATGAAGATTTCCCATCAGTATAGGAAAACAGAGTCTTCTTTACTCATGACAGACTGGTTAGGCACTACTCTGCAGCTGCCTCTGGTGTGTCCATAAAAGTGACAGCAGTCTGCTCCCAGTAACTGGGAACTTGCTGGGAGCAATATCCTGCTGCCCATTAGAAAGTCACAACAGTCTTTTAACATTTTCAAGACCTAAACTTCTCTACTCCTTTACTGCTGGATTATGTTATAAAATACTGATGTCCATTTAGAAACAGTTAAATAACTCTGAGTTACTTTTTTTTTTTTTCCTCAGCTAGACACATGGGCACCATCTACTACCCCGTAGCACCTCCTTATTGATCTCTATTGCACTGCATGAAATAGGCCAGGCTGTCATCAGGGGCACCTGGGCTGGCTCCAGGAAGATGATGAATCGATAGGTTAAACTTAATTGATGTGGTATATTTTTCTGAATGACTAAAGCTGGCCATATGCTACAGTGGAATTGTACCTTTTATCTTTGTTTTCCTGGGTCTTAGGCTATAAAACTCTAGGCTACATCCTTTACTCAGGCTTACTGTACATTTCTGATACCATAGTGCTCTAATATCTTGCTGTATGTCACTGTCATCTGGGCTGCAAGACTAATGCAAGAATTCATCTTGGCTGTGTTGCCCATATATCCTTTGCACAAGGCAAAAATATTTACCAGACTAGAGATAGAAGCAGCAGTGGCTGAGTAATGTTGTGCAAAATGATCTATGAATGCAGACCTCGATTGACTGGAAATGAAATATTGTGATAAAAACCCCATTTTTGAAGTGTGTTGTTGTGCCAAGGAGTGCATTGCCCGCTCTAGGTTTTTATAGAAGTTATACAGTTTAAGCATTATTTTTTATATACTAACTGGAACATTGAGAAAGTGTACTAGTGGGTTTGGAAAAATAGTTATTGTAAGACTATTGCCAAATTACCCAGTCAGACTACAATGTAAGCACTTTACAGCATTCTGTTTCTTATGCCATTCTGGATTAGAAAAGCTTTTAAACAAGAGAGGGAAGGTGTCAAGAGATGGCAGATTTGAGGAAATGAAAAAATTAAAAAGTAAAACATTTGTGTTACTTCAAGCTCATGATGTTTGTAGTAAAAGATCTAGTTTTGAGACACTCTTTAAGCTGGCAATGAAACAGCTCATTGTAAAAATAGTTTGGCTTTAAGATGTCCCTGTTATGATGCTGATGGATGGATTGTCTAAGAAGCATCACACCAGACTTAGAGACTGATACCCATACCAGCTCCCTTCACTTGGACTAAGAATAGGAAACTCTAAAGGTACCTTCTCTAAAAGTAAGTTGAAGTATCCAAAGACCAGAGTGTGTACAATGTTATCAATTTGATTTTCATCTGCCATTTGAACAGGTATGGAGGCACCTAAAAGCAGTAGGAGAACAGCATGGAAACCAGGAGAAAACACAAAGAAAGAGGCAAAGGCAGGAAGACTGGTGCTACGGCCCTTGGGGTGTGTGAAAGTTCCTGTTTTTCCTGAAAGTCGGGTTCTGCTTGATGAAGAGTTACTTGCTGCGTGGAGCAGCTGTGGAGCTGCCAAGGATTTGCAGGAATTGGCTGTGAAGGGAGTGGGGCAGGAGCTCGGGGCTGCCAAATTCGGGCCAGAGCAGTGTGGTGTGAGGAGAGCTCTGTGGGTGTACAGAGCTGTCTTGGTTAAACCTTTGCAGGAATGCTTTGATTCCCGGCGTGTCGGGATAAGTTTTGGAAGGTTTTCAAACTCGAAGTGTGGGATGTTTGAGGGGATAAAGCTTTGCTTGCTGTGGGTGGTGTTTGGAGACCCTTGGCCCCCGAAAGGAGAGTGGGAGACCTCTGTGAACCTGTGTGAAAAGGCAGGTGGGCCTTACTGTGGTTTAAAGAAGTTCCACCCCTTGGGGGTATTTTAAAATTTCTGCCAGAAGTTTGGTGTTTCTTTAAGTATGATACGTTATGGAGAAAAGCTCGTATCTATGAAAATAGTTTCTCTTCTAAAGTGGCCTGGAGCCCTTCAGATCCAGGCCGCAGTGGTACAGCCTGCCCAGCCAGAGAAGCAGCTGGGAAATGGCAGCTCTTGCTCCCAAGAAAGGGGAGATCCATTGAGAGTGACCTTTCAGCCCTTCAGATATTTCATAAATGTGCTCTCCTGAGGTGCTGTTATTTAACTACAGGCATCAGAACATGTTCTCCTGCTGGCTTTGCAGCTCTTGCCCATTGACAGGTCAGAGCAATCGACGCAGCTCCCCCCAGGCTGTGGCTTTGGAAAGGTCACACACACCCTGGCAAAGCCTGTCCCTCGCCTTTTAAGAACAGTAGGAATCAAATCTTATCAGTAACTGTGACCAACAGAGCTACAGGAGATACAGCTTAATATTCTATTACAGATTAGAACTGCTGGGGAAACCTCTGAAGTAAAACATAGAAGAAACAAAAAAATAAATGAAAAACTTTAAGGCTGAAGTCTTTTAGCATCCAGTCTGTCAGTACAGACTCTGCTGGATAATGTGTTGTGGATTTCTGAAGGAAACACATAAGGATTTCACTGAAAAATCACTGAATTATGGAGCTTTTTTTAAGAAAAAAAAAATCCCCCTCCTCCCCACCCCCCCAAAAAAATAAACAACCAGATCACCCAAAAGCCCAAGTGAATTTTACAAGAAAACGTTGCTTCTTGGAGGGTATTTTTAATGATAGGAAAGAACATATTCTGTATTTTATGTGTTTAAGTGTTCAGTGCAATTGTGGGGTTGTGCCAGAGTACAGGAATTTTTGATGCAGTACTGTCTTCTGGGATGCTGCATTGCCAGCTCTGCTGGAGCTGGGAGCACTGTGTGGTTGCAGCAGCTGCCTGTGAAACACTTATGAAGTGATGGCTTTCCTGCAGCACAGCAGGCTGGCATTCAGAGGGGAGGGAGAGTAGGAAAGGTACAGTTACAGAAGGTGACATTTTGAAATCATGCATGTGCTATGGGTGGCCAGACCAAAGATTCTGGTATCAACTGAACAAGGGCATGAATCTCTTGGGGAATGGGTTGTGTTGTATGTAAGAACTCAGAGTTGCACCTATTTAAGATTTAGAGGCAAGATGAGTGTCAGTAGTTGGAAATTAAAAGTTCATTAGCAGCCCTGGAACTGCACTGAGCAGGACATTTCTGTTCTCTGTGGGATATCCAAGCATCTGCTTTGCAATCAGGAAATGACTTTTCAGTGTGGTAATGGGAGTGGGCACTGCTAAAATTGCTGGGAGTGAGAACAGTACCAGAGATTAGTTTAACTAAAATTCATCAACCATATGCATTGTGTAAGCACAAGTGCCTCATGCTTCAGGTTGGTGAAAATCTTCCGAAGCAACACTAAGCACAATAGCTAGTTTAGAATCTGTGATAAGTAGGTGTGCTCTTAAAAACAGATTCTGTTCCCACCTGGAAAAGTTACCTGAAAGGAAGTAAAGTGGAACTAAATTGCTTGTGTGTGCATTCTCAGTCTGAAGAGTCGTGGTTGCATGTAGAAGAATTTGTCACATATCCAAGCAATGGATAGATTATTCTGATTTGCTTGGTTGGATTTGTCTAAGATACACTATTAATATTAGGCCATCTTACCTGCCTTGAAAATCATGTTTTAAAGCCATTTCCTAATTCTTGAGCACCTAGTTCATGGCTCCTAAAGGTCTGTTTGAATATCAGTGAAGCCAGGTACAAGTATAAGCTGCTTCTGAAACTGGTGCTTAGCATGTGTAAAATCCTGCTAAAATGGATAAGCTGAAGCATTCAGAACTGGAGGAAGCTTTCACATTCAGTTGTCCTATGTTCATTTGTAAAATGAGTATTGGTTTCCATAGCGTACAATGCATATATGCAGTAGTGCTTCGAGGGCCTCTGTCATATGAACAGATATAAGTAGAATGAAGAGATTTGGGATTTGGCTTTAGTTTTATTTATTTGTTTATATGGCCCCAAAGCCAGAGAGTGTGACATGGGGTTCTGCTGTCAAGGTTATGCACATTAAACTTGATGGAAGGCAACAGAAAAGGTTGATAGCAATGGTGTCTATTGCCAGCCATAAAGGCCTGCACAGTGTTCTTGCATTGCATCTCACTGCCTGTGTTGAAATGCACTTGGTTCCTTCACAGTCATTTATATCTTAATAAAAACCTGCTGCTTTTAAAACTGTAGAAAAATTCAAATGGCAGCTTGGTACTTCTAGTAATAAACTGCTGCTACATTCATCCCATAAAGCAGCTACAGCAGAATTCTGGAGTGGCCTCAGTAGCTCTGCACAGCCCTGCCAGGCTGGCTCTCCTCTCCTTGCTGCTGTAGCAGCAGTGAGCCAGAAGCAGGAGCTGTAAACTTTAAAATATGACTTTTCAGACAGAAAGCCTTTTCTTGCAGCACTGAAAGCTTTTCCTGCATTTCAAGTGAGTGGGAGATTGTTTCCCCAGTCATAAGTCTGACTCTAAATACTATAGCAACCAAAATTAGGCCATACATCATTCTAACAGTGGTTTTTAAAGAATTCTTTACAGGATCAATTCAGACCATAAAAAGCAGTAAGGTTTTGAACCCAGTCACTGAGAATAGCACCATCATGAATGTATCACAGGATGAAAGGGACTTGGGTGGCAGGAAAAAATGCTACAAAACTGCAGGAGGAACATGGATAGGGATGTAGCTGTTGACTATGTTTGATCTGTTGATTTGTGTGATAGTGCTTGGCATTATGATACCTTCTCATGGCTTTTATCAGAACTGCATTTGCTGTCTCATTGCCTTTCCTGAGGGAAATCACAGCATGATTGGGGTTGGAAGGGATCTTTCAAGATCGCCAAGTGTCCACACTCCCTGCCATGGAGGAGGCTGTTAGGAGAGCAAGGTGTATAAATGTCAGAGGTGTTTGCCCAGCAGCCTTGCTGGTTATTTTGTGTGCTGGGCTCTTAAGCAGGTGCTGCAAGCCTGGCTCGATGGACTTCAGGGCCTTGTAAAGTGATGTGAGTGGAGCTCGCAGCTCCAAGGGGAAGTAAAAGTTCTTGCCAAAGCAGTGAGGATGTGTGAATATACTTGATAAGGGTTCTCTGGAAATATTTCTTTACATAAATAGCTGATAGGCAAGTCTGCAGATAGATAAGAAGTTAAGGCCAAATTTATCATACCAATGGCTTTGCTGGGTGTACTAAATATTGATGTTCATTGTTAGCATGTGCATCACATTATGTGCCATTCATCTCAATATAAATACTGAAGTGTCTGACAAGGCATTACTCACCATGTATAACCTGTCAGAGCTTGTCACTGTAAATCATTCATACTGTTGCAACCTCATTAATTAATGGTTAAGGAAAAAAAGCCCCCACAGATTTTTATTCCTGCATGAGGAGAAAAGTTATGTTTTATTAAACCAGTCACAGTGTGTTAACCTAGTGAAATTCCCTGCTGAGTTTTATGTGTTTCTGTACACATTTATGACCTTTCTTATAATGTCTTCAAAGGTGGGATTTTTAGTATTTTCATAGTTGAAAATAAAATATCTGATAAAAATTAATGAAATTTGTGTTCTTAAATCCTTGAGGAAAATCCTTGGGAAAAGCAAATGAAATGCTCTTATATTTTAAGGACTAGTGCAGCCTGGAAAAGAAAATCTTTAAATATTTTAGATTACAGTGCTACTTACCCTAGATTAACAACCCTAGTTTAAATAACCTTAGATTTTCGGTCCACAAACAACTTTTCTGTTAAAGAGTAGAAGTTTATATTAAATATCCATGTAATATCTCTTTGCTGCTGCTGGGTGATGTGAGTTTTCTCTCTGGTTCATGTACCAGCACAGGAGGACAGGGGCAGAGCTGCTGTGCTTCACCTGACTTTGGTCATTTGATACAACTTCTCTTCCTTCGCCAGCTCAGATTTTTGTACACATGAAGCTGAAGTCAATTGGCTACAAAAGGTTGTCAAACACTGGCTAATCTATCCAGTATGTAAAATTAGAACTTAGAGGAAGGAATCTTGTGAAAGCACTAACAATCCTGGAGAAGATAATTAAACCTGAAATATGAATATAGTAACACCCCCCAGGAGGGGAAAAATCAATCCCATTATTGCATTAAAAGAAAGATGCTGAACCTCGACTCAGATGCCCTTTGTGTTCTGAATTGCACAACCTCCATCTGAATCTGGTTTTTAAAAAATTAACTGATAGGAGATTGGTAGCAACTAGTGGGTTGTGATTTTTTTTTTTTTTAAAGAAGGAAAAACTTCTTATTTCCACTTGAGATGTAGGAACTGGGAAGCCCAAGTGCCAACTCTTTTTGCAGAGGTGCAGCAGGAGTGGATCTACAACACTCACAGAGTTCCATCAGTGTAACTAAGGGCAGAACAAAGCTGTGGTGGGGTAACCATTCCCCTGGCAATACCCAGCTCCTGCAGCATGAGAGGGGCCATGGCCAGGGCCATACCAGTCCCTGGCTCCCCGTGCAGCCCCACACAGGACCTGTTCCAGGGGCAATGATGGAGGGAATGAGCTTGGTCACACAGCTCAGTCTCATCCAGGTGCGTCACCTGCACATCCCATTGCCCCTATGGACATCCCTAGGAACAAACCAAATGTTACTTCCAGGTACTCCAGGGAGTCTGAAGCTAATCATTTTACTTTGTTTCATTAGCCCAGCTGTAATGTAGCAGAGCTAATGCAGTCATATCCCAGTTAAGGTACCAAGCAGCTTTAGCTGCTTATCTGCCACGGAAAGAACCACATTCACTTTTGCGATGAAAATTAAATGTGGAAATAATTCCCTTTTCCTTTTTGGAATATTACTGTGCTATTAAATAGGCTTAAGACCATTAAAGAGTAATGACATGAAGTTGCATGCATCATTATTTTAAAGGAGATTGAATGAAAATATACTGTCTATCTGTTCCAGCCCTTGCCTAATCCTCAGTTTAATAGAGATTTGTAAGGGCCATGATGCACAGCCATTTAGTAATGAAGCAGTCTTCAGTTTCTAAAGCAGGAATTTTAGTATCTACACTATGAATGAAGGAAGCATAAAAGACATCAAAGATCTCGTTTTCTCAGTCTCAGTAACTTTAAAGTTTTTCTATTAAATAGTGTAGTCATACCTAGTGAAATGAAATGCAAAATAGTAGGAGAATATCAGATCCTTTGCTCTCAATTTCTTACTGTAGCAGCTGGTTACAACTGATTTCTGTAGTTACCTGTACTCATTAATTGCTTTTGGCTCCAGTGCCCTGGTTTGAGCAGACTGGGGCTGGTGCAGCATCTGGTGGCTTTCCTGTTATACCAATGAGGAGGTGAAACAGAAAGATCAGGTCTTCACTCCTAAATCCCATGTGGTAACTTGGGGTAGGTACTGAATCTGCATCTTCAAAGTGTGTCAGCTGAGCTTGGATTCTTAGCTGTGGTTCTGAAAATTAAGGTTTTATATAAATCTGTCACTGCTGAATGAATGACAAGATTAGAGCATGGGTCATCATCTCTTACCTCTGCTGTTCTTGCCTAAGCTTGTTTGTGTATTTGTGGGAGTCAATCAGCTTCTCTATTACATGTAAGGAAAAAAATAACCCAAAGATCCTTTAATGAAAGACTAGTTTTATGTGAAGGAAGCCTGACCTACACTGTCATTCATCAATGCATTTAATGTACAAGAGTTGCTTTTTGCCACAGAACAAAGAAGTTGGTGATGCCGAGGGAAATCACAGCCCCTTGGCCCTGCAGATCTGCTGCCTCTCCTGTGCCCTCGCTCCCCCAGCTCATCTTCCCCTGCCAGGCTTTGGGCCAGAGCTCCCACAGCTCCTGGGGCACATCGTAGCACACAAGGGGAAAAGGGTGGGACGTATGTCCACAAAAGTTTATCATCTTCCTTCTTGTACATCTACATTGCTTGGCCTGGTTTGCATTTTGATAAATCTCCCTGGAGTCTTGGATCAAACCTTCTCTTAGAAAAAAGTGCAGTTTCCTTAGGGTGGCTGAAAACTTGGTAGAGGTTGCTTCTCTGCTCCTGTTCTGAGAGAAAAGGATGCACATGTACATACAAACACAGAGAGAGCTCTCTGAGGGGCTGCAGCTCAACTCTCTGCCATGCTAAAACCTTCAGCAATGCCTATGTTGTGTGCTGGGAGCAATGGCAAGGCAGGTCCTACCCTGTGACTTACAGAGAGCTGGGAAGATGCATCCAGGGCCTGAAGTGCCTGCAGTTCCCCCGGCCTGTGGGTCTGGGAGAGAGCTGGGAGGATTTGGGATTTTTTTAAGACATCATGCCTCAAATTTATTTTGATTTAGAAGTAGAATTAGACTATGTCAGTAGGAAATCTTTACATCTGCGTTTCCTTCTTTCAAAATAAGGGCTAAAATGGAATAGGAGATATTGCCATATTCAGAATAAAATATTCATACAAGGAGGAAATGGGGTCTGTGCTTAATAAAAAAAAAAGTGATTGTATGCTGTGATAGCAATTATGTACGCTCAAATATTGTGCTTTTCTTCAAATCCTGGTTATAAATCCAAAATATATAATTAATGATCCTATCAATAATGCATTTCTAATCTTAAAGTATGAAATAAAATCCTCTTGCTTATTTTTATAGACTGGCCCTTTAAGAAAAGTCACTCTTGGCATTGGATCTTATCACAAGACACAAAGAAAAGATCAAGAGGCTGAAATCTATGATAAATTGACAGGGAAGTTCCTGTTTGGAGAATGCAATGTGTTTGAAGTTTTTACTGATCCCAACTTTCCTTTTACCACAAAGGAAAAAAGTGATTGCAAGATGAAAGGACCTCGTTGGCTGTGCAGACCCATGATGGAATACAATTTTATCTCTTTCAGCCACCATTTCTGCTCTGAACAGGTTAAAACAGAAACCTATTAATGTTTGATTGCTGCATGAAATAAATTGGTGGGCTCAGACTCCCTGGGAGTAGACCAGCTGCCCATTATATGAAAAGTACCCTTACAGGTGACTCTAAATTGATGCTTTTGTGAGCTGTCTCAGCTTGACAGTGAGTCTAAGGCAGATAGTTTATCAAGGGACTATTTCTGTCTCTGTTCTGTTGGCTTCATGGAGATTTTTGCTCTCCCCTCATGTCCTAATTCACTGTGACATATCTGGGGCAATGCTATCCTACAGGGTCTGGTGTGAAGAGTAGCAGTGGGCACCAGGAGGAATTTCCATGGATGTTCATCCATAAAAGGCAAAACTTCAGTGAGTTGCCATAGTTTGAAAAGCCTTGTTCATGTTGTTCTTGAGGTAGATTGACAAGTGGTTTGGCTTAAGAAAATCGTTACAGTCAGTATAAGGCGAAACCAAAACAGAGTGTCCTCTCTCTTTTTTTCTCTTTGCCCTTTGGCCTCCCTCCCTTCCTTTAATATTTAGATGTTGTTCAACCCCTTTTCCTTTTCCAAAGCGTCTGTTGCATTTAGAACAAGTAGTTGGTCTTTTATATTATCAGTTGGCACTTGCAGCAACACCTTTAGCCATGTAAGCCAGTTATATTTACTAATCCTTCCAAGCTCTCAAACTTGCAAAAGTGGCTAGATAGCAGTTCTGGAAGTCTATCTTCCCCATCCTTCACATATTCGTGGCAGTTAACATTATTGCATTCTGTAAAATTAACTTTCTTAGGTTTGCTCCTCAACTTATACATTTCCCAGTGAATGTTGGGAATTTCTTTCCTATTTATCAGGATTTCCAGCATGTCCAAATAAGGGTACAGACCCAGACTTTGTAAGTCTTAGTCTTGCAGATTCTTCTACTGCTTTACAAGATATGTGTTATTGATAAATAACAGTTTTATAGGAGGGTGGTACAGTGTATCTAGAGGTTTTAATCTGTCTTCCAACACCAATTAGCACTCTGCCATTATGAGGCAGAACTATGAAATGAAACTGGCCATGGCAATTATCAATAAAAAAGTGATGGAGGAGCACAAAAGGCAGAAGAGGAGGCAGATTTGCTGGTGGCCCTGGCAAACACTCACAGCTCCTTCCAGCCCTGATGGAGAGAATCACCTGTTCCTCCCCGTGATGGAGGAAAGGTGTGCACTGCTGGAGCTTGGCTCTCTGGGTGTTTGCTGCTGCAGTGGAGCTGCTCCTGGGGGTATTTGTTACACAAAAACCGTTCTCCAGGCCTAGAAGCACAAGCAGGGCTTAAGTCATTTTACTTTGTTAACAAAAAACTGTGATGAGACAAAGTGCAGTATAGGTGCATTTGGGAGTCAACCTGGCCAAGAATGCTCCATGTAGAGAGACACAAAGGTGAAATGCTGCAGCCATGCTCACTCTTTAGAACAACATCTCGCTTCTAACAGTAAATATTCAGTTTGGAATCCTGATCACTGGTAGCTCAGGCAGACATGTCCTCAGAGGTACAAAGCAAAGAGACCAGTATTCACAGCTGAAATGCTCTCCAAGAATTACACTTCTACTCAACTCATCTCTTAAACAGAATTTTAACAAATGCCTCCCTTGGAGGAAAAAAGAAAGTAGTCTTTAGCTGAAGTTATTTGTGGAAGCGAACACAAGCAAGAATGCAGCTGCTGAGGAAAACAATTTCTTTCTTCACTCTTACCTATCAAGAGGATTCTTGCTGAGGTGAACAACTAACTAACAGGGGATCTGATCAATAAAGCTTTTGCCTATCAGGAAAGTAGAAGACTAAACACAAACTGTCCATTGTGTCATTAAGAAAGGAAATGGGTGTTGAACTTCTCATTAAGAACTGCTTGGGGAACAGAGCCCCATTGTGCTACGGCACTGTACAAACAGATACTGCAGGAGACAGTGCCTTCCTTGAAATGTTTATCCTCTCATAGGGAGCCAAGAGGATGGAAATGTGCTTTGAGAGGTTAGTCTTCAAAAACCTAACATGCAGGCCATGTAATCAAACACCCACTGGGTTATTCATTGATTGTTAGTCATTCACAGTTGATTCTCAATGACAAACAAACTTATTTTCATCGTGTCCCTTCATTTGTATTCATGGATGTTGGGCATCTGTGAAAGGGAGATAAATGTGAAAGCTGGCATTGTTCTGCAGCCATCCTGCTCTCCCGATGGGATGCAGCACTGGGATCACTCCTGCCTGCTGGAGCCTGGCAGTGAGGAACCTCCCAGCCCCACAGCCAGGGAGGAGCCTTGGCAGCACAGCCTGCCACCCTCTGCATTCAGATGGTCACCAGGGCACCAATTACTCCTAACGTACAGGAGAGAAGTTAATTTTTCAGTTCAAGCCTAGAAACGTTTTTTCTGTGTTGTGATAATACAATGACAATGGGTAGAATCCCAGTTTCTCACTCTATAGAAATCAAATATAAAGAAAATGTCATCAGTGTGGAGGTTTTTAATATCATTTTTGTGATCCTTACCTGAGGTGAATTACATGGATGTAAAATGAGTGTAAAATAAGGTAGAAAATCGAGAAATATCTGCTGCATAGATGGAGAGGATAATAATAAGCATTACTACCCAGAGAAAGGTTTGGTTTTGAGACAGAGTATTGGGCAATGGAAGACTTGACCTTAGCTGTTGCCTCTGTCAAAAGAAAATAAAATACAGTAATATTTGGCCATGAATTATGCTAATGTCTACATTTACTCCAGCTAAAAATAAGAAATTTCTATGGCTGAGGATTCAAGTGTTGTAATGGTGTTTACCAAGGAGGGCAGATTACAGCTGGAGAGTAAAACATGTTTTGATGTTTCCAGCTATTCACATTGCATTACAAGATTTGGAACAAAATTTGGCAGCCCAGGAACCAATGAATTCATTTCTTCTGTTAAAGTAATACAAGTCACACAAGACATATCTTTAGAGCCAAAGTACATCTGGAATTGCATCTTTGTTTTGGATCTTTACATGTCTTTTTAGGTTCATCTTTCCATCAGACTTCTCTCTGAAGTCAGAGGAAATGGTCACTGCACACAGCCTTCAGGATGGGACTCAAAGGAGTCCTCATATTTTACCTGTCAGAAATCCATGGCATAACTTTGCATTTAGGTTGGGAGCTTTTTTCCCAGAATTTCTTTGGAGGACTGGAATTTCTGAGAGACAAATGGACTTGAAGGAACTTAAGAACAGAAGAGCAAACAGTTTGTAAAGTGATGCTTTAGTGCCTTCTGGTGCATATTTTTATGAGATTATATAAAGTATTGTGGTCTTCATCCAGCCTTGGGTCCTTGGGCCTGTCAACAAAGGAGACAATATTGTATTAAGGTAGGACGTGGTGTGACTGCCTCAGCTATCAAGTGGATTTCCCTAGATTTTGTACCAGAGGGTTTGGCTAAATACAGTGCTAGGGACAGGCCTAAAAGCTGTTTTGTTACTTTTGGATGTAAAGAAGAAAGAGTCAAGGTACAAGGAAAGTCTTAGCTGAAGAATGTACATCTTTATTTTTATATAAAATGTTGAGTTCATGAGTCAATTATATATATTTTAATGCACTACTATTCTTTTATAAGCTTTATCAGTTTAAAAGAAGCCTGTCTCCCAAAGCAGTATTTGATGCAGGCAAATGTTTCTGGGTCCTTCCATTACTGTGGTCCAGAGAATTCGAGCCTCTCTGCTGCCCCTGTTGCAAAAGATCTTGAGTTTCTGCTTAGTGTGTTCTGGCCACTCAAAGTGGGGCAGGTAAAGGCTGTGTTGTGTCTGAGGGCAGGGAAATCCTGCTGGATGGGATGTGGCCCTCCACTTCCCCTCACCAGGTTTGTGCATGGCTCCCTTTCTTTTCACAGGACTGGTTCTAATTGACGTGGTCGCGTGAATGATCTCCCAGCACAGCTAAGATTTGTGAATTGTCATAAAATTCCTATAAAACCTGATGCCTCCACTTGGGAACAAGACATTCCTGTCTGCCTTCATGCTGCTGGGAAGAGGCAAAAGCTGTTGCATGATGTGGGGAGAAAGGGAACTGCTTGAGCACTGGTAACACCCGCTGTGTCCCCACCATTCTGGCTCTGCTGAGTGGTTTCACAGTGAGACCAAGTTATTCTCTTGGCAGAGTTATTTTTACACTCTGTGACTCAGCTGTCTTCTGAGGGATGGCAGCTTGCCTGCCTGCCAAACAAACTTTGTGCTACCACTTGTGTTGTTTTGTCCTTAAAATGTTCATTCCATGATGTTAGATCAGTGATGGAAGTGTTATAAGCACCAAAACAGTGATGGAAAAAAAAAAAAAAGACGTGGAAATTGTTTTATGTTAATCATAAGCTGAAAAGATGGACAAAAGTGATTTGCTGTTTGTATTTTCCTTCCTTGTGTCAATAACAAAAGACCTTCTGCTGCAGGAGGATTGAAAAATAAGGAGCCAGTGTTTCCTCCTGAGCCTCAACTTCATTTTACATCTGCAGCATTTCTGTCTTGGTACAGTAATTTCAGTGGGTGCTGTGAAATAGTTCTAACAACAATAAAAAATCAGGATCAGTTCTTCCTTTGTTGCTGTGCATTATGAAATTATTTTCTTTTGTGTGAGGCACGGGTAGAGTTTCTTGAGATGTTCCTTGGATTTTTGCATGGGCTGTTTGCTTGAGTGGGCAAAATTTAGGCTGGGAAGAATATTCCCATTGTTCTTGGGAGGACTCAGTTTGTAAATCTTTGTATTACAAGACTTCACCCATAGTTTTGTGATGTCATTTTGCTGTGTTTTCATTCATTTGTGTGCAGTAAGGTTGTTTTTAGGTTTTTTGTGGGGGGACAGTGTTCCTCCCCATACCCTGTGGTCTTTTCTTATTCTGTAACAATAACTGTTTTGCATTTCCTTGAGGCAATGAGCCATTCCACTGCTGGAAGATTATTTTTTTTTCTTTGCAGTGAATTATGTGTATGAAAAGGCAGAGAATGTGGATTGGGTTTTAACCTTCATTGTTGTTGGTTTTCACCTTTTTCAATCTTCTTTTCACACTGTCTTTTTTAACCTAGTTTCTAGTGATTTTCTGATGTTGCCTTCATTTTTACTGCAAGATAACTGAAGCTTAGCTGTGTCAGATGTTGCATGCCTGTTCCTTTAATCCAAGTAAATTCATCTTTATGAATTCAAAATAATCTTTATTCATATTGTCCCTGTTGTTAATTTAAAATAGAAATCCCTTACCAATGTAGCAGTGCATTCAAATAAGAATTCACAATACTTACAGCCTGATTATTCTGGTGTTAAAATGTGCTCATATAGCAATGTCTGGAGCCTCTTGGCTGTAATACCTGTTACTGGGAGGGGAAATCGTAGTAGGTGCTGAGGATGTGTTCACCTTTGACTGCAGCTAAACATGCCAGTCTGTTCGATCTTCAGCTTGACTATGTGGAGACAGATTTATTGTTTTTAAGTAGAACCCTTGGTGAGAAGGAGCCAATTCATGGCCAAGGGTGCTGTTTTAGCTTGCTTCAGGCTTCTGCCCAGCACGGGTCTGTTGCAGGTTGTTTGTGCTGACTGGATCCAAATAATCTCCCATGTAATGAGAGTAGAATGAGTAGGAGAGGAAATCCTGTGCAGATGGGGGTGGATACTGATTGCCCACGTGTGAGTGATGACCTTATGTCCTAGAGGGGGCACTCTCTTAACTTTTATTTCACCTTAGAATTGGGTAAATACAGCTACTTGCAATCAGGTTTCCTCTACTGCACAGGAAATGCTGAGAAACATGAGAAACATGTTTCTGTCTTTTCTGCATTTGGTGTACTGATTGTGCCTCGTGTCCTTGAGAAGGGCATTTACTTCTCATGGTGACAGTGTAGGTGGCTGTGGGTGGCTGCAAACAATACCTAAAGCCAAGAAGATCAGAAGGGACATTTCACTTGGGCTAGATTAAAGTGGAAAAGTCAGGCTAATTCTAATGTTTCACAGGTGGAAAGGCACAAAATATTTGACAAGCTGAAAGCTCAATGTGATTTTAGTTACACAGACACTAATGTCAAATAAGCAATTATACAGAAGTCAAATTTCTGCTGAAAATTTGTAACACTGTAGAACATTATGCATAATTGTGTTACATATTGTTTTAAGGATGAAACTCATATTCCAGGCTCCATTAGCTTTCAGAGACTTTGTAATATATCTGTTGAACACATCCTAAAAAGTTAGAGACAAGATTATTATTGATTTTTATTCACAGGAAGAGATTTGTTGGAGAATTGATGCTGCAGTTTCGGTTCTATTTCTTTAAATACCTGTTGTCTTAAATTTTGATATCTCTATCCTCAAGATCCTTGCTTTCTACCAGTCAAGAATCTAGGTATAATTTTTGTCTCAGTTAAGAAGGACTCAGGCATTGCTGCTCCTGGGTTCCAGCTCTGCCCTGTTCCCAGAGGTTACAGCCTGTGCAGCAGAGATGCTAGAGGCAAATCTCTGATTCTGGATTGCTCCTACAATTCACAGTCTGACATTTTAATGTGAATGACAGGTTAAATATCCTAGGCCATGAACTGGAGTGACTGAGGAAAGGGCCCTTGGGATAGGGATCTAAATGTGAAAGTAGCTTGAAATCCATTTAGTCACCTGGAATCCCGTTATCCCTTTTCTCCTGGCAACTTCGGACCAAACACTGAGCTTGTTCTATCCTCATCTGCACTGAATGTCCACTGTTTGTACACACATAGTGATTATTACCTAGAGTCAGAAAGTTGCCTTGGAGATGTGTCTGTCTTAGAGGTGTTGTGAAGGAGATGACCCTTGGAAAAGACTCTAAAGATCAGCTGATCATCTGATATCAGATTACACACAAGGTTATTATTCTTCTAGATCATGAAAAGCTGCTCAGATGTGAGGTCTCAACTGTCTTAGGCCTCAAATTGGGAAGGTGTTTGTACTGTTTGGAGATGGGGGTGGTGGCTCTGTTTCCCAGTATGCATTGTCCTTAACGTACTTCTATTAGACAAGTAAATTCTAAACTAGGAAGAGTCGTATTTCTAGATAGTGTTAAATGCACATAGCGCTGCTCAGAATCAATAGGATTAATCAATTCTTTCTGTCTGTTACGTTCTCTAATTTCTGTTCTGAATTGTTTTATTTTGCTAACACACAGTGTCAATTTAGGTTTGTGGTTCTGGGTTAGAAATGGGGCTCCCTCCGTTCCCATCAGCTGTTCAGATTTCGAAAACTAAAAGCCTTTGATATTGCTCTCTTTTTAAGCCTATTTCTTAATAAAAATAATACAATATAAATTGCTAACAAAAATAACCTTCTTCTGAAATGTGGTTCAGAAGCAGAAATTCAATTCTGAAACTCAAAATACTGATAGGAAAACTGGTAGATTCAGAGTAGAAACATTACTAATCTGATTTCAATGCAGAATTATGGTTTAATGAGAGACATTCCACAAATGTTGGATAATACAAAAGAAATTAATATAAAAGAAATAGGAGACTAGTATTCCTGCTTACATTTATAGAGATGTATACCTGCTTTACAAACAAAGTCATGACCAACCTATGGAACCATAACCCAGCTAGAATAATACAACACAAATTGCCTGATCCTCATGGATTGATATATTTAGTGCTGTGAAACCTTGCCCTGCCTCCATTTCAGTCCAGCCTGGCAGGTGATAATGGGAGATACATGGTAACATAATGTTTTCTAGTCTTTATGGTATTCAGAATTTCTGTATCGTTGTAATACTGATTTTGTTGATCCATGCTGTGAGTACTGACCTGATATTTTTCCTTCTCTGTCTCAATCACACTGTGAATAGGGGGACCACAGTAATTTTCAGGAATGGATATGATTCAATAGCAGCAAAAACATGTTCTCCATTTGCTCTGTGATGAAAAGCTGTATCAGAATCCCTCTGTAACAGGCTACTGACCCTTATAAAATGCTTTTGTACAAGTATACTCATTATCAGCCACTGTCAAAGAAACAAATTCTTTCTTTCCTCTCGAGGTGAAGTGCTCTGAATGACAAGCACAAGAGAAATAATACAGTAATTTGCTGATTTAAGGTGTGGGAAGTTGATTCACAGTTTACAGAAACAGCAGTGATGTCAGTCTATCAATAAAATATTTTTAGACTTCAGATAAATGGATGCTTTTGACTGTATTTTGCACTGGAGTTTATTAAATAGAGACACAAAACCAACACCTAGTTTGTGTTGTTGAAAGTCAGTGTTTGCATATACAGCTGTAATAATTGAAATGCCTCTTTATTCTAAAGACAGACAAATTTACAGATCCATCTGGTGTCCACAATCCTATAATGGTAACAACTGCTGACAGTATTACACCAAGCTACTGAATGCTTCCCCTTTACTTGCATTGCTTCCTGCAAAAGTATTACATGTATTCTGCACAGGCCACATTGACTCACACAATTAATTTCTTTTCACTCCTTTATTAGTATTTTTGCCTTTTCAGACACGTCAGACAACCCTGTTGACAGTATTTGGAATTCTGGAAGCTCATTCTCAAAGTGTAGTTCTTGCAGGAGTTGTGTTTGTAGGGCTATCCTAAGACTGGGAGATTCTGGGTTGCATCCTTCAACCTCCTGTTGTGCACAGGGTACAAGGTAATGAGAGAATGGATCTGGAGGGAAAGGGAGACTGAGAAGAAACAAATATTCTTTCCTCTGTGGCAGCTGTCTGACTTTGCTGCTGGGCTTACAGGAGATGTGAGGAGTGCTTGGTTTCTGTAGCCACAAAGCACAGCTTTTGGAAATGTCAGGCGCTTGCTCCTGGCTCCCGCTGAGCTCCGGCAGTGGCAGCCAGGCAGGCAGGCAACCCCTGGAATTTGCTTCCCTTTGAGTCCCAGCTGAACCAGACACTGTGAGCATCCCTCCCAGGCACTGCACACAAGAGGAGGTGTGTGTTTCTTGAAGAGGCGAAGACTTGATAGAAAACGTTTGCTGTGTTTCAGATACTGCAGAGGTAGCTGTTCACTCGCATCTTAAAACCGCCCTTAAGGAGAGGTATAAGGCAATATTATTTCAGGCAGAATAAAAGGTAGAGTGTGTTAATAGAATAACGATGATAGAAGCACTGAAAGGCTGCTTTATGGCCTGAGATGACTTTGTTGCAGCAAGGCTGGACCAGTATTCGATCAAATAATTCACTTCTTCTTTTCAAAGGTGGTCTCTGCCCGTGTGCTCTTGTGTGGGCACCTCACTGGCCCAGTCCCACAGCTGGTGGCCACGCTGCCCAGCCGAGCTGTGCAGGTCCTGTGTCCCCAACAGGAGCTGGGGCTCGGCAGTGACACTCTGAGTGCCTGAATGTCCTCAGGGGCTCTGCTGTGGGGCGGCCTGGCTGCAGCTCCCTCTGCAGACAGCTCTGCACGGGTCTGTTACCGCAACCTGGAACAGGAGCTAATTCACTGCTCAATGTGTGGTAATGGGGTAAAAGAATGAGAGATTCTCAAACTTGCCATAAATTGTCTCTCAAAGTTCTGCCTCTTGAATTTTACGAGCTGTAAAGCAATGGTAGAAGGGTAAATTTCAGTATGGATAGCTCTGCTAATTGAGCTAATAACACCTTCCAGGGAAAATGACAGATAAAAAGCACAACAGGATTGGATTTCTCCTGGCTCCTAGAACAAAACTCAAAGAGCAAATTTTTTTCTGGGTAGTATATTCATTCCTGTCTTTGTGTTTTCCCATTCTTGGTTCTAGTCTTAAAATAGTAATGCCAGGAAATGTAGGAAAAAGTGAGATTGTGATAGAAATCCTGAACTGCTTTTCAGAATAGTGCTAATAAGCAATCAGGTTTCAAGCAGATTAGTCAGTAGTTTCAAACATTTCCAACATGAGGGGTATGTGTGTGTTCCTAAATGCTTGCTGGCCACATGAAGGAGGATCTTGACAGTTTTTCAGATAAATAGAGAAAATAAAAACATAAATCCTGTAAACCAGAAGTGGTTTAGCCATTGGAACTGTCACAACTGCCTTGATGGTGATGGGCCAGGACTCCCCCAGGGCAGGAGTGGGAATGGAGCTGCAGGAAGGGTGAGCAAACTCCCCAGCAGGTGCATGTTGGCATTTTCCTGTGGGGGCAGAGCCCTGATTGTTTCCCTGATGGGACATTTTATATGATGATCTGCATGCACAGAGCTGTCTCTGAGCTGTCTCTCTGCCTGCATACCATTATTCCAGATTAATTGCTGCTCTTTCCTAAATGCTGTGGCCTGGTGTACTGACCTAGTGCTGACATTACAGGAAAAGCAAGGGGCTGCTGAGTTTCTTATCATTGTGTTTGTCCTTTACAGCGTGAGAGGGGCTCTTGTTCCTCTGTTTTGAATTTTCCAAGGACAAACATTTGTGATGTCAGCACTGCTTTATGGATCCCTGTGGTCTGGCCAGAGAGGCCTCCTGGGAAGGGTGGCAGCAGCTCTCACCTCTGGAGCAGACACGGCAGCAGTGGTGAAGGACACACCCCAGGAGCAGACACACACACAGGGCATGAGCTTGGGGCACAGGTGGCACTGGGAGAAGGGAAATGGGACTGCTGCAGGCAGACAAGGTCTGGAGGGGCCCAAAGGAACACGTGGGCTGGGGGAGTCATGGCAGGTGTGTGGAAAGCAAAGCAGGAAGGAAGGGCAACTTTGAAAGGACACAGTGGTGGCAAGGAAAGCAGGATTTGTTTTCAAATCAGAAGATTCGTGTTTTGTATCCTGAGAGTTATGTTGTTCTTGTTTAGGATTTTGTGTTCTTTTCAAACAGCTTTGGAGACAAGCCTTTGTGTGCTGGTGGCATGGGCTCCCTGAAGGCTGCTCCCTGCCGTGGCTGCCCTCCAGCTGGCTCCAAGGCTGCCTGCCGGGCTCTCCTGTCCTCTCCCTGGCTTTCTAGCTCCTCACCTGCATCCTCAGTGGAGTTTGTTGTTAATCTGGCACCAGCAAAACCATTCCTAGATCTTGCCATGTCCCTCACACTCAGCCCTTAGCAGTACGAGATGAGGATCTGGGGGTGCACCCAGGCTGCAGCAATTTTCCAAGTGGACAGTAGGTCCTGGTCTTTTCTTCAGGAAACCCAAGCAATCTCCTGCCTGGTTTTATCCCTGTCAGTGCTCACTGTTGCTAGAGGAACAAGCAGTTATTCGAATGTCCTAAGAAATAATTTTTGTCCTGAAATGGTTTTTTTTTATGTTCATTTTGTTTGACTTAGCTGGACCAGATAATGTGCATATCTAACTATTTCCTTCTTACAGCTAAGTGGGGAGTTGCTAGAGATTGAGAGAGAATAAATATTCATGTAACTCTTAACTAAAGATTTCAATAGTTATTTCAACCAAAAATATGCTTTTCTTACATCTTATGTTACTTCTTACATATTTGTTATGTTACTATGACAAGATCACAAATCCGCGTTACTACATAAACCACAGACATCAATGGGCTGTTTTGTGATGGCTGCTCCCCTGCCTCTGCTTGGCCCTGTCACTGCCCACAGCTGCCTGTGAGGATGCTGTGACAGCCAGAACTGACCTCTGCCAGTGGCTGCTGAGTCCTGCAGAGCACGAGTGGTGTTGCTGCAGAGGAAAATGGGGTTTGGAAGCAATTGAGACTCAGGCTGCCTTTGGAGTATTGGAAGAGGCAGTGCCAATGCTGGGTGATAAGTGTCCTGAGAAATCAGCTATTTCAAGGCAGCTTTGGGACCTCTTTCTGTCCTCGGCTCTCCAATTTCTTATTGTGACTTATTGAGGTCTATTATTTGTGCACTTCACAGGGTTGCTATGGAATTTATTAGGCTGAGTTGTGAATGCAGAGAGCAGTTGCTTTCAAAAGAGAAAGAAATATGGTTTGCAGGGCTGCCTACAGATTTAAGATATGCAAATTCTGTTTCTTGGAAGCTTTAAAATTTTTTTTTTTGCCCACATTTCCTCTCCATACTTTGAGTTTGGAGGATTTTGTTTTCTAATTATTTTTTTGGGGGACATTATGTGAGAATAACAAGAAGGGAGAAACTCATGTCTGACAACTCTCCCAATTTCCTCTTCAATGTACAAAAGAGGCACTTCCTAAAAGCAGTAGCATCCTCCACACGTGTAAATTAATTCGTTTTTTCAGTAATGCAGGAAGGGATCATTGTTTTGAGGAGGGATTTATTAAAATATACAGAAACAAATAGAAGTTTGCTGTTTGAGGTATATTACTGTGAGCAGAAGGGACAGCAGAGGTTTACCTGGAGCAGGATCCATGACCCTCAGGGGATTTTAGGCAGGTAAGATTTCAGAGAACCAGACAGAGCAGCAAGATCATGTTTGGGGCTTACACAAAGACATCTTGGTTTCTGTCTTTGAAGCTGGGAATGTAGGCAGCCCCTGCCAGAGTCTGGGAAGTCCTGGAGCACTGAATTGCCTCGCAGGGAGCCAGACGTGTGAAGGTGGGAGGTGGAGGAAGTGCTTACTGGGAAATAAGGTCAGGCTTGGTTTCTTACATAACAGCTCTGCAACACAAGTTCATGTTTTTTGATTGCAAAAGAGCCTTTGACTAATTTCATCTGTGTGATGGGACAAGAAATAAACCTGGGCTGGGGTAGTTTTAGATTTTACCAAGGAAGAATTAGGTACAGAACTGGAAAGACTGGAAAAGGAAAATGGGTGGAAAAGCAGTATTTCTAGATTGCTTAGCTAAAGAATAGTCTTAGTGCAGTTGGCTAGCAGTTACAGATGGAATTTGATACATGAAAAGAAATACAGTTCTGGGTGATGACCAAGCAATGTTCTTCAGAGTCTCATAAAAGCACAGTAAAAATAGGATTGTTAGAAGAGAATTTGATCTCAAAAATATTGGAAAGTATTTTTCTAAGAGAACACCTAAAGGAAAGTGAAAAGAGAAGCTATCCAGGGACTCACTGTGTTGAGGTCTTTCTGCAAATAGAAAGTAGAGTTATCACTTCTTTACTAGAAGAATTTTGTAAATTCCTTGGGGAAAGTTTTCATCTGTATCCAAAGGAGGAAGCAGAGTTCAAGGCATTGAAATATCATAATGCAAAAAGGCAAACTGAAAGCTAGAGATGGATAAACCAAAAATCCAATAGATCCTTGTACTGTGTTTTGGTGAATTCTAAATATGAAAGGTTTATCTTTTAATATGCCCCTGGGTACTTTCAGCCATCCCTGGATCTGCTTACCAAGGCTGTGACATTTTCCAAATGACCTCTCTACTTTTAGTAATCTTGAATCCTGTTCAAAAGCATGTTATTGTTATGTCTGAATATTAAGTTTTAAGCAAGGTAATGGGTTGCATTTTGAAAAGCTGCATGCTTACTCTCATCTGTGCTAGTTAAACCTTGATTTTTATCTTGGCTGGATTCGTTTCAAACTGACAAAACAGCTCTTGCTTGAGGTGGAGGAGGATCTCAGTCTTGCAAGCAATGCAAAGTCACAGCCAGGTGGAAGTTGTCTCAGCTTCAGTGTCAGTGTTGCAGGTGCTTTATTTCACACTTTCTTCCAACCCAACCCAAAAGCTTACACCTTCCCAAAGTAACACTGTAATGAGGTATTTCTGGTTCTGAGCATTTGTAAAAGTGTCAGCTTTCCAGCTGGGGCAGTAACTGTGACTTGCTTTTATAAATGTGGGCACAGAAGCTCGAGGGGACGCAAGAGTTGCCTGGTGGCCACGTTGTCCTCAGCAGTGGAGCAAGAGCAGGGCCCAACACCCTTGGTCCAGGCTCTGGTGCAAACTGCTGCAGCCAGTCATTGAGGGACTACTAGGGGTGGATTAGTTTGGAAAATGCAGCCAAGAAGCAAAATTAAAACAAAATTATGCTATTTCCTGGCAACTAGCAAAGCTAAATTAAGCCGGCCAATTCCTGATAAAATCACAGCAGGGAAAGCAGAACAAGCAAACCAGAACTCTGTTTTGCAGTTAGATCCTGTGCTATTTTTAAGTCATCCTGACAGCTTGTTAAATGCCAGTCTGGAGAGCAGCTCCAAGTACTGACTCTCACTTCAGACATTTTCCACGGGAGGCTGTGCCCTGGGAGGATGACTGGCAGCAGAGTGCCCTTTCCATGTGGGAGTCTGCCCCTGCAGCAGCCCGGGCACTCAGGCTGTGCCTTTAAACCTCTGCTGTTAGTTCTCCGTATGGCCTCAGCACTGTTACACGCTCAGATTGTGCTGCATAATTTTGATTGACACATTTTGATGTTTCCAGACCTGTGTGCTCTCTGTGGAACACACTTGGCAGTAAATACAAGTTACTCAGGCAGCCTGAGAGGTCTTGGCTGGCCCTCTGAGGGATTGTGGGGCATCCTCGTGCCCAGTCACTGCCAGTGCACCAGTTCGAGCAGTAAGAGAATGAATTTTCTGAATATCCAAATATATTTATAATTCTGGGAAAAGAGAGAAAAAAAAAGGTTGAAACAGTTGCCCTAACTTCCTGAGAGAGGTGAGGTATTCACACCTTCTAAACTGCTATCACACTGAGGTGCTTGTGTTAGGAGGGGAGTTACCAGTCTCTGCCAGTAGAAGATAGCACAGCATGTCTCTTCTCTCCATCCACGGGTGCATTGCATTGTCTGTAAAACTTTCTGTGACAGACTTTGAATAAGCTGGGAATGTCAATGGCAGAGCTGGACTGAGAATTCAAAAGACCATTTACAAAGGATCATAGGAAAGGAGTGTCTCCATTTTCCTCTATGAGGCTTTGTGGCACTTGCAGCCTCTCATTTTCTATTAGTGACATGTTCTGCAGAGTGAAGCAAAGCTTTCTTGTACTTAATTCAGAGGTATCCCTGAGGCCTTGTAAATCTGGTAAGAATCGAGTACAGGAGCACAGAGTCCCAAGCATGATAATTCTGTAGATTTCTTTGTTGTACTGAAAATTTTGTAGTATAAAAGTTACATTTGGATAACAGAATCCTATCACAATATATTTTAATATGGTGCAAGTGAAACCACATAACAATTAATTTCTTTTTGAATGCAGAAATCTTTTGTTAAATCTAAATCTTTTCCTAGTCCTACTTAGGCAGTATTTGGTGGAGTTTGGCTTAGCCCTATGAGAGTTCCTGAGCATTTACACTCTCAGAGTGGTGACAGCAGTGCCCAGAAAGGATGGCTGGGGCAGAGGGAACCTGTGCCACCAGGCAGCATGGCAGGGCACTGGGACCAGTTAGTGCCTGACCTCCAGCCATCAGTGCAAACATCAGTGTGCCAGGAGACAGAGCTGAGGAGTTCATTGTTTTGTGCAGTTTTCTTTATAAGCAAGGATTCTGCATGGCTTTTAGGATGATATTAATTGGTTTGTACTTAACATACAAATTAGTTTTGAAACAACATTACGACAGTGACTTGCCTCATCAAAGCACGTTAAAAGGAGACTAATATGCTAAGTGGTTTGAATTATTTTATCCTTGTTTATTTTTGCTGTACTTAGTAATATCAAGGAAAAAAAATTGATAGAAAGACATTCCCTGATGGGTACTTTCTGTCTAAATAGAAAGTGGATGACTAATTGTTGGTAGGTGACTTTTTTAGCATGAACTTTTGTTTTAGCCATATATGCAGTTGGGGAAGGAAAACAATTGATTAGTTAAAGTGTTATTTGCAAATGCATCTGAAAGAATTTTGTTGCTTGAGACAACTCAGTAAAAAATTCCATATTTGCAAATAGACAGATACACTGGCTGTTCAGTGGACGGTCTTGCGATTTTGGCTACCAAATTCTAAGCAGGGCATTTCTGACTCTCCTTTTTATGAGATGGGGGTACTGCCATTTACTGAGCCAAACCACCACTCTGTCTGCATGATCTATCTAAAAATCTCTGCTTGGGCTTTTCCCTGCAGGCTCCTTCAGGAGAAGCTGTTTCATACTCTGTTAAAATTCAGAGGCGTGGTCCAGCCTGCAGTTTGTGAGAGGTTTGGCACCTTTTGTGCTCTGCTCCCCTATTGCTTCTTCAGAGGTCTTTAAAATGAACAAAAGCCAAAAACCTGCATCCAGAAATACCCTTACCCAATACTATAAGAGAAGCAGATAGCTCTGAAACCTCTTGTAATTCATTTCCAAGACACTGTGGTGACAGTCAGCCTGTCTGCCTCCATTTGATGTCCATTTCCTTTGGGAGGAAGAAGCCACACGTTCTGTGGTGAACCACAAACTCAGGCCAGGCTGCTCCTCTCAGCTGTGGCCAGCCCAGGCTGAAACCCAAGGTGAGTTGTGCAAGCTCTTCCCAGACCCCAGGGACTTCAGCTTTTGGGATGCCCTGTGAGGGCACAGCCCTCTGCCCTATGCACTTCTCCTGGGGACGCTGGGTGTGCTTGGCTTTGATGTGTGCTCACACCTTATCACAGTGCTCACACCTTATCACAGTGCTCACACCTTATCACAGTGCTCACACCTTACTACACACGTGCTCACACCTTACCACAATGCTCACACCTTATCACAGTGCTCACACCTTATCACAGTGCTCACACCTTACCACAGTGCTCACACCTTATCACAGTGCTCACACCTTACCACACAGGTGCTCACACCTTACTACACACGTGCTCACACCTTACCACAATGCTCACACTTTACCACAGTGCTCACACCTTACTACACACGTGCTCACACCTTACCACAGTGCTCACACCTTACCACAATGCTCACACCTTACTACACACATGCTCACACCTTACCATAATGCTCACACCTTACCACAGATGTGCTCACACCTTACCACATATGTGCCTGTGGCTCCTGAGTGCCCACGGAGGGGCTGCTGCAGTTCTACAGAGCAGCTGCATCCTCATCACAGTTATTTCCAGCCTCTGAGCACCCACAGGGTTCTGTTTCATTTTGAAGAGAAAGCAGGGGGGTTCAGAGAGTTGCCAAAGCTGAATGCAGTGATCTCTGAGCTTAGTTCTGTTCTGGTGCTGGTTTCTATGCCTCACTAAATGTGCTGCGATTTCTCTCCCTGGATTTCATCCTGCCTTGTAATGTGGCAGTGGTGCAGGCTCATGCATCAAAATCTAAGAAGTCATCTTTGGGAAAAATTGAATATTATTAAAAAACCATCAGAATTATTTATGATTTTAGATAGCTTAAATAGTGAGGTTAGTATCCTTTTAGATATATAAAAGTCTCCCTGAAAGCGTTCACATCATTAATTTCTGTTGAATGCCAGTGGAATTCAGCCCTGTGCAGAGAATCATCACAGGACCCATGTGTCTTTTTTTTTTTCACTGTTTTGGAGAAAGGACACAGAAAACAGAAAAGGGAAGAACCCTCAGTCACTAATTAATCCCTTATCCTGCTCCAAGAGAGCATACAAAGCTGAAACACTCTCAAGATGGTGTTTGTCTCTCTCTTCTGTACAAGCAGCAGGTTTCCTCCAACACAGTCTATAAACCTCAGACAGATGTCTGACCTCATCTCCTGCTCTGTCTTTGAGGTAGGAAGTTGTGGTACTTGTCATGTAGTCAGCATGAAGGACCTATGAAAAGATGTCTACTTTTATTGGAACTATGCCCAACATATAATTTCAAGATAAATTAGTGTTGCTTATGAAAAATTGTGACTAACTGGAAGAGGGAATGAAGTGGTCATTATGAACAGCTGCTTGTATCAAGGGTGTCTCACCTTTCATCTGTGCAGGTCAAGCATTTTTTGCTAGTAATGCAGTGTAGTTAATATCCTGTGCTGTACCACCAGTGGTACAAATACTGTAGAACATCAACAGAGGCAGAATGCAAACCTCCATTTTAATGCTGAAAGCTTTGGTGCTGCTGCTGAGACTTCTTGGGCTGTCACCAGTTATGACACTAGTTGGCTTTGTCTTCCATAACAAAATAATGTACTTCTTAAATTTATCCCTTTCTAATCCTTTCATGTTTCTCTGATTTAACATTTTCTGTGCTAGTTAAAAATGAATGTATTTAGTTACCAGCTTGAACATCAAATGTGGAGTCATACCATCTCCAAAAGGCACCAACAAACTTCTGAGGAGATAAAAATGCCCTGAGAGTCCAGTGTTACAAGTCCATACCTAATTTTATGTGCTAAAACTCCATGTGGTGTCAGCACAACCAATGCCTGCAGAGCAGCCAGGTAGCTCTGATTTGCTTTTTACTCCCACTTTGTTGAGCTGGGGGTTTTTATTATGCATTTAATAACAGCTGTGCTCTGGTGGCCTTGATTGCTAAATTAATGTCTATTTACAATGCCTTTATTAGCATCCAAGTATATGTTGTTATTATGTTGTTTTTAACATCCTGAAGTTGTTCAGCTGAAGGTTTCCATTTAACACACTTGGGTGCACAGTATGCAGTGCAGGATAGGATAATGAAACTCTATCTTCCCAATTTTATTGGCCTAATCTTCTATATCTCTTTATTAGTTTATTAAAACATTCCTTCCCTCACAGCCCATCAAAATGATTCTGCCTAATGCACAGAGTGAGTTACCTTTACTTTAGTGTCACTGAGTGTGAGGCGTTTTGGGGTTTTTTTAATGAAATCTTTGTATTTTGGGAACTTCATTTTCCTTATCAAATGGCATCATTTATGACTCACTAACTCCTGATGACAGTGTGTTGAAGTGGGTCCTTTCCCATTACATGGTACCTACATGGTTAACAAAAACTCAGACCCGAATCAGATTTTATCTTCTTTGCTATAGCTCTTAACTTCAGTTCCTTACTCAGAGTCTGCTTTTAATTTCCACTTGGAGCATCTTATATCCTCTCCTACCCTCTGCTACACCCTATATCCCTTGCATAGTTATTACCATAGAGAAGGGATTGGCATCAAAGAAAGAAAGCAATTTCATACAGTCCTGCATTGAAAGGCAGTTTAGCTACACATCAGGTTAAAGCGTCTTTCCCCAAAATGTGTTACCCCAGGGCAGGAGGGTTCAGAGCCCCACCAGCAGCGGTACCCTGCTCCCTCTGTAGAGGAAACATCTCCTTTTGGCAGTTACATGTTTGCAAGAGGCACTAAAATGACATTATTCTACTCCTTTTTGAAATCCTGAAATGTTGTATTAGAGAGATACTGCTATTGTGTTAGAAATGTGTCCAGTAACAATAGCTCAATATTTTTACAGGCACCTGTGAATAGGTGTCATACTCGTGGGTTCATTATTTTCTTATTTCTTCCATTGCTGCTCTGCTGTTTTCTCCGAACAGTTTCAGGGGTTTCAGGAGTTGTGTTTGAGAAAAAGACTTTATTGTGGGTTTCTCAGTGCTGAGCCTAAATTGGTCATTTTCTGGAGTCACCTATGAGGGTCACAGGAGTGCATTTCTTGGAGCCTCACATCCTGGCTGGCCCCTAAAAAAAGCTTCCAAAGTACACACGTTGCCAGGAGAATTTTCACATTTACCCTTGCACACATACACAGAACTTGGGAGTAGATTCCCAAATGGTTGCATCGAGATATTTTTAAGTACTCAGATATGAGCATGCTTTGCATAATTATTATATAGAAATGTAATTGCCAAAATCTTGAAAATGTGAATGTCTCAATAAATGATTCTGTTAATTCATGGTAAGTGCAATAATAGTCCCTGCTGTGTTTCACATCCACCTCTCTGCAAAATGGATTTTTATATTTAACAAAAAGTACATATTTAAGCACAACTCTATTTGTGCTTGCAGACTAAAAGCAGGAGAAACACTTAAATGGGACAAGTTAACATCTTATTCATAGTTGCAGTGAGCAGCAGGGGAAAAGTCAATACCAGCATTGGTATTGTCCAGGGTGACAAATGATATTGTGAGCTCATGCAACACACTTGCTGTAAAATCACTTTTTGAAGCGGGTGATAAAAAAAGAATCTGTTCACAGAATTCAATATTTGTACAGAAGTTCTTTGTTTCTTTTTTGAAGGCAAAACTTCAGTTTCACCGGATTGTTTCTGCTGGTGTTTGCAAGGCTGTCAGGACCAAAGCAATCCCTAGAAAAAAAAGACTGTCTGGCCCAGAAACTTGATCCTTTGATTCATCTTAAATTGCGTTTTCTGCTTTGTTCCCACTGCCTTTATCAATCTCTCTCTCAGAAGCGCTGTGTAAGGTGTTGGGAACCAGGGCTAGACCAAGGCATGGCTCTGAAATGAGATCTTTGAGCAGCAGAAAATATTTGGTGTTTCTGGAGAACAACTGGAGAGAAAAACAGAGTCTGGGGCATCCCTGCTCCTTGAGGGGAGGTTTTGCGGACCTCTGGCCCATGCAGGGTTTTATTTATCTTCCTAGTTAGTATTTAAAATACTCCTTAAAAGCAATGCATTTAATAACATAAGATTCGGTGAAAAATGCTGTTTTATTATAATTTTATAAATGGTGCTTCCGTTTGTATGGAGTATTTGTGTTCAGTTCTCATCACAATGTTTGCACAAAATTTCCCTTTTCTGAGAAGCAACTGATGAGCATCATCCACATGGAAATGAGGGGATCTTCTCACATTGTGTTAACTATAATGAAATACTTCTTGCAAAACCCTGCATGAATTTCATGAGTAATAGTATAGAGTGAAAAAAAAGTCATTAAAATCTTCACAAAATATAGGAAGTGTCACCTGTGTGCCCTGTGTTTATCCCAACTTGGCCTCTTATGTAAAAGAGTGGGAAAATGTCAACTGGAAGTAAATCTCTGTGCTCAGGCCTGTCACACAAGCAGAGACACCTCAAGCGTGAACAGTTGCTTCAAGCGTTGTTTTCATTGGGAGTCTTGAAACTTTCCTCTAAACCTTGCAGTGACCCAGCCACAGCATCCCTGTCCAAATCCAAACTGCTCTCAGGCCAGGGAGACCAAATCAGTACTGGTTTAAAATCCTTTTAGATAAAAAACTGATCCTGTTTACATACATTGGTCATTAGCACTTATTAAACAGAACTGTGAAGAGGCATCAGAAGACACATGATCAGTTCCTGTACCCCGTGGAAAGGATGGGTGTATAATATCCCCATTCCAGGATTTTATTTTTTTCCTGCAAACAGAAGAAATAATCTCAGAAGGGAAACTGTTGTCTTAAAAATTCACAACAGCCGAGGTTCAAAGAGGTAAAGGCAAGTTTGTTGCAGGGCGGATTTTTTCCTTTTCTTTGAAAACCACCAAACTCATTTGCTTGGTCATAAAGTACCAGAGCTGTGCACAGAGGCAACTGGATATTTGCTTGGCTGCTTTTCTTGTTTCTGGTGGAAATACAAATGAAAACTATAAACTGTTAATCTTTGGTTTAGTTTTGCTAAGTATTGAGCAGCATTTAAAAACAATTACTTTGCTTCACCGCAGAAGTCATTAGAGGAGAGGGATTTAGCAGCTGCTTCAGCTCGGGATTTGTACAAGAGCAGGTTTATTTCTTGGTTATATGGTAGAAGTTACAAAACAGGTAAAATTATTTACTGAGGCCTTCTATTCAAATCTCAGCTACAGCGTGGCTCCTCCTCTAAACAAACACAGTGTTCTGGGGATAACCAGCCCCTCTTGGTTGCTAGGAGATGCTTGAATCTGCCAAGTGCTGCTGGCACCCAAACACTTTAATGCTTCCTCCATTTCTGGAATGCTCCAATGTGCAGCAAAGACAGTGAAATCACTGTTAGGTCAAGGGAGAGAGCAGTAATGTTGCTGAAATTGCCAGGGTTTTTAAAGCCTGAGCAAAGTCTCTTCCAGCATTTAAAGATGTGTTTTATTCCAAGTTTTCAAGTGACATACTGCACTTCTTTCATTTGAGCTTCAAGAGACTTTCTTCCCTCTGGGACATTGACTTGGTCTTCATGCTGAAGAGCCCTTATCAAGCCAGTAGGAATCATTACAGCAAGGTGCTGCTCAGTGGGACCAGGCAGGCTCATGGCCTCCCCCTGCACATCACAGGCTTCCTCCGAGATAAAATGCAGCTTATGATGGTTGTGGTTTTGGCCAGTGGATCAGAACAGGGTCTGAGGTCTTGATGTGCCCAACAGCTCACCCATCTCTGGCCTCAGCTGCCTCCATTCACCCTCAGTACTCACAAGAAAGATGTAAAGCCAAATAAAGATATGTAATAAATAGGACCTGACTAATTTATTCACTCAATAAAACATCAATAGCCTAAAGTTAACTGAGCAAAAACAGGCTCACACTAAAATGCTAAATTAATACCTCCCTGCTGCACAGAATCCATTGCTCGAGTGCATTTGGCAGAAGTTGAAAAAAGTGACATTAAGTGCAGATATGTTTTAAAGATTATTAGAAAGGGCACTCCTTGTGAGTAATTCCGTTTTCCATAATTTTTAGCTTATATTTAGAATATTTTAAAATAAATTGTGTTGGCAACTCCTGAACTCAACTGCCTAGCCACATCTATCTATAAAGATGTTAAAACCCAAGAGTTTCAATCCCTTTTTTCACCAGCTAACCAACAGTTAGAAATTTTTCACCCTCTGGTATTTATTACCTGCTTCTCTGTACTGTGCTACTCTAGCTTTCAGCCATAACTCACAGCAGCTCTGTGACAGTGCTGCAGTTTGTCTTGCTCAGCACCTGCAGGTCTGGAATGTCCTCGTGCTCCCCATCTCCCTGGCATGGGATGGAGAGCAACGACAGGACAGGGCACCTTCCAACCAACCCAACCAGCTCCCCGAGCCCCCTGACCCATCACAGAGAGGTTTGTGCATGAAGACAGTACAGGATTCAGTTTATATTCTGATAGTAGGACTTAAGTTTAAATGATTTACATCTGGACTCTGTCCCCATCTTTGCTTGGAATAGTGCCACAGTCTGCAGGCAGCCCTGTGGTGTCACGGAGCAGCTGGGGGCTGATTGTGAGCTCCTTGCCCTCCTTGGAGGAAGAGTTACCCTGCTCTTTATGTGATAATGCCTGTTTGCCAAGCAGGCTCTTGGTAGCTTGTCCTTTGTCTCTGTGGGATGGCTGGAGCCCTTTGTCAGGGATACTCATCACCCTGGTATGGCTTTCTGGGGGCAAAATTTACTGCTACAAATCCCAGAATGCCTATTAAAAGGGCAGGCAATGTTGTCTGTACCTCTTGATGGTCTGAAAAATGAGGGAATCTCTAATAATAGCTAAAAATAGAGAGGCTTAGAAATTAGATAACTGGGGAGTAAAGTTAATTTTAAAACGTGAATGTTCAATGGGCATTACAGCAGAGAAGGGAATAACAAAATCTACCCCCATCCGTGAGCCTGAAGTAATTCTGAGCTAACCGTGATTCCTGTCCTATGCCTGCAGATTTCAGCTGTGTGGCCTTTGAAAGCTGACAAATGGCTCTTTGTAGCCTTGTACTACTTTTATTGCTTGCAACATTTGTTTTAGCCACAACAGGGAAGCATCCCTCTAAAAGTAAAATGCTGACACATGTGAAGGAAAGCCACAATCCATAACATCATTTAGCAGAAAGAGATTTTTATGTTGTTTTCTAGCTTCCACCTCTGTAATGCGTTTTAGTGATGGATGGTGTTGTGAAGGGTCCTGCCCAGTTCTTGATGCTCTGCAATCCACCAGTGGTGCAGCTGGAGTGGGATTGCATTCACCTGCAGCAGCCGAGTGGCTCCCCCGGGCTGTTTCTTCCCAGCACTGCTGTTCAATCCTGGCTCCTGTCTGCATGAGGGCAGGGAAGGTAGGAAAACTGCTATCTTCCTCTGTGTGGTGGAGCCTCTTACAGGATATGGGTGTTAAACACGGTCCTGAAGTGTGAGCCTTGGATTTCAGTATAATAATTCTTGTCTAGACTATTTCTCTAAGCTTCGTGTAAATTGCTAATGTCATTTTACTTATAAATTATAAATGTTTCTACAATATGCCAGGTAATTTAATATTCCCTAGAAATTAAGCCATTAATCCAATCTCCATCAGACATTTCTGTGCTTTTTCCTATAATAATGCACAAGAAATGTTCTCCTAAAAGCCAACAAAATACTATATTGTCCTTTTTCAAATTTCTCCTTGACTTTTGCCCCTAGTGCACTACCAATAAAATATTCAGCAACAGCTTGGCAGCTACTCTTCTTTAACCACTGCTTATTGCATTAGTCACAATTATCTCTCTTTATATCCTCCTGCTGTTATTCCAACTCTTGTGGCCTTTTCCAGTTGTGCAAATACATATGCATGCTCTTGAATTCATGAATAGGATGAATAATCACTTTGGAGTCTTTGGAAAAACCTACCTCCTTCAAGATAAGGACGTGAACAAGTGTTCAATCGCAGTTTAAATTGTAAAGTCTTTGGAGCAGGAATTGGCTTCTGGTAGGTCTGTATAATGCATTTTGCACTAGAGGACCATAACTGGACTTCTGTCCTACTGTGAATAAAATGCAAAGGTTTTAGAGGTTTAAAGCTCTTTATAATATAGCCCAGTAAATATGAAGGTGGTACTGTTGAAACCAGTAATTAATCACAGCAAAATAATTGCCAGCTAAGGCAAAGTGGTAACCTCTCAAGAAGGAATCAGGAATTAAAGCCAGGTAGGGTGGTGGTGTTTAGTAAAGATTACAAAGTGACCCTTCTGCACTTGGAGAGACCAATCCCATTCCTGGAGAGGAGCCAGTGCTCTGGAATGGAAGGAACCACCAGCCTGGTTCCCTCTCACCTGCAGAGGAGTGCTTGGAGGGCAGGACTTCCTACCAGGGAACGCCTCACCTGCAGGGTGTCTGAGATCTCTGGACGAGTCAGACTAACTAAGCTGGGTGTTCTTGCCAGTGGGGTCACTGCCAGCTCCTTTTTCAGGGTGCTGGAGGCATGCTGGGAGGGGAGAGGGGATGCTGCTGCTGCACAGCCCCCACTAAGAGGATTTGTTCTTTGCATTCTTAGCTTTCCCGAGAGTTTCATGGATGGCTTCTTCTTCCCTGCAGCCCAGGTGTGGGCCCCTGCTTGCACACAGCTCTGGCAATATCTTACTGGGGTGTGTCAGTGAATTCCTCACAGGAATCGCCCGTGTGGATTGCCCTGGGAGATGAACAGGGACAGGTGACAAACACACTCACTCCTGGTGTATGATTTTGCTCCCTGCAGTTGTATTCCTGCAAGGAGCAATGGCAGTGCCACATCCTCAGCCTCACCACTGTCCCTGCTGGCTATGACCCACAGAGATCTCACAGATCAGGGGCTGGCTCTCAGGTTATAAGGACAGTACTTCCATATGAAAACTTCATATTGCTAAATCTTTCTGGGGTTAAATCTAAGCTCACACAGTCAGTGGAAGACTCTCATTGATTTTTGTGGATTCTTAGCTATATAGTTACAAGGCAGCAAGTGCCTGGAAAGACAGGCTTTAAAATACCAAGGTATTGGAAGTATTGAGCTGCAAATGGAAGATGTGTCGTTAGATGAACTGCTGAGCAGAGGGAACCATTGCTTCACACCAGGTGTGTTTGAATTAGCCCTCACACCATTTTGGTGAGCAATTAAATGCCCTCACATTAGTGGAAATCTGGACACTTTCTTCCCAATGATGATTTACTGCATGAAAAAAAATGAGGTGTAGGAAACTTCTGGATTGCAGCCTATAGGGTGGAAGTGAATGATCACAGTACTCGAGCCATCTTTCACTGTGCTATCATCATCTATTGGAAAGTTGGAGGTTGTAAGCAGCAGCTGTCCAGGGAGAAAAATCAGTTGAAAAAAATTGTCTTACAGGTTTCCAGATAGTGACCCTGGGAAGATAATCAATTATAAAATCAATGTAATACATGGGACTTGGGATCTCATTCTGAGCATGCTGGGCTTTGAAAGATTCTGGCTGTGTTGGAAAATGTGAATGCTGCAGGAGTCTTCCTCCTGTCTTTATAAAAGATGATTTTATAAGCTGAAACCATCCTAATTCACACATGCCAGCACCTTGTCCTCCTCTGAGCACACTGAGTGCAGGTTTTCAGCGTTCCCCTTGTACACTGCTTTTAACACATGTCATGAAATATCTGCAGATATTGTGATACTGCACCAGAGGAACCAGGTTTAGGGATTGGATACAGGATCCCCGAGTGTTTAATGCAGAAATCTTGATTGCAGTAAAGTCAAGGCAAAACTCCCATTGACTTTGCAGGGGCTATGTGTTCTTCCTACCATCTCTTTTGGAATTACCTGGGGGTTTTTTTCCTACCTGGACTTTTAAATATGCTATTTGATTCTTAAAGCAGTCTTTCTTACCCTTTAAAGTTTGTAGTAATTGTGTCAGCACAACGGCCTCTTCCCAGATGTGCCTATTAAGTATTTCCTGATCAGAGTATTGTACCTGCTGTAGAAGAGAAAAAGAAAGACTAATTGAGAGGCCCATAGCTAAAAACAAAGCTGGTGGCAGAGCTGGGAAATGAACCAAGGCATTGAGTGCTGACCATGGGACTGCCTTTCCTGAGTTGCTGTTTTGTTTGTCTTTCTGTGCTTTTATTATTTTCAAAATCGCCAGACAGAGACAGGATAACAAGCGTGATTAAAAGTCCTTAGGATTTGTGCCCCTCACCGTCTTGAGCACTTTTCTAAAAGCAAGGTCTCTACAAGAAAGTAGCTAATGGAAATTTGATGTTTGTTTTCAGGTATCTGCCTAAAAATGCTTTAATGTTTAATGTTCGGGAATACAATGTAACTGCACTACAAAAATCAATATTCTTAAATATTCCATTTGAGAACCCCAAAACAGAATATCTAATATCTATTAGGTTTCTCTGAAATCTTTTCTACTGAGTCCATAAATGGCATAAAAAAAATGCCATTGCTGGAGAGCAAATGAATTCTGTTTCTGGGAAGATGATTTACAGCTTCCTATCAAAAGAATTGTCCATGGCATCTGTTGAATTTTGCTGCCCATTTTCCCCAAATACAGAAAGCAACTAGAGACTGCTTTTCATTAGGGATAATGTTTAACCCTGGACAGCTCAGCAAAATAATAAGGTTCGTAATTTGACTATTAGTATGTTATTAATTATATAATATAGCTAGAAGCAGAAAAGACTAAATGTAAAGTATAATATGCAATTAGTGAAATGAATTGTGACTCTTCTGCAACTCTGTATGAGCTTAGCTCAGATGCTGGCTGTATCTGCAGCTCAGTCAGTGTCTGCTGCAGAGGGGAGGGCTCTGTGTGACAGCAGTGTTGGAATATTGTCAACATTCACGTCACACTCCTGTTCTGTACCACGGGGATAAATTCTTTCCATTGGTGTTGGCATTTTGGTCATCAAAGCCACAGATCCAGGACTATGATCTTTTTCTCCAGATGTAGGAGAGTTTCTTCAGTTTAAGACTTCTGCTAGAAGCTCTGCAATAGTCACTTCTGGGGAGTGCAGGGGGGTTTCTGATGTTGCCCAGCTGAAATGGAGTGTTTGCAGCCAGGGCAGTGTGGGCACTGCTCCTGCCCTGTGTCTCCAGAGCCTGAAGTCTCCTCTAGCACTGAGGAGAAAAGAGAGGATAAGGAGGGCTGCAAATCCACAGTGGCTCATCAGGTCTGGGTAAAAGTCCTTCTCCTGGGTGCTGCATCTGTTATTTAGTGCAGGGACCTGAGGCTGGACTGGGCTGGGATACTCAGTGCAGGACACCGGATCTGCAGGATGGGATGAATGCATATTTGGGAGTGAGTTTTCTGGTGTTCTACACCCATTCACACAAACCAACTCTGCCTAAACTAAGGAGCATGAATTTGTTGAACTTTATAGCTTTTATGCCTGTTTTGTTTGTTTATAAATCTTGATTTCTATCACAGACGAAGCTCTTCACCAGCCATTCTAAGCCAATATATGGGCCCGATGTGAATGCTGTGACTTGCTCAATGCTTTAAAGACATGCTGAGCTTTGTAAAGAAAACATTAATAAAAAAGAGCTTATAAGGGGCATAAAGTTCAAACATACTGTGCTTTCTTGTTTATAACAAGATTTTTGTAATTTTTTTGACATGCAGTTTATTAAAACTTTCATCGATTTATTAAAACTTCCATAATTTTATTCTCTCTTTTCAACTACATGTTACTTAATCTCAAGCACCATTATAACCCATCTCTAAGAGAGGATGTATTATGAAAATCCTTCCCTGTTGCTGTGAGGTGTTTGGAAGAAGGTAATGGCTGTAGGTTTCTCTCCTACCTGGCAGCTCTCCTAGGACATGGTGCCAGAGCAAGGCTGATGGAGCTACATGATCATCAATGCACATTTCACTAATTTAGGGCAATGCAAAACCCTTTGTGTTCCATGCAAATTTCATGCCAGGGTGCTGTTTGCTCCAGAAGGTAAGAGACAGACTGCTCTGGCTCTTTAGCAATTTCCAGAAATTTAAGATGAATTTTATTTAACTTGAGATCCATATGTTCATCATATCGTGATCAATGATAAGTAGTTTTGAGTTGTGACTGGTATTTTGAATGTACGACATTCCTCACTGAATTATTTTGGACATTCTTATTCCAGGCACATGGAGCAGTTTTGATTCAAGGTGAACTATATCAGTCACCAGAATTAAGTGGTTACTGCTAGAAGAAGAAATTCCTTCTCCTTCCCTCAGAAGTCAGCAGTGTATGCCAGCATGTATTATTGCAATATTGGTTTTATAAGAACAGTTTCTCACTTTTACTCATTTGAGAATTGAATTAGTTTTTGCTGCTGCTTCACTGACTTCACAGAACATTTCCCCACAATCATTTAACATGCTATTAAATTCTAGAGTATGTTGTCAGTACATCTGATAATTTGATTTTGAATGATGTTTGTGTCATTACTAAGTATTTTAGTCAGCAATAACAATGTTGGTAATATGTAGTGGTGCTTTAAACTGTGAGCTCAAAAAGAGATGCAGAAGCCCTGGTGTAAAGCTGGCAGTGACCAGAATGGATGACTCCTGAAGCCATTATCTTCCAACAGCTTCTGAGGTTCAATTCACTTAAACTTGCTGCTTTTGCATTTTCATCAGCTTCTTCAGTTTCTTCTATTTAGTCAAAACTGTGTGAAATTGGATTTCATCAAGCTATTTTTAAACAGTTTGGAGATTCCAATCTACAAAACATGAAGTACTCTGAGGATTGCACTTCTCTCTAAAAGTCTCTATGTTGGATGTTGTTATTCAGGGGCTATCAAAGCTGGAGAAGAACTAACAGATTATTCACTGTGGCCAGCTATTGATTCTCCAACTGTGGGCCCTGTTGCACAGTGCAGCTCATTCCACTGGAAATGAATCCTATTGAAGCTGTGCCAGCTGGAAAGTACCAAACATGAGAAATATTTGGTGTGATGAAGTACCACATTTGACAGAGAAGTTACTTTGGCTTAAGCAATTGATCATGTGGAAGATTTGTACAAAAGGGAAGAAAAAGGAAAATCCTGGTTGCTCAACAATGCAGATTTATCATGTTGCCCATAAGTATTCATGTTAAGGCAAAATGTATTTATGTCGGGTGCCCCATGTTGTCAATTTGTCGACAGCAGAAGAGGTTTATGAGGTGTCCATCCCAGTCCCAGTCCAAGTCCAAGCCCTGTGGTGGCCTCCTCTTCAGCCTCTCCCACCAGAGAGTGGTGGTTTCTGTGCACATCTGTGTGATTGTGCTTCAACACAGAGCTGTGATATGATCTGATTAAATGCAAAAAAGAAAAAAGTACCAGTGACTGGGAGCCAATGTGGCTTAAATTCACCCTTTCAGGTTCTAAAAGTGCCCAGACCCTGATGTGGGTGTCCATAAAAGCTGGCACAAGCTCGTACACCAATTGCTGAGCAGACCAAGAGTTTGTACTCTGTGCACCTGCTGTCAGCAGGCAGAAATGCATGGGCTGTTCCAGCTGCTGCCTCCTGCTCTGCTGACTTTGCCATTTATGCAAAGGCTCAGCGAGACAGCTGGAGGTCTCTGTTGGCTGGGTTTGCACGGCCTGTCTGAAGCTTTCTGGGTGCTGTGGCAATCCAGCTTCCTCGTGATCCTGTCCCATGGGGAACCTCAGTGCAGCCAGGTGCTAAAGGGAAGCAGGGCCGGGGCCATTGCAGTGGGGGTGTCACTGCACTGAGGGGACAGGAGACAGGGGCAAGGTGACCTGGCCATTGCTGGTCACTCCGTGCTGCTGGTGAGGACACAGCGAGCGCTCTCCAGCCCTGCACCCTGGGTGAAGGCACAGCTCTGGCCAGTGCTCACCTGGACACGTTCTGTCCCAGCCTGAAGGGATGGGGACATGGAGTAGCTTCCACCATTTGGCCTTCAGGCCCCGGGTCACTCCCTGGCACTCTTCATTAGCAGGACAAACAGGTGATAGAGACTGTATTGCTTTGCTTTGCTTTCTCATGGGGTTTTGAGGTTGGTTTCATTGTTTTTCTGGGGCTGGGAGGAGTGATATACCATGGTTAGTAGAAGACTTCTTAATTGGCTGGTTATTGGGTTTTCTGTATTTTTGGTTTCTCCCTAAAAGTCTTGTCCTAGAGAATTCTCCTGTGGCTTGTGAATGCTTTGCTTTGTGAACATTTAATCCAGCGTGGGCTTCAGCAGTAATTAGTAACATGGATATTTATGGAGACATTCTAACCTGCTTTGTTCATGAATATTTCACCATGGTAGAAATTTCACACCCAATAAATCACTAATGAAAATGTCATTTCCCAGCTGCATTTACCTGATGTGCTGTTAATCTTGCTGTACCCATTGCAGGCAGAATTACTGTCAGATTTGCAACACAGAGAGGAATTGATTTTTAATTAGTGACCCCAATAGTGTAGGTTAAAAATTATTTTTTAAATGGGGATTTAATGGCCCTTTTCATACAATAGCATCAGCTTCATTGCCTGTACTGATGTTTTCTAGGCTGCCATTCAAGCAGATACTTTGAAGGACAACAGAACAACTGTTGGGATTGAAGGGATCAAGGAGAGCAATAGTGTGGACAAGGTGGCTCTGAAAGCACAAAGTGTCAGAGAAACCCCATGAAACCCAGTGCCCTCTGTACTGACAAAGATCACAAGCCAAAAGCGTCAGTCTACTTGCATTTGGTCTCTTCCCAAAGTGGTCCTGAACTGGACCATCCAACTCTTGGATGACATTTCATGAAGGAAACCATTACAAGATAGATTATCGTGTTCAGAAAGATCTTAAATTATTTTGCCTGATTGATGAGTTTTATCCATTTTCCTAAAGTAATTTATATCATGGCCAGCATTCCTGTGGACAGATATCTCTAATTTCAGGGAAAGCAGAATGGCACAGCACAAAGAGAGTGTGGCTTCCCTGAGATTGTCACTGCAGGTTAATTGACTAAATGAAGAACGTTAATGAAATAGTAGAATAGAATGCTCACTGTTAAAAATGATCAGGAAAAAGGTTATGAATCATGCCATAGGAGGGAGCTATAGCATTCTCCTTTCCTGCAAGTCAGGCTCTCTAGCTGCATTTTATTATCCTGCATATTGCTGACTGCAGGTGCTCACAATGAAAAAAAAATATTTTTATGCAGTGGTCAGTGTCAGTGAAGCAGTCAGCTCATCAGATTCTGTCAAAATCTGGATTTACAGAAATCAAGCCCTGCTTCTGAACTCGCAGGTGTGTGTGCCCTGTACAGACAGGTGCTCCTCTGTGTAACTACAGGGAGACCTCTGCAGAGAGGCTGTGACTGGGGAGCACCGCCAGCACCTCGGGATTCTCACCCGGAGTCTGGATGCTGCATAAGCAAGGCTTGTCTGCACCCGTGGTGATGAAGCTCTTGATAAGGCCATATGTTTCTCATGTGTCTACTGCTTTGACTTTTCCTTCAGGAAAGATAACCCAGGCTGTCCATGGGCTAAATTTTGAGGTCTCTTTGTCTTGATTGTTGAACACACAAGTTGAGCAAATATCCAGTATGTCTGAAATAAGGTCTTTTTTTATAACTCTTGCTAAAATATGAATTTAAAAGCTTGAACCACTCAGAGTCCACCAAAATCTAACCCAGTTTTTCTATTCACATTGCTAGGTTTTGGAGCAAAGCTGAATTCCTGAATTTAGAGCACTCATTGTCTTTCATGAGTAACAACTACATCATGTTGGAGACCATGGAGCTGTGACATGACTAAACACTCCTCTCCCAGCCTGCAGGCTCTTTTGTATTTTATAGAGGCTGATAACTGTGGCATTATTCACTGCCTTGAGATAACTCCTCTCTCTGAGGTGCTTTGTCTGAATCAACACTCCAAAAGCAACTGTCTCTCACATGAGTTGTCCTTGCCTTCAGCAGAAACACAGGGCACTCTGAGAAGAGAAGGCAAGTGTCTCTCTGACAAACAGATTAACCATAAGAGTCACTATTGATTTCTTGACCTGGGTGTAGGGTGGGGGGTGTGTAAGCTCTCTCAGAGGGAATGCACCAAGTAAGAAGAGCAGCGGGCTCTGTACATCAGATCACGCCACAGGGAGTTGTAGGGTAACAGAAAAACGATAGAGTGCCTCTGGAGCTTGTTAATTTCTATTCTGTCTTAATGTGCATTTGCACCGTGGTTTGGTGTTTGCAAAAGCAATGTTGATTTGGGACTATGTGCTTTCCAAGGCCCCATGCTGCACTGATGGGACAAACCCACCAGCTCCTTCCTGCTTCCCACAGCTTTGAAGGGCAGCCCTGCTGTACCTCTGCTTTTAGGCCCCCTTTTTTTTTTTTTTTTTTTTAAACTAGAGTTAGCTATTCTGTGTTGGTGCAGTTTGCCAACAGATTTGTTCCCCCTGTGCTGATGAGAGAGCTCCAAGCAGCCTGTCCATGAACTCAGCTGAGCAAACCCTGCAGGGTAAGTGGAGTTTGCAGGAATGGATCCCCAAGCTCGTATTGTCAAACGCTTTGACAAAATGGCAGATGAAATTCATTGTTGATAAATGTGTAGTGATGCACATGGGAGGAAAAACACACCTGGTGATGGTCTCTGAACTAGCTATTAACTCCAAGATCTCTTTCCTGAGTGGTTTTATATGACCGTCCATTATATTGTCAATTCAGCAGCAAAGCAAAACAAAACAAACCAAAACCCCAGCTAGAATGGGAGTAATTACTAGGAAAGGACTGGAGAACAAAACAGAAAGCATTGCTGTGCAGCTGTATAGATCTGTTGTGTGCCCACATTTTAAACACTTTATCCAATTTTTATATCCTACAGACCCTCCCTTCCATTTCAAAAAGGGATGATACAGCTGGGAACAAGCCACATTCAGGTAAGATGGGCACATGTAAGATTTAGATCAACTAAAAGGAGGTGCTTCTTCACAGACCTGTTCTGAGCTGTGAAACTGTGCCATTTGTTGTTGTGGACAAGGAAGGGGCAGGTAGGTGAATTTTCAGAGCAGTGAGGTACATTCATGGAAGAGGTCTGGCTATGTTACCTCTGGCTCTGCAAGGATCTGAGCTGCTGGTCAGTCACAGGATGCAGCAGGGAGCTCTCACTCCCTGTAGGTGATATATCAGGCACTCTGCCCTTAGCACCTAGACACAGGAACCTGAACCTTTGAATGATCCCATACAACTTGTCTTTTGTCTCTGTCAAGCCAAAATCCTTGCTGGACTCTTGAGCAGTGTGGGCACAGATTATCAGCAGGCATTCCTAGAAAGAAGTCTCAGTAATGTCTTTCATACAGATTTAAGGAGACTGTGTAGCCTGACATCTGTCAGATACCCTCAGAGTTCAGTACAGAAGCCTATTCTCCAAATATGTCTGCTTTTTAAAAGCTATGAACACAGGGGACTTGGAGCTTAGTGCAATTTGAAGTTTCAGGAAGATATGAATGCTTCCAAGACAAGCATTTGAAAAAACTGTTCCTTTGGAAGCAAGCTGGCTTGCTGCTTCACCTTTCCATGCTGTGAGCTCTCAGCACTTACTGGTGGAGCATTAATTTTTTACTGTGAAATGTAGTGTCTTGTCTTTCATTAATAAATTTTCTCAGGAGAAGAGGCAATGGCATTTAACTGTCAGGACAAACAAGGAAAGCCTTGTGGAAGCTGAAGATTCTGCATGTTCACCACCAAAGACACTGCAAGGGCAGCTGAGCTCTCAGATCCCTGTAGAGGTGCAGTCAAATTCCAAAGATCTTTCCCTGAAGGTCTGAACCTTTACAGAGAACAAAACCAAACCAACAACCAGAGCACTCTGCTTGTGAAGGTTCCTCTGGGATACCCAGCTGGCCTGGCTTTGCACTGAAATTTTCAGAAGGAAACAAAACAAACACATCGCCTAGTTTGAACTGAGATTGTTGCCTAACTCTCATCTTCAAAACTTTCTACTCTAAAGCCACAGCAAAGAGCTTTTATGAACCTGAAGACCTCAGTCCTCAAAGCTCTACTCACTTGACAGCTGTGTCTGAGCAGCCTGTAGGATGAGCTGAGAAGTACCCTTGGCCTGGTGGATCCAGGTCATGCTGTCTCCCTCTTCCAGAGACACCTGCACTTGATCCAGAGGGAACCTGGCCAGGTGGTGGGACTGGGGGATGTGAGAGGTCTCTCTGACACTGCACATTGCCATGGCTGATGCTCTTCATGTGGGAGAACAGCCAGTTACAGGAAGGGAAGGACTGATCCTAAAATACAGCTTTGCAAATAAAAAACCTTGAGACATCTGTTTAAGTTTGATTATATAACAAACTAATACAGATATCCTAGACAGAAATCAGATTTTCTGTCTGCTGAGTTAATGTTATTTTTAAAACCATTTTACTCTTTTAAAAGGGCAGAAGGACACTGTTTTTAAAAGCTATCTTGAATACTAAGAAAATAACAAAACCAAACCAGACCTTGAAAATAAACTCATTGGCCAAAGTCAATAATGAACTAGAGGTAAAAGTGTTCTTAGCTTGTAAACCAAGAGGGACTTTCCCGCATGGCTGTGCAAAGACTTCTTTGAAAAAAATCATGGTTTCATTCTTAACTGAGAACTTGGGTGACAGCAATAGGAAGAAAAGATGACAGTGGCTCCACTGCATGAGGGGCTGAGAACAGCACATGGATTATAATGAACTTTTCCAAGATATTTTTCCTCACACCTCATTGCAGATAGATCTCTAAAAGTTCAATGAACAACCAGTCTCAGCCAGTATTGAGAGAAAAGCAAAATCTTCAGAAAAACAATCTGAGGTTTCAAACTGGGGTCTCCATGTTTCTGTTTCTTTTGGGACTTGTTCAGGGTCATGCTGTGCCATGTAAACTGTTGATTCACAGTTCTTATAACATGGTTTTTTGGCCTTGAGTCTCATATGGGTGAATACAGCCTTTCATATCAAATGTAGCTCATGTAATTCCTAAAGACCTTCAGTGTGTGAGGGAAAAATGTATATAACTTGCCTGATAAAGTCATGAAAGACTAACAAATGGTGAAAAATGATGGGAGGTTCTAAGAGGGAGAGGGCTGAGTGTGAGGAACTTTTTTACTATATATATATAAAAGAATGTCACCTTAGCTCATTTAAACTTCTCATTGTTGCAGTTTAGTATTTAATGAAAGGGGGGGGGAAATGCCCCACACATAATGCTGTAGGGAGTTTTTGATAATCTGTGATTGATCCAGACATAAATGGCATATTCTAAAAGCGCTGTATTTGAAGCCAAGATTTTATTCTGATCGTGGGATTAGCCAAAAAAAAAAAAAAAAAAAAAAAAAATAAGAGAAACCATTCTAACTGTTTACAGCATACAGAAACACCAAAAATACCAGGGAAAGGAACCGCAGTTCATAAATTTAAGTATCTNAAAAAAAAAAAAAAGAAATTAAGGTTGCAATTTATGTTTCAAACTCTGAATAGTTCATTAAAATGAATCAAAGGAAGCAGAGCCAAGGGAGCCACAGGAGCCACCAAGGACTGCTCTGTCAGGTCACTGCTGCGGCACTCGTTTGGCTTTGTGCAGTGAAAAAGACCTTCAGAGTTGGAAACTCTAAGTGATAACGGATTTGGGCCACAATTTCTCTTTCTATGTTCTTTTCTGATTTATTGCTGGCTTTGAGGCAGTGACATAAGCTGAATCCTGAAGCAGCAGGCTTTTTCACTTGTTTTCTTCTTGATCAGGAAAGTGGAAGGGAGAGCATAGCAAAGGCAAGCAGGAGGCAGTTTCCCCCTTCCCACCCGGCCAGGGAGCTCACAGTGGGACTGGAAGTCAGAAAAATCCTTTAAGAGATTGAATGCAAGACAGGCAGGTGGTTTTGCTTAACTGATTTATAGATGTCTAAGCAGGATTCTTACACAGCTCAATCTCTCTGCACACTGTGATACCGCCCTGCCTTCTGAGCATCAGCAGTTGTGCTTTGGCTGAATCCATGTGTAAAGCAAAAAACCACAGCTGACTTTGTGCTGGAGAGGACCAGGAGCACTTCCACAATCTGTCAGGGAGTTGCAAGGCTGAGGGCAACAGCGAGGTCTGCAGGAACACCTGTGGACAAATGGGTATTTTAATAAACAGGTAACAAAGCTGTTGCTGACATGTACAAAAGAATTGACACCCTTCAAAATTTATCCTTTCTAGGGTGCTATGTTCCAGTAGCACACAGCCAGAGAGTGAATCTTTGTTCTGCTTTGTCTGGTTTCACTGCTTTAAAGCAATCTCCAGCAGTCAGAATTTGGAGTTGGTCCCTGGACCACCCGATGGCTTCAGGAGGCACCAGACCATGAAACCCCCGAACTCTGCTGTGCCTTTTGCAGTGCTTTACCCCTGACTGGCTCTTCTGCCTCAGTTCCAGGCAGAGATGACACCACCTCTGTCCTTCTGCAGGCAGACAGGAAGGGTCTGTGCTGGATTTTGTAATGCAGGAGTGGAGGAAACTACATAAGCTTTGCTGAGATAAGGCAGACAAACTGCCCTGAAAAAATCTGGTTTGTTGTAAATCTCTTCCCAATAGCTCTATAATGCATTATTTTTAGTACAATTTAGTGTGGTTACCCATCAGACAATAGAATGATAACTTGCTATAGCTAAAACATGTATTAGAAAAAAAAGTTTTATCTAAATCAGTCAGATGTACTCCTGAAAGAGAAAGCATTCATTGCTAAAAAATGTACTTCACCAATGCATAATTCAGGAAAAGTCATCTGTGCACATGTCCTTCTCCTACTTAGACTGAAATTAAGATTTCCAAATGTGTCTCCTGGGGTCAGCCTGCCCGTGCTCAGCCTGGCTGTCTCAGAGCCGCACCACTGGTTGTCCCCAGAGCCACCATTGTGCTTTATTTCTTGCTGCCTGCTGGGAGCATTGTGTGAATACAGTTCTGGGAATGGACCAGTTGGCTCAGATGTTCCAAGCTGGGTGGAGTGTTTGAAATAGGAGCAGAGGACTAGAAGGGGGAAGGAATTGAAAATTGATTTAAAGTATTTGAGTTGTAATTGTAACTTCCTTTTTTTTACCTCATCTTCACTGCTTGGCTGCCTCACTCTTTCATCATCTCATGACTCTGTGGCTCATTGCTGAAGGGTGTGAAGCTGTGTGGTTTTATGGCCCCTTGAATATGTAATTCAGACTGATTTGTGAATATTCTTACCCTCTCTGTATCTTCTAGCCTCTGAGTGGGATTTCTTTGCTAACTGTACCTTTTCCCCATACTTTGTGCATTCTCTGTTTACTTATGATATGCTTTTTTTTGGAGTGATTATTCATCTAGATTTGGAGCCCTCCATTTTTTTTCACCCCATGCCTTTGACAAAAGCTCTTGGGAAATTCACCATCCTGAATCCAAGTACTTCCAGGCTGTCAAGCACCCATGGACCCTGAACACATTGGCCCAGATGGTTTTTAGGTTCTTTAATAATAGCAAAGATTGTCCTTCAGGTTTGGTTTTGATTATCTTTCCATGTAACTTAAACAGAATCACCTTCTTCCTACTCAATACCAATTTATTGTTGAAAGTCACATCTGTCATGCCCTCATTGCTTACAAGATCAAGTCTAGAATAGCAAAAGCTCTTGTTGGTTCAGTGTCTTAGCATCTTGGACTTCACTCCTCTCACATTAATAAAGAAACCCCACACTTCTCATGGGGGAAAAATAAGAAAAGTAAGGGCCCAGATTTACAAAGTGGTGGGAATTTCATCAGAGAGCCTAGACCTGAGAAAATATGATTTAAGTCTAATGCAAGAAATGCTGAGGAATTAATTGAAGTGGTACCTGGCTGGAAATAGTTGCTGTATAGTTATGAAACCTGAGGAAGAGTGGTAAATAAAAGACTGGAGGTGGCATTCAGTGCCATGGCCTAGTTGATAAGGCGGTGTTAGGTCATGGGTTGGATTTGAGGATCTCAAAGGTCTTTTCTAACCTAGGTAATTTTGTGATTCTGTGAAGACCAACTTAGATCTAGCAGTTGAAATCATTGGCACAGCTGAGTCTGCCAAGAAAGAGTGGCATCAGTGACTAAGCATTGAGCTGTGGAGCTCCTTTCTGCAGCAGTGTCAGCTGCAAGGGCCCTGCCACTGCTGGCCACAGTGCAAACCCTGCTTTTCAAAAGTGCTCAGCATTGGGCTGCACTGATCATTAATTACAGAGACTGCACAAGTTAATAATATTAATAATTGCATTAACAATGTTACTAACTGCTTCTATCACAGTAGTATTCAGAGATAATTTTTCTGGATGAAATATAAATAAGTGGTGAGGAGAGGCTTGGCTGGTGGGTGCTGTGCTGGCAGCAGCAGCTCCACTCCCGGGCTCCTGCCCACATGTGAGAGCAGCTTCCCACCACGGCTGGCAGGGCTCGGTGGGGAGATTGTGGCAGAGGCATTTTTTGAGTAGATGGCAGTTGCTGTGTCAGCTTCATTATACCTTCCAAATAACTGGAGGATAAAACATATTCCCTCTCAGTGCATTTCTTTCCTAAAAATATCTACTTGAAATCCGAAACTCCTGAACAATGTGAATCACTCACTTCTTACATCCAGCAACTCTCTCAAACAGTGAATTTTAAATAAACTAAAAGGAAGGTCTTTCTGGGTTGGGTTAGGTTTTATCTGAAAGCGCTGAGCTAAGCTCCCAGGTGGATCTCTCTGGATCCCCAGGGGTACCTGCCAGGGGTGCTGCGGCCCCCACAGCTGCACGTGCTGTGGGTGAGCCTGGGCTGCATGTCAGCCCTGCCGGGGGGTATTTGCTGAAGAACAGGCAGAGGGAGGGCACGTTTTGCCCTGTGCTCAGCAGCAGGTGAAGATGTCTGGAGCAGGCTGTGCCTCTGGGCCTGAAGGCAGCTGTACTGGAGTGACAGTGTCACCCTTCCCCTCCAGTGACCTGGAGAATGAACTCAGTGTTTGCTGGAGTGTGAAGCTGACTTGTTTGGCACTGCTCAGTCATTGCAGAGGGTGACAGGGCCATCCTAAGTGAGAAGAATCCTCATGCCAGAGGCTGACACTCCCTAGCTGGGAGCCATAAAACAGTTGCGTGGCTTCAGGCAGGAGCAGTGGGGGTCACACAAGCTGGGGGTGTCCTGCTTCTTGTGCAGCCATGTGTCACTTCCCTTGCCTGTGGTTCCCCTAGCAGCAGTGCTGGTGGCACAGCTGGGCCCTGCCCTGCCCTGAACTCTGCCATGAGTCCCCTCTGAAACCTGAGCCAGGACAAACCTTGCAGATGGCTTTTGCCCACAGCAGTCAGTGAGTGAGGGGTGGTCCCCTCTGCAGAGCCCTGGAGTGCACCCTGAGTTCCTGGGGCCAATGGCACTGCTCTGGTGAGGGCTTGAGCTTGGAGAGAAACTCAACAAGAAATGAACTTAGCACTTTAGTTTATGGTAAGGATACTGAATTCTGATATGAACAGACTGTGCCTTGCATTTTACATCTTTCACTGAACTTTGCTGTAAAAGCTGCCATAAAAATGAATTAAAATACTTTCTTCACTTGGGTTAGCTCAATGTAACTCTTCCTCTAGGTCATTTACTAATTCCAGATGACTCTTGAATCCAAATGAAAGTGTAGGTAAGCAGATATCAGGGATCTTTCAAGTGCTGAGGACACTGACCCACTGGAACTCAGGGTGTGGAGTTGCTATGGTTCTCAGTATGTCACTGTTAGCATGGCAAACCCAGGCTGTGCAGTGTGAGAGCCTCTCTGTGCACTCTGTAACAGCTGTCTGCTCCCAAACTACTGTTTCCCCCTAGATCTGACTTTCCAGCATCACACTATTTAACTAGTAACTACATAAATGTCATAGTACCCTTTAAAGAACAGTCTTCATCCCTAAGTTGCTCCCAAAGCCAGTCAAAAACCCCTTGTCCCCAAGGCTCTGCCTGCAATGACTGCTGGAGATGTTACTTGTTTGGCCTTTGACCCTTTATCAGATTTATCTGGAGTTTAACTCATTGCTTACATTTAACTGGTTGCTTACACTCAGCTCAGTGAGCCAGCCCAGGCCACCTGCTAATGTCCCATCAGCTGATTGCTGTCACTGGGAACCGGCCTTGACTGCCTCAGTGTCCGCATCCTAAACAGCCACATCTGCTCAGAACAGTGCCCTAAGGCTGTCCAGGATCCTCCACTGCTGTTCCAGTCGCCCTCTCTGCCTTTTGCATCACTGCTCACATGGTATTTACCCCCTACTTCAACACAGGTGATTCGCTGTGCTGCCTTTGGGTTTATCAGTACCAACATCACCCCGAGAAGCTGTGGCTGCCCCATCCCTGGAAGCATTCAAGACTGGACAGAGCTTGGAGCAACCTGGGATAGTGGGAGGGGTCCCTGCCCATGGCAGAGGTGGAACGAGAAGATCTTTAAGGTCCTTCCAACCCAAACCATTCTACGATTCCATGATTTCCTACCCTCCTATCTAAGTTATTACCTGCCTGGAAGTTGAAGTTCTTTCATCTCAGCTTGTGCCCTCTTATACACGGGGTCCCACCTTGGCTTCACAGCTTTGTCTAGGAGGGCAAATCCCTCACCCCTGCCCACAGGATGACTGCTGCAGCATTTAGTCATTTTTTTATAGAGGAGGGTGTTATCTTAAGTGTGATCTGGATTTCTCAGGCATTGACCAATTTTGTTCTATGCTTTTTCCCAAGTCGGATGTATAGAATGCTGCAGAAGTTTAGCTGTGGGGTAACAATTTGATCCCTGCCTAAAAGAGAATGAAGAAATTGGTTGCAGTCATTCTTCTCCCTTGATCTTGGTAATCTCAGCTGAGGTTAATTTGTCAGCAATACGAGCAGGGGAAATGCAGTGTGCCTGATCTGCATGAATGGAGCAGGAGAAAATGCACAGCCTTGTGATTTAAATTAATATTGATCCCACTAAATCAGAGGACCAAAATAAATTACATAAATGGAGTAATCAAGACGAAAAATTTCTAAAGAGTAACCTTGTGTTAATGGAGCTGATTTTTCTGATGCCAGGTGAAAACACAGAGAAGGATAACACACCATTTGTTTGGAAGTTACTGGGCACTGCTGTCTCCTGCTGTGACTGCCCAGGACTGCTGAGATAGGAAATTATTTCTGAGGACCCAAGACAGACTTGAAAAAACCTATTTTTTCCTGTTTCGCCTGACCCTCTGTGAAAATACCCAAAGGCCTGAAGCTGCCAACACGTTTTCTGTGTGTGATTGACAGCCCTATTTCCCTTCATTTGGGGAGTCTCCCCAGCTGGCAGGTGTAAGTAACCTTCGCTGGCAGGAGCTCGGTGACGCTGCAGGCAGTGCCTGGGAGCTCTGTGCTCCTGCAGAGGGGCAGAGCAGCAGTGCAGGGGTCAGGCAAACAGGTAGGGATGAACAGGAGCTGGGGGCCAGGGAATCAATTCAGAGCTTCTTGGCAACAGACAGGCAGAGGAGATAACATTTTTAAACACTGCTACTGCTGTGCTCCTACATCAGCCCTTGCTGCACGTGACATTGCTAAACAGATGTTGCTTAACCTGTAACTCCCCTTGCTGAACACTGAGCTTCAGTCCACTGGGGAGGAAGGAAGGGAATGATTGTGGGGAGCACATTCTGGGCACTCTGGCCTGGTGAAGGTCTTCTCACAAGGACCTCATGGTGCTCTGCAGGTAGCACAGAACAGCCGAGTCTCCCATGGGATTTGTGCAGGATGGTTTGTGAGCATCTTTGCTCTCTGTGGGCAGCCTCCTGCAGAAACAGGGCACTGTCACTGCTCCTTGTAGGCAGGGCAGAGGGGACTGCTGGTTGGGTCTCTGTTTGCCAGGTGCTATCTGCTTTGGGAGGGGTAGTTCAGGAGACTTCCCTTGCTGAGGAATTGATATGCAGAGTGGAAGTGGGACTCAGGCAAACCTTGTCTGCTGTGGGAAAAAACATCATGGTAGAAACACTCAGTCGCACCCATGCTCACCCCTGAGTTCTACCACAGCCAGGCAGCAGAAGCACTTGGCATATTGTATCTCAGGGTGTTCAGAGCGGGTCTGGCAAGCCTGGGGTTCAAAATGGCGATGGTGCCCAATGGGTGCTTATTTCAAACTGCTCAAAACCTGGCTGGAGATGTTCTGTCGCTTCTCCAGCTCAGCACATCAAGAATTTGTTTCCACTCCTTATATAGGTCTGTCAGCAGGAGTTCAGCTGTTCACTTGAGGGCATTCAGTGGTGTGCACATCTAGTGTATATCACTGGGGTTTCCCCAGGAGCAAATTGGGAATATGGCATCTCCACTTCACCAGTCTGTTCTGTGCCTGCCCTTACTGAAATGTTCTGGCACTTTCTCCCACTGCTTTTACCCCCGACAGCAACTGTGGTGAAAAACTTTCAGAAAGAGGCTGTGGGAAGAAAAAGATTTTAAACAAAGTTTGACATTCACTTAAGTTGCTTCTGGAGACTTTGAAACAGCTCAGGGAATTTGGATGTGTCATTTTCATTCTTTCTAGTTCTGTTCAGTTTTTATTATATAGACTTTATTTAAATGTCTCAGACTGCATCAAACATTGCTATTACTGAATGTGGAACTGTGCTGGATTGTTGTGTCAAATGTATTACACACTGCTGCTTGTTTTTGAAATTTAACATTTTTTCATGACTTTTTTTGACATTATAACTTTAATCATTCAAACTTGTGTTATATTAGTACTTTTTTGCATGTTTAATACATTTCAGTTCTATCTCTGCAGCAGTTACCAAAGTTTTCAGACAAAGCTTTCAAAAAATACAGTAAGTATAAATCTTTATTTAAAAGTTTTAAGGAGATTATTCCAGCTATTTTTCTGAGGTGATAATTTCTGTGTTTGGTAGAGAGCTCATGTGCTATGGTGCTCTAGGATGCTGCACACACAGATTCAAGGGACATAAAAGAAAGACTGAGACAGTGAATCTATAAAACAATATAGCTTCATAATAGCTGAAAAGCTGCCTTATCCCAAATACTCAGAAAATAATCTTTCCTATCCATTAACTGTATTGTTACTAGAAGAACATTTTCTATCAAAAAGAAATACAAACAGTCAGTATGGACATCTTGAAAATATTAGCTGGAAGAATGTCAGGGAGTGAAGAGCAGAGCGTGCACATACGCAATGTGCAGATGTTCTCTGCTGCGTTATGTGGCCAACAGAAGTGTGCAAAGACAGTTCTCTTTATCGTTCCACCAAGCCAGTAATTTGCATTTAACACTCAGCAGATCTTCTATCATACTTCTCTTCCTTCTTTTTCATAGAAAAGCCTTCCAACTTGAAAATAACATATGTCCCAAATGCCTGCTTGAGATCAGTGCAAAATGCCACCATCTAATAAAGACATGAGCTCTCCAGCAGAAGGAGTCCATGTTGCCAGCCTTGAAGGGGCTCTGCCTGTGCATGTGCATGAGACCAGCTCTCTCCCTTCCTCTATTTGCAGAAGACAGCAGAATAGCTTGACTGAAAGGATGATGTATGAATGTGGGGAGTATTGAGCACACTGCATGAAAAAATAATCAGTTTCTAGAACTGCTAAATTGACTTAACTGAAAGCTGTGCCTATAGAATCCTCAGAATATGGAATATTGTAATTAATTGCAATTAATAATTAATGGCAGGCAGTTAATGAATTGCCATTTGTACTGAAGTACAGAACAATGATCCACAATATCAGAGCCTTGTTAGTTTGGCCAGCTCTTTTAACCAACTCTGTCACCATCACAAGGGCTCCAGCATACAACAGGCAGGGTCATTACATGTCAGATACCGGGCAGAGGATGTGTGGGGATCTCTGACAGTCAGAAAAAACTTCTTGCAGCTCATCTCACCCTTTCTTCTCACACAGAAAAACCTAATTACTCCAAATTCTATATGACAAGTATTTGAAATGCCTAATTGCTTGGCATTAGTGGGGAGGAAGGAATGATAGAAGTAGAAATTTCTCCAGACCTGACATATACATGGATATGGACTTGGCTGCTCTAAATTTCCAGAATAAATATCATAGAAAACTCAACTACAAAAAGGCAAGAAAAAAGTTAATGTTTAAAGCCAAGCCATTCAAAGGGTTTCTTTAACCCATAAGTAGGAAAGAACAGTACCCAAAGTCCTCAGTGCTCACAGCTGACATGTCCTTAATTTCATTCATACCCTTCACTCTTTTTGGAATAATTTCTATGAGCAGAGGATTTTTGCTGAATTGAAGATTAGGCTTCTCTGAATTCTATCCTGTTATTGTGCATTCAGCACATGCCTGCCTGGTGTTTACACGAGCACATTCAGGGAATGCTGCACCAGGGATGCTAATCAGCATCCTGAGCAGCACCTTCTTCCTGGTTCCTGCCACTCATTATGTGACACTGCTGATGGGAGAAGCAGAATGCAGGGGAGGATTTTGTGCCTGAATTTTGAGCTGTGGCAAAGACGAGGTGCCTGTGGTCTGAGGCATCATTTCCCAGCTGTCTGAGTTTTGCTTGACTGAGTGTGGGACTGGCCTAAGCCTCCTTTAGCACTCCCAGCGTTGGCTAAAGGAAAGTTGGCCTGCACTCCCTTCCTTGTAATTGTGTGTTTGCTGACCACTCGGTGTGTCCTGGGATGCTGGGATGGCAGGGCCAAAGCAAGGAAGTGGGAGGTCAGCAGAAAGCCATGGGAAAATTGAGCAAAAAGCAAATGTGGACATAGGACCAGAGGAAGGAGACATGAAGGAGACCAGGATATTGTGGGGGGGAAGAGGGAATGCAGGGATGGAGCAGCTGGGAGAAACTGGAGGGTGGCCACTCTTGGGAAACAGTGACTGGGCATCTGGTTAGGGTCTAAAGACTTTGCAGAGGTACAGACAGGCCTGAGAGATATTGAAGGGGATGGAGAAAGTATAAAGGGCAAGAAGAAATAAGTCCTATGAAAATCTTTATAGAAATATTTGAACCTCTTATATAGGAATCTGTGTAAAAGTCTATATTGGCTGTAACTATAATATATTCATCCTGGGGCCAATAATAATGTTTTATGGAAAATAAGCTCACACTGATTTAATTTCTTCTTCATGCTTCTCACAGGCAAGTATTCTTTGGTAAATTTTCTGAAAAGGCTTTAGAGCTGGACTACAATTGCTCAATAGTTCATATTAAAACTATTGCTAAAATTCAGAATCAGTTAATGAGAATGGTGTTAGCTCACAGAAGTTTGGAAAAGCAAAAAGGGAGCACAGATAGAAACCTGCCTTGCTGTCCTTTTCACTGAGTTTGTGTCTTTTACATCACAAAGCTGAAAGGCCAAAGCAGCACTGGGGAAATACACTGGTGAAGGAGAAAGTCGTTCTTCTCTCCTTAATTAAAGATAATGAACAATTTAAACTCACAGTTGATTGCTAGAGAACCAAAGCCAGACTCATGAACTTTCCAAATGTACTGAAGTTCCCTGAAGTCTGCATCAGGGAACTGGCAATGGCTTCGTATGTAATTGCTCAGCTGGATTATTTGGTCTATTTTTCTTTCCTCTTTCATGTCTAACTCTGGCAAATAACCTCCAGCAGACGGACCTGTTTTTGCTTTTTTTCTGAGCTTGGCCCTATGGCTCAGCAACCATTTCAGTGCTCCAGGCAGCACATGCAGTCTGTGCTGGGGCTGAGGTGGCCCTGGGGCAGTGCCAGCATCACCTCCTGTCTGTCCCTGTGTGGGGAGACCCCATCCCAGGAGTGCAGGGAAAGAGTCCTTGCTGCAATTTCTCCCTGCCTCCCACAGCAAGAGTGGAAAGCTCTTGCAGATTTTAGCCCTGCTGCCAGCCAGGCTTGCACAGCCCTGTGGCCCAGCTGGTCACAAGCACAGCACCACCAGACTGTCATCAGTGACTGTCATCAGCCTGATGGCAACAGGGGAACCCTCCATGGTCTTGTGAGCCCCAGGTGCTGTGTTAAGGCACTCCAGAGACATTTTAGGTATTTCTGATGGGACTGCAACAAGGATTGGAAGATGCCCCAGACCCAAGGAACTCCCTTGCTCTGAGCCATTCATTAGCTTACATGAGTTCTCCTTTAAAAAAAATAATCTTTTATCAAGTTCCCTTACGTGCAGTGGAGCTGGATTCAGCAGGTTCAGATTTACTGACTTGAATTCACTGTGCCAGCTTTTGCTGGAGAACAAAATTGTGTTTTCAAATAAAGTTCTCGTGCAAATGCAGTTTAGAAGACCTTTAAATAAACAATAAATACCTTCTGTTTCATCCTTGCATACAAATTTACATTAATCTGCAGGTAAGTTAACAAATGCTACTTTTTGCCTTAAATACCGAGTTTGATGAAAACAGTATTTTGTGCCAAACTGGTTATAATGATTGTGTAATTGAGGAAATACATGAGACATTAAAACTCTGTGACATGTCCTTCCCATACTAAAGACTGTAAGAGGTATTGATGAGACCACTAAATCCTTTCCCATAGAGAAGAATGTAGGAAAACCAGGAAGCAGGACAAAATATAGCCCACCTGGTAGTTTTATGGCCCTATCTGAATGCTGTAATCATTTTAAAGAGATGTTGATTAGTACCAGCAACAGGAGTGGAATTGGCAGCTTCAGTAGCATCAATTTCAACAGCAGCACTGGAGGTCCTTAAGTTCCCATTTTGTGGCTTGGATGCAAATGATTCATCCAGTCAGCAGGTGCTGTTCAATCCATACTAAATACATGGAGCTAAGAGATGAAGGAATGCAGAATTTGCACTTAGAGAAATAATTGAATGCCTCAAATGTCACTAAAATTCCTTTATTTGAAAAGACATTTGAAAGACATTTTACAGTGCAGACAGAAAGTAGACAGAAAAGATACAGGCCCAGCTCCTCAGGAGAGTGAACGTGGCCAAGGCAGTTTATCCTAACTGGGAGTCTGGCATGGAGATGGTTCTTTCCCTTTTATCACGAGTTTCTGTAGTTTCCACATCTGAACCTCTTCCTGCTAAAACCCAATCAAGCAGCAGTGGTTGGCTCCAGCCAGATCATCAGGATCCATCTGGCTGAGCCTGAAGGAGGAGAGGCAAACCATTGCAACTCAGAGAACTGGGGACACCTTTCCAGAGCTTCATAAATCCTCTTCGTGGAGGATGCGTGATGGCATCACCAACAAGCATCAGTGATTATGTTTTGCAAGCAGTTCCTGTCTTTCCATTCAAATCTTGTCATTGGGGTTTATGTGCTTCAGTTTCTTCCTGCCTGTGCTGAGGCACACAACCAGAATGAGAACTGGAAGTCCACAAGCAGCAGACAGTGGAGTGGTGTTTATCCAAGATTCCATATGGACTCAAACAGGCCATTGGTGTTTGACTTTCCTGCTGGTAAAGGGCTGGCAGATGTACTGCACTGAGACTCATTGTTTCCAGCATTTTGACATTCAGGCTTTCATAAATGTCAGTTCTATCACCTATCAAAAGTAAACTGAGTCTGTCAGTGTAAGCATCTCTGAACAGTGAATGTGGCATTCAGAGGGCCCAGCAGGATTTGCAACCACCCTCAGCTGGGAGAGGCAGGGAATGCACTTTCAGCTGCAGCAGGGGAAATGAGAGAGCTGCTGCTCTGCCAGTGTGCACAGGGTCCCAGCACACTGAAATCCACTTTTCCACAGAGTATGAAACATACATTTTTCTCCTCCAAGCCCTTTGATGCTCTAGCAGGGTTATACCGTAAATACAACTTTTGCTGTACCTATTAGCCTGGCACTTTCTTTTTGCACTCTTCCATGGAACCAGTTTCTACAGAATTTAATGACAAATTGGACTTAGATCAGCAAAGCCTTGAGTGAGCTGGCCATTGATCTTCTGGCAGAATATATTGCTCTGTTATTCCTGGTGGTTCAGTTCCTATCACCATTTCTTTGTTTCGTTTTCTTGTTAATAAAAGAAGGGTGGCAAATACCTACTGTGCTCATTAGCTTTTCTACACCCCATATTTTTTTTCTGCTATTTTCCTGATATTTTAATTTCTTTCTTTCTTATTTTGGTAAATTTTCCTTTAAGGCATTGTAATTAATGGACTGTACTAATTTCCTTTGAGACAACATTCTTAATTGCTGTAATTCTCACTTATGTCTTTTAGGCATCCCTGCTGGCATTGATTCATTTCAATTTGCATTCACAAATGCTGTAACTATAAATACCCAATGCATGTAGGAGCTAGTCTCTTGTCCTCTGAATGCTATACAGGTTTTTCTTTGCTTTTTTTTTTNTTCCTTTGATGTTTTTTTTTTTTTATTTGGAGCAAAACGAAATGGTGACTTATGATGTAGTTTTATCTTCAAAGCTGGCATGTGTGTGCTTTTTTCATGGTTGTGCTTTGGTTGTGCTTTGGGTTGGTGGCAAAGTGCCAGGGTGATGTGTTTCACTGTGCACACCTGCCATTTTGGAATTATTTTGAGAATGAAAACCTTTGGGGGGTTTTTAATACCAAATTGTCCAAACAAATGAGTTTTCCAGGGATAGAAATGACAAGTTATGAATAGGACTTGCAAATCTAGGAAAAAAATAACGTGTACTGGTGACACAGGATTTCTTTATATAGAAGAAGTGTGAATGAGATCATGTGAAGCTGAAGGTCTCCAGCCTGATGAAGGCACCAGCGACAGCAGGACCAGGCCATTATACAGAAACATTTTTCCTCTGCACTGACCCCAGTGCCAGGGATGATCCTGCCCAGGTCAAGGCTCTCCTGCCACTGCCCCCCACCTTACGCTGACTTTGAATTAAACAGCTTTGAGCAGATATTGTGCCACTTTGAATTCATTTCTTGCAGGCCACCAGAAAAGCCACAAGGGAAATAGATTTTAGTTTGAGCTGTAAATAAAATGGATCAAAGCAAAGCAACTGTGTGTCCTGTTCCCAAAGTCTGCCTCACTTGGACCTTCAGGTTCTTATTTGACTTTTCACTCTGGTACAGTTACTTCTTTCAGGCACAGAACTTCAAAATGAGATGAAAATTACTTGGTTACACTTTAGAATGAGTGTATCAAGATTGCTCCAAATGGAGTAAAAATATTCTCAACAGAGGAGTCCTATTTATACATCAAAGAAATGCAAAAAATAATCCAATATTTTGTTAGTACCCTACAAATGCATTCCCATGGAAAGGAACATGAAATGTGGCTCTGCAATCAGCAGTTGAAGCAGCTGCTGTTTCTGAATTAATGACAGAGAGTTGCAATGGGCAAAGATTGCTGGATTGCGGGAAAATGGGAAAGGATTAAACAATTGTCTTCTCACCAATTAAGATGATTAATCAGTGAATTATGACAAGAATTAAAAGCCTAAAATAATATTGATACTGGTGATTTAAACTGCTTTTATAGATTACTTCTGTTTAAATCTGTGTCCACTGCACATCATTTACAAACAAGGGATGGGCAGCACATAGACCAGGCAGGAGGCAGAAAGGAGAGAGATTCTCCGCTGGAAGGGTGGCCAGGCACTGGAATGGGCTGCCCAGGGGGGCAGTGGGATCACCATCCCTGGAAGTGTTCAAGGAATGACTCAATGTGGCATTTAGGGCCTTAGTTCAGTTGCTACAGTGGTGTTTTATCAAAGGCTGGACTCACTGATCTTAGAGGTCTTTTCCAGCCTTAATGATTCTATGGTTCTATGATTTGTGTCAATGTGCAGTTCCAGGGCAACCACTGTCAAGTATTTGTTGCACCTTTTCTATTTTCCACATGTGTTTATTTGGAATTTTTTACATATTTTTCAGTACTCTAATGTCTTTTTATTTAATGGAAATTATTTGTGAACTATCATCATGTTCAATAGAGAATCCCATTTTCCCCTGCCTCATTTATTATTGTTGTAAATTTTCCATTCACTGATAAAAATGAGTTCTGTTTTCCTTGTTCTTTACGAAGTATATAGTAAAGGGGCTTCATTGCAATGTCTTAAATGCCATTTAGAATGAAATGCAACATTGGCTGGCAGGAAAGCTCACCTGCCAGGCAGCCTTGGAGTCCAGATAAGTCTGTAATGTGCTCTGAGAACAGGTTGTGCTGCTTTTACACCTTTTGTTGCCATTTTTGCTTTTAAATTATGGGCTTTTATACGGCCCTGGGTACCTGGTTCAGAGCACCTTTCCAAAGTGGGTTGTCCCCATGCAGAATTTTGTGCCCCCAGGTCACTTGTCTTTAAGTCAGCATTAGCACCAAGTGGGCATGCTGTGATGTGCTGGGAGTGGACCAGGCTTTCTCTGCAGATTTGTTTTGATTTTCAGTAATAATAAATTGGCTCATTCTCTTTGTCTCTGGGTTTAAAACAGAGATAGATGACTTCAAATAAGAGTGCATTAAAATTCAAGATGTGTTGGGAGCTTGAACAAGCTGGGCTGGGTTCCAGGATGTTTCACGAAGAGACAAAGACAGGAGGGGAGACAGCAGAAGTGGTGAGAGCAGACAAGAAGAAGGAGTGGTGGCTGGCAAGGAGCAGGGAGGGAGTGATTCCCTCCATGCTGAATGGGAAGTGATGTGAAGGAGATGCTGCTGGGCCTGTGCTCTGCATAGAGCCAACTTTTTCTTTAAATTGTTTTTAGGTTAATTAAACTAGGAGGAAAATGCTTTAAAAACCTTGTCCCTTTTTCCTTTCACTCCTTCCTCCTACAACTGATGTTACTTCTGTCTTTGCCTTTCTCTAGTTTTTCTCGTTGCTACTGGCCCTGTGCAAAATGAAGGAAAATTTTCCTGGATGCCTTCTCCTCCCAAGAAGTCCTTTCTGGGAGAAAAATCCCAGAACAGCTGTAAAGCCCTGGAAGTGTCCAAGGCTGGGTTGGATGGGGCTCTGAGCAACTTGGTCTCATGAAAGGAGTCCCTGCCCAAGGCAGGGAGTTTGGAACAAAATGATCTTTAAGGTCCGTTCCAACCCAGCCCATTCTGTGATTCTGTGACATAGAAAACGTTGCTTCCCTCAGGACAAGCCAAATATCAGGGAGGTTACTGGTGGCCCGTGGGAGAGTGGCTGCAGCCCTGAGGGGTCCAGGATGAGGAGCAGGCTGAAAAAGTATCTTTTTTCCCAATTATCTCGTTTTAAAAAGTGTCAATTCTCTTTTTTTTTTTAATTATTCCTTCTTTTGTAATTAGGTTGCATTCATTGGTATTTTCTTATGAGGAAAATGATGAATGGGTCTTAAGTTAACACTATTTTGCTTGCAAATGAACTTAAAATAAGTCCATTTAATAAATGATAACAAATGTAATAGAGCGGAAGGGAGGGCCAAGTAATTTATTGATTTTTTTTTCCAAATTAGTACATAAAATAAATTTGAGCAATATAATTTTCAGCTGGTTTCATAAAAATAAATAAGCATATTTTGCAAAGCACTATTAAAGCAGGAGGAGATGTAAACAAGATAGCATTGTGCTCTGACTGGGATTCCATTTTTGCAAAAGGAAGATGTACTTCTTCAGGAAAATTAAAAATTAATGATCTCATCCTCTGAAATGTCAAAGGAGATATGAAAGATTTTCTGTTATTATGCAGGATTTTCATCAAGGAAAGCATATGCAAAAGGTAGCCAACCTGCTGTAGTATTGCTCCTCCAGCAGTTTTTCTTGTCTATAAATTCACAGAATTACCTGTACTCAGCTGTGCTCCTCATACAACGTTAATGCAAACAGGTGTGACTCAGTTTGTCCCCTGCACTCCGGGAGCCCTGTGAGCTCACCTGCTGGGTTTGGCTGGTCCTGTTGAACAGACCAGAAGCCAGTCCAGCCCAGAGGTGGAGGGTGGTTAAATTGTTCTCCTAAAGGAGCACTAAGAATTAAACCAAATCTTGGCAACTGCATCCTGGGCTGCATCTCTGCAAGAGTAACCCAACTCTTCTTCCTTCCCTGATTTCAGCATCTGCCTCATAAATTCTCCTTCCTGGAACTGCCTGATGTAGGAGCACTCTTATTTAAGGTCAGAGCTAGCTTTTTGATAGCTTCCATAATGGTGACTGCCATTCTTAGGAATATATACTGTAAGAAATATAAATTGACTGGCCTTTGCTGCCTGCTGCTGTTTGTCAAAGTTCTCAGCTGTAAAAAATGAATATGATTGTGCTCCTGCTGTTGCTGGCTGGAGCTGTGGGCTGAGCAGGGAGTGGCAAATGGGTCTGTTCTGAACAGCCTGGCTGCTGCCAGGGGCTGCTAAAGCCATTTGTTTGGGAAGGGAGCTGTTGTCACTTGGGTCTCAGCAAGCTCTGACGTTCCTAAGAAAGAGCAGGAAATCTGTATCGAAATGATGTAATAGTTTGCACCAAAGTAACACCGTGGAGCTTTACTGTGCTCTAGGAACCTGCTCCTTCCCCAGCTCTGCTTCTGCCTGGGCATTCTGTTCACATTAACATGCACAAGTGGGAGAAGTTAAGTAGGGCTTTCTACATTACACTTCACCAAGTGAAAATGAAAGCCAGAACCAGTAACTGGCAGGTTTTGAGAGCAGCTAAAGAGTCCGAGAGAGTGATGTAATGTGCAAAACACAGTAGAAGTTCACCATGGAAAAAATAATTTGAAATGCTGGCAAGGAGATCTCTCTGTTCTTATGCTAAAGCACCATAGAGATCCACAAAGGTATTTGTGTGACTGACAAAATCCAGCTGTCTGTGGAGATATTCCTTCCTTGGCCTTTGTGAGCTGCAGCAATGGCCGAGACTTGCTCGGGGTCCCTGGAGTGCAGAGCACTTCACTGGCACAGCAGATCTCTCTGGACATGCCACTTCTTCAGCACTTGTCTTTTTTTTGTCCTTTGTGCCAAAGCTCTACTCCAGGAATGAGACCAGGATTATAGTAAAGAATGCTGATGCTATGGAATAAGTGTTGTCGTGTGCTGTGCAAAGTTACTTCTCTTGAGAAGATTTAGCTGTGCTGGCACAGCAAAGCTCTGGATATCTGTGCATGTCCCTCTTGTCCCACTCAAGTGTAAAGAGCAAACTCTGAGATGTGCTGTTCATCCTTACAGGCTGATAAAAATGCCTAAGTGACTCATGGATTCTTGAATCAGTTGTTCAAAGAAAATTGTTACAGCAAAGGTTGAGATGTACAGATAGTTTGGTCATGTCTTAAATGCAGAGGCAGCACATAGTGAGACGTAGCCTGTAGCATTTAAGAGTTATCTATGACATGCAGAGCAGCTCAGTAACACCATCTCCAACCCTTGTTCTCCTAAGAAACAGTGTAGATAAGTTTGTGGAAACATCTTTGGGGTAAAAAGAAAAATGTCTGCATGTCTGGTCCAAAATTCAAAGTGAATTCAGACTAAAGCCTCTGGGGCATTTTGGAAAGGTTAGTTAACTTCTGTAAAAATGTAAATAAATCCCTACACTCTTGATTTTCAGGTTTGAAGTTATCTTACATGTAGCTCTTGCCAGAAATCTACTCAAGTTACTGTCTGAATCACTTTGGTCTTCTCAAATTCCTCCATCACTTGTGTGAAACCATGTTCAGATCTGTTGAAGCCCCTGCAACTTGGCCACTGATTGCACTTGTAGGTTTTTCTCAAAGTTTCTAGAACAGCTGCCATGCAGAGAGCTCAGCTGTGAAATTCACAGTGGCTGAAAGGTGAACTTAGAAAAACACAAATGTAAGGAACACTTCGTACCTTTCTGCTGGTTGCATTTTATGGTGTACACTTCATATTCAACTTCTTAGTATAGGAGATTTTATGAGGAAAAAAACTGTGGGTTTTTTCTATCACAGCTCTTTAGCATAACAACATTCCTATTTTCTTCAAAGCTTCTGACTGCAACTTCACATAAATATTAAATAAGTTACACTGATAGTGTTGCCCTGCCTCCGCTTAGAGATCTTCCACCGTCACAGCCTTCACTTGTGACTTTTCCCGAGCTGGGCACAGGGTTTGGCTGGGCAGAGAGTGCTGAGATGATGCTGCAGGCAAACTCCTCAGCTCTGCTCCCACAGCCGAGGGTGATTCAGTACAGGTTCTTCTCCCAAAAACACACTACGGCTTGCAAGTGTTATAACAACGCCCTCTTTTTATGAACAGAACCTTATCTGGAGTGAGAGCTCTGTGCTCGCTGGGCGGGCCCTGCCGAGGCGTGGGCGCTCTGCTGACGACCTCTGCCGAGGCAGCAGCCGAGGGGTGACACCGTGTGACGGGGGGACACCACACACACACACACACACACACACAGAGCCAGCCAGCAGCGGCTGTGTCACCTGAGGTGACTCGCTGCCAAGTGTACAAAATCGGAAGCCTGCTGGCTGCTGTCCAGCTCTTGGCTGGGAAGAAAAAGCGGGAGGAGGAGGAGGAGGAGGCTGCAGCCGGCAAAGGCATTTCTGAGCACCGCGGCGGGTGTGAATCAGGAGCAGCGAGGGTGGCTCTCAGCAAGCTGCTCTGTAGCTGCTGTGCTTCCCACAACACAGCTCCCTGTCTAGCACCAGAGCGACTCTCCCCGGGTGACACCGCACTCCAGGTTTCAGTCACCAGCAGCTTCAGCTGTCCCTCATGGGGACAGATTTCTGACCTACCACAGATCTGCCACCACTCCCAGCTCATGACATCTTGTACCCCTCTGAGATGCAGCTGGAAGTCTTGACCAAAGGCTGTTTGCTCGTGTCCTTGGCTGTCAAACTCTGAGCATCAGTACAACATCCTCTTGTAAAGACCAGCAGGTGTAAACTCTGCACCTTGCAAAGCACTCAGAGAGCATTCTTTCCTAATCCATTGAAAATTTGGAAAGATTTCAGCCCATGCCTCCATTGGACTGTTTTATTCATACAACACACATTGCACTAAAATTACATTGAAAACACTAAAGACAAAGAGCAGAGAGAGGTAGGAAGAAAAATCTTGGTGAAGGCTGAAACAGATTTGCTCAATCTGCTCCTCAGCGCCCTGTCACCAAGAGGTGCTTTTTGACAGCCTTTATCTGCTTGCATTTCTGCCAAGATTCTTGAGGAAATACACCTTATTCTGTCCTTTCTTGTGAATTTCTTTGCCTTTATGGTTTCTTCATATCAAATGATGGTCAAGGAAACACAACTCCCACTCTATTTGGGAAGTACAGTTTTTAACCTTACTGTAGGTAAAGCACTGCTTTTATTAACAGCCAATGGGAAGATCCCAAACCTTTAGAATGTTTGTGAAACTTCACAAGTTTTTTCCTAATGACTTAAAATACTTTTTGAAAACTAAAGCTTATTTCTGTCCTCCTTGCTTTGATGTCTTTATAAATGCTGGAAGACTGTCTCCCTGTCTGCTGTGGCTCTACATTTACAGCATGCTTACAGCAAAATCCTATTTCTGTTTGTAGTGGTAAGAACTCCCAAGCTGATCCTTAAATAGATCTGATTGCTCTATAGTCCTTACTGCCTCAATTTGACTAAAAAATATTGGTCTATTCTTTACAGTTAATAAATGCATGCCCCTTCTGTCTGCCACCAAGGATTTCACTGGTGTAAGTAGTGCAGAATGCTTCATATTTTCCACATGTGGATTAGAACAGGCTTAATGGAATGTAAGTATTTATATTATTTCTGCTTTTTTCCTGGTTATTAATTTTGCTCCTTAATTTTGCTCATTTATTTTGAGTGTTTTGTTCTGTCTAACAGACCTACCAGAGGGATCAGTGAGACCTGAGATCAATAATTGCTGGAAGCAAAAGGCTAGAGGCAAGCTGTAGCTACAACAGGCTTTCCAGATCTGATTGGGAATGCTGAAGGGCAGTGCTGGCCTCTCGTGTGACAGTTTTTCCTGACATCCGTGGCACTGTCTTTGCAGCTCAGGGGAGGTTTCCGTGCTGGAAGGGTTCATGTCACATCTCTGTCACTCCTGTAGAGATGAACCACTGCTGTAATCACTCTGGTGCCATTATAAGGTGCCATTTCTCTTCCTTTAGTTTTGCAAATTGTTATTGATAGGTGTGTATGGAAAATGTTATTTATACTAAAGGAATTCTTGGCACTTTTTTGCCACTTGAAGCTTTCTAGGTTTCTTTTCTTGTGGTCTTTATACTTCTTTCTTAAACTCACACTTAGGGCTGAGTGGTTGGGAAAAGGGTCTGTGGCAGAGTGAACTGAGACCTTTGGGATTACTGGGGAGTTTTGTGTCAGCAAATTATTCAAAATAAAGCTTAAGGAGTACATCTGTCAAATTATTTGAAAAAATTTGAAAGAGTGGAGGGTGCTGGTGAGAAATTAGGTGCTGCTGCAGATAAGACATTTTTTCTCAAACAAAGATATATAATCAGGTTTGTATAAAGGTTTTCTGTCTCAAAGAGAAGAGGGATGCATCTGAGGCCCCGTATTGCTGTGGACTTTACAGATCTTGCCAGGGGAAGCACTGTTTCAGGAACTGTCACTGTAGAAGTTGTGCTCCCTCCAAAGACATCCCCAAAATGTGAGCTCTCCTTCACGAGCAAGCCTTGTGGCACCTGCAGGAGCAGCCACTGAGAGTGTGTGTCACCTTTGTTATGTCACAAAACCCACTAGTTTTTAACAGAAATGCTGTGTGAAATAAAACTAATTCGTTTCTTCTTTTCTAGCTTTTTAATCTGAAATTCTGGGAGCAATGCTTGCATTTGATCCCTGCAGGGTCTCTAGCTGAGGTCCAGAATCACAGCCCAGGGATGGCTGCAGTTCTCCCAATACACGAGCTCTCAGATTACCCAAGATAGTTCACATCTTGTGTATGACCTTCACCACTCCCTCTTAAAGAAACACTTGAAAATATCTTTGCATTTGTGTTTTCTTCCTCTGAGATATTTAAAACTCAAGCCCTGTGCAGTGTTTTAATATAATTGTTATGTACAGGTCTCCCTGTGTACTTGCTCACTTCAGCAAACAAAGAATTGCATATCATTGATGTTCAGAGTCTGCAAAATTTATTCCCCAGGGTTGTTTATACACTATGCTTGTTTTATTTTTCCCTCCCAATGCTCCTATCTGTCAGATGACAGCTGGGAAATTCAAGATGTGTCTATATGAAATGAGAAACCATTTTCTGTTGGTTTGATAGACAAGGCAGCAGTTCTAGGAAGAAGGCATCAACTTAAGGCCTGAAAATAAACAAGTATTTATTTCTTGTTCTGCCCTGAAGTGAGGTTCCTGTGCAGGCAGCAGTGGGATCAGTCCTGGGAGCCCAGGTGGAGCGAGGCCAGTCCCCGGAGGTTTTGGGTAACAAGCAGAATGGTTGTGACACTCAGTGTGTGCTGAAGGCTGGCTCTGAGCCTTGCACTGCATCAAGGATCACATGGAAGACATTTCACCCCTGTGCAGGTGATAATTACATAAGTGAAGGTTAACACCGTTTTCCAGCAGTCAAGCTGGGTATGGAATGCTCGGGTCTGCATCCATGCTGCCCATTCCTGGAGGCTCCAAGGCTGCAGTTCCAGGGGCTGGGTTGTTTTTATGTCTAGAGCAGTCACATTACACAGGGTCACATCGTACACTGCACACAGGCACAAACCACACACGGATACAAAGTCTGCCCTAATTTGGGGTGGATTGCTTCATACCCATGGATAAACAGAGAGGCAGTAAGGCCCATCCATGGAAATGGGCAGCAGCCCAGGAACCTGGTTGTGCTTTTCTACAACACAAGGCTGTCCTCCTGCTGAGGAAATCCTCCTGGCATGGCCAGAGCTGGCCCCAAGCACGAAGTGTCCCTTTGCCAGCCTGCTCTTGCCTCCTGCATTGTACTCTTGGGCAAGATGCAGAGATGTGGCACTGAAACATCCTCATCTGCAGAGGAAAGATAACAATACTTGTCTTCCAAACAGGGATTTTGCTAGGATTAGGCAGTTAATGTTTAAAGTGATGAATGTCCCTGTTAAACACCGGGGACATCAGTGTTTCTGTATAAGTAGCAAACGATAATAAAAATATTAAATTGGATAGGCTTCTTAAATAGTTCTTTCTCCAGGCTGCCAGTAACATCGTTTTTAAATCATTTGGAAGCAAATTACCATGCAAATGTTTCTGCCTCCATTAACAGAAGATTTTGGCAGTTTTTAGTTTAAAAGACAAACAATGCAAGATTAGAAGTTAGAACCTGTTATTCTCTGGCTGACAGTGGAAAGCAGCTGTCAGAATCCAAGAGATTTCTTCTTCTAGTTAAAAAATGCCACTGTTGCTTAAAGGAAGTGTAAAGGAAAGGGGAAATGCCATCTGAGATCTGGTACATCAAAGGTGGAAATAGCTAAATACCGAGTTGTGAAAAAGTTCACCTACACTCATCACGGGGAGCCAGAGTATCTGGTAATTTCTTTGCACGTGATCTGCCTTTTGAATTTTGCAAGGTTATGTGTGTTTGATCTCACCCAAGCACAAAAATCAATGAAACCCAGCAGAGTTTTTGGTGGGCTGTGAGACTTTGAACAAATCCTCACTGAGTTCAGAACAATGTTGAGTGAGGAAGACAGATTTTGCTTGATATGAGCTATAGGAAAACAAGATTTGTTGTCTGGAATCAGAGTGTATTAATGGATCTTTCGTCTATTTTGAATGCTTTTTCCTACTTATCTCCAATTTTCACTCTCTTCCTCAGAATTGTTTCTGACTTTCAGATTATATAAACAAACATCCTTAGTCCCCATAAGGTGCAGTCTGGTGTTACACTTGTTTAATGACAGCTGCTGTCAGAAACACTCCCAGCTCCACTCTTGGCTTTGCATTTCTGCTGACCCTTCTGCACTGGATCCTGCAGAGGTGGTTGGCCAAATTTGACAGAAAACTATCTCAGTATCCTTGAGTGGGAAAGGTGTGATGTGAACATGGGTTCAGGCAGATAAACTCACACCTTTGGCAGAGAGAGCACAGTTCCTGCCCTCTCACAAGGAAGATACCACAGAAGATGTTTTCATTTGCAGTATCTTAAAGAGATATTCTGGAAAAAAAAAAATCTGTTGCTATGAGTTTTTACTTTAGTTAATATTGGGAACTGAGCTCTTGTGTAATATGACTCCTGACATTTTCTAAGGTGTACAAAATGCTACCACTCCTCTAGTAATTACTAACAGCCTGATTGACTGAAGAAGAGCTGTGCAACTTTGTCTTGCAGAAACATGAGATCCCGTTTTCTGTTGGGCCTCTGTGCACTGTGTGGTTTCTGCAAATGGCATCAGAGGAAGGAATGAGTTAATCTTTTCCAGTTGAAACCTCTCGGATACCTGCAAATTGAATGGAGTTTAATTATTTTTAATTCTTGGCTCCACACATATACAAGGTTTGGGATGGTCAGCAGGTAAGAAGGGATACTATTTCTGAGCTTAGCATAAATCATTCTATTTGCCTTTTTTTCCTGTCAGACTTAAAACTTTACTATTTTCTGCATGGTTTTCATGTCATTTCCTGCACCAGGATGAAATAAAATCATTTCATGCATGATAAAGAAATCCCTGGTCAGTTCTGTTCTGCAAGACCACTGTTGGAAGCTTTAGAGTGAGATAAGTAAAAGGACAACGTAACTTTTCAATATCTATTTCAAAGACTTTTTTTCCTGCTTAATCTTCAAAGACTTTTATTCTGTCACTGCTGACATAGTTTGATCACTAACACATCCACAGTGCTCTCTGTACAGACTGTGGGCATTCCAAGATGATGGGGGTGTTGTTTGCCATTACTGACTGGGTTGGAGGCCCCAGGCTCCTGCAAGGAAAACTGTCATCTCTAGCATTTGCAACATCCTCTTATGCACAGGTAAAGCAACAGGAGCTTGGCATTCAGCATAAGCCTGACAACAGTCAGCAAAAAAATCCATACAAATAACCCCCTTCAAACCCTCAGGAGGCATTAGACTGAAAGCAACTGGTTTGGAGATGAATTTCTAAGAAATTTCTAAATGCAGAAAAATCTTCATGCCTTTGAGTACTAATTGGATGTAAAGCCCATGATTTATGCATTTGTGGCAGGCAGTGAGTGACTGCTGAAGGATGTGCCTGGGTGCTGTGTGCCCTCTGGGCTGGCTCTGGGCTCAGGAGATGGATTTGGTGTCTGTGGCTGCTCACCCCTCCGGGCACACGCTGCTGTCTCTGACTGCAGGTCACTGGGGCTGTGCCACTCTGTCCTGCTCTGTCTGGTGTTTCGGGAACTCCTGTTACACCTGCTAGAAAAGAATTCCAGTGCTTCCCTGGACTGTGAACCAGTTTCCCAGTCCCATGACACTGGGGGATTCCCAGTGCTCAAACCCTGCACAGCCTCAGGCCCTGTGTGTGGCTGGGCCCAGGAAGGCACACGCTGGTGCAGGACACGCCGAGCATCACAGGAGCCCTGGGGCAGACAAGGTGACCCCACCGCTCTCTCACAGAGGCAGAGGTTGGTCGTTGTCTGCTCTGAGCTCAGGTTCAATCAGTCTTTGAGAGTGAGCAGAGCCTACTCAGCCTTCCTTACAGCTATTCATCAAAATCTCACATAGTAATGTTTTCCCTACAAAGTAGGGGCACAGCCTGGCATCTCCTTTTGCCTTTCTACTTAAAGCAGTAAATCTCCATTTTCTCAGAGCTCCAGGACCAATTTCTCATCTCCATATATCCCTGCTTATAAAGATGTTACTTATGCAGACATCTCTTCTGCAAAATGTTTTCTACCTCAAAACCCTCAGTACCCTTCGAGCATTCCGTTCCCCTTTTAACACACACCTTGTTTCCAGCCCAGCCTTCTGCTGTGGCTTCAGCCTTCCAATGACAGCAGGTAATTTGCAACTCATCCCTCTCCATGTGAAAGCAAAGCTGATCATCAGCTTCTTCCAACCCACTGCCTCTTCCCTGAGATAAAAGGCTGTCCTTCCTCTCCAGGCAGCAGGGGAAGCATGTCAGGAGAGCAGAGGATCACACAGCCACACTTGCTACATTAGAGGGGAGTCTGATCCTCTCCTTGGTGACCTGTCATCCCCTGTTACAGACCACCCGAGCAGCTCCAGGCTCTCTCGTTAGCATTCACTGTGCTTAATGTGGAATTGTAAAACACTGAACTCAGGAAAACAGCCTGCCTTAAGTCCCATGGCCAACTGCAAGCTACCATAGCAAGCCATGCTCTTCCTGTGCTGCTGGGGCAGCATTAGGCCAAATCTAAATGCTTGTGGCAACCCCATCTGGTCTTTATTCAGAAATAATTTGGTAATACTCGTGGCACTGAAGAAATGAATATCCATGTGGGTCTTTTTGGCACACTCTGAAGAGGCTGCTCCAGGACTCAGTGGGGCAGAGGAGAGAGCTCCGGGTGCTGAGCACTCCTGGAGTCTGAGTGCCCTCACCCACAGCTCTGCTGGGCATCTGCTGACCCGGTGTGACTCCACACTTGCCTTGCACTAATCTGAGTTCAGTGGCTTCACCAAGGAGGTTTCTTAAGTTACAAAGGTAAGAAAGAGGAGGATTTGAGCCCAGCCGTGATCACAGAGGAAACAGCACAGCAATAAGCTGGCTGCTCAGGGGGGAGGCAGAGCGAGGCCTGCCGGCCGTGCTGTCTGCGGCTGGCTCTGGTAGCCCAGTGCTGGCCAAGGCAGGCAGGAAGGGATCACAGCAGTCAGGCCTGGAGCCCTCCCAGCAGCAGGGAGGCACCACACGCTGTGCTGGACTCTGCCGGGCTCACCTTTCCCCACTTTGTGCTTTCCTAGTGCAGGAGCTGTGGAGCTGGCGGGCAGCCACACCGTGGTTGTGCCACTGCACTGTCACTCTGCACCCCAACCTGGAGCAGAGCAGAGCAGAGCCACCCGCTCCAGCCCCAGCTCCAGCCCCAGCCCAGGGCAGGTCACAGGCAGGGCTGTGTGGGCCTGAGCTTTGCTCTCCCTGCTCAGTTCCTGCTACAACGCCTCCACTTTGCAAACCCTCCCAGCATCACCAGTTCCTGGACATATTAAGTGCCACCACACTGCAAGTACACCGATAAGTTCCCTGGGGCTCAGCTACATCCGTGAATGGCATGACTTTCAATTCATCCTGTTGACAAGTGGGTGTGTTAATCAAGGAGAAAATTTGTGCAATTGGCTGATCCTGATTCCAATTAATTTCCCATTAACAGATTTCCTAAATCACTAGCAGAATGCCTAGTTACAGATGATGCCAATAACTCTTGGCACATATGGCCTTCCTGCCATTGTGGGAGGGAGTGGGCTGGTGCAGTCAGAAAGGAGAACTTGGAGGATCCTCGTGCCTTTCTTAAAGTAACGATTTTTACCTGAATGTTTTTATAGAGGGGCTGCTTGCTGGAAGATGTGTGTTCTGGTCAAGACTGATCTCTTTGTAAAGGGAAATTAGGTTTTCTATGATGGGAATCAAAGTTTGCAATAGCGTGTGTATTGTGAAGTTTGGTAATTTTGATTTTTATCCCAAGTTATCATAGCTCTGATTTAAGATTCTGGCTTCTGATGCAGAAAACTTTTTACAGGATTTGACCTCTAAAACATTCAGCATTGTGTGTTTGAAAAGAAAGAAACCTTTAGCATTTGTGGGTATTGTAACGGCTTCATAGTTCTTCAGGTTCCTGTTGCTTTGCATGTTCCACTGTTGAAGAGTTGCTTTAAAATCACTCTGTCAAGGGAACTCCTTCAGCAGAGTGGAAGTGTAGGGAGCTGGGACTTGCTGGATGGGAACTGTGGATTTAAACCCTGAGCAGGACAGTGTAGTAAAAAAAGTTAATTTGCATAGGATTCTTTTATAGTTCTGAATATTCTTTTGCACCCCTTCTTTAATATATTAGGTTTCAGTTGGTAGAAATAAAGCCCTTTTTTCCTTCCATGGGGGAGTTTCTGGTGCCTCTGAAGTCAATGGGAGTCCTGCTGTGACAACAGCTGCTGACCTGTGATTTTATCCTTCAGCTCTGTGGTTTGCAGTGAGCCACCTGAGTTTCCCTCACTCCTGGACAGTCTAATTTGGGCTGCTCTTGACTTCTGGCTGTGCCATCGACTCTTGAGTCAGGACTCTGCTATTGGAAAAGAAAACCCTTAGGGCAAGCCCGGGGGAGTTAACAATGGTGGTGGCTTTATTCAGAGTGTTGGTCTCAAAGGAGCTTGATGTCATCTGTCATTGAGGGTTGACTCTGGCAAGAATTACTACGCCTATTTTCTACAGGTTTGTTGTTCCTTTCTCCCTGGAAAAGTCTGAGCTTCCCTGCTTTTTGGGTATGTGGCTGCCCCCACTGGGCTGTAGAGGGGCTAGGTGTACACAGAATATCACAAGTCAGCGTGCAATAGTCCTTTGCCTCTGTTAGAAATGGGAGACTTTAGCTTGGACATGATTGTCTGCCAGCACCTCTCAGCCCCAGGTGGTTACAAGTGCAGTTTAGGACCATGCAGAGCCTGCAGTGCCCAAAGAATGCTGCACTATCCACCAGCCCTGGGAGCAGCTGCTGAAGTAGGACCCAGCAGATCAGTTACTCAGCCCTGGAATTTAAATGGCAGCATGAGGAAGGAAAAAAAAAAAGAAAAATGCAGAGCAAATAGTCTGGCTGGGGGGAAGGAAAATAATTTTATTTTATAATTAAGCTACAAAACAGGATGACAGACTTCATAAACTGAGTTCTGTTTCCCCAGACAAGCCAATTAATGTACATGGTTGGAATTATATGTATTTTAACAAGCAGCATGAAGAATAGTGTGTTTCAAGTTAGGAAAGTCACAGTTGAAGCCTTTAACATGCACAGTCAGCTAGATAAAAAACACCAACAAATCTATCTTAACAAGCTTTTAAAATGTATTTGGAGTAATGAGGAGAAAATATAGGAAGACTTATAAACACACATGAAAGTAATTTCAGCAGTTATAGATTGCATAGCATAGTGAAAGCATTTTAGTTACTGAGCAGCAGTAAAATGTGTTGACTGTTTAATTTGTACACAGTTTTTTTTAATGGCGTTTTAAAAGTTGCCTTTTGGCAGAGAGAATACATAAGGATGTTGACTTATTGTAAGGCAGATGGCTGACAAGAGAGCTCAAGTTATTGTCAAGGTTGACACAATTGTGTGAGAATAATGCTCCTGAGGATCTGGGATGTACGTGGCTGTGGCTGGGTCCACAATCGATTCCAGTTGTGGATCCCACCACCAAAGGCAGTCTTGGATTAGCAGCTGGATTTCAGATGTTATGCCAGGGCCTGGCCCTGGCCTCATGCTGGACAACCTGCTCTTCATTCCATGGACCAAAGAAAGGGCCTAATGAGAAATTATTTTCAACTGTGGTGATAATCAAAGAGAACGGGACCTCATCGCTATTTTGTGAAATGACTGAGATTTCCTGCACATTCGTTTTTAATTCAACAACCATGCAGAAGTCTCGCAGTCCTTATGAGGCCTGGAAAGCTCATCACAGATATTTTTACAATTGGTATTTTCCATCATAATTCAGTTGAAAAGAACTGCACTTTGAACAGTAAGTATATAATGGTTCTTCACCCTGGCCAAGAAGTTCCATGCTTCCATCTGAGATGCAGATGCTTTTCAGTCCTAAGGGCAGTAGTTTGCACGATAATAACAAAATTGTACAGAACTATTTGACCGTGTATGAAGCCCATGTAGCAGGATGGGCAGTAGTGACACGCACAGCATATCAGCAAAGGGACAGGCAGTGGAAATGCTGAACTCGCTGCAAGTCCCAGGAGAGAAGGAATCAGTCGGTAAGGACTAAATGACAACATTGGTGTGCAAGGGCAGACCTTGCACTTCAGTAGCTGAGCATGGTGCTCTCTCTGCATGCTGCAAGGCTCCTTTTTGATGATTTGTCTCCTCCCCTACCCTGGCAATGCCTGAGGAGAATATGTGATTGTAAGGCAGCCTGGCTCAGGCTGAGGGCAGAGCTGAGCTCTTCTGAATCCAGCAGCCCTAGAAGTGCTGTGCTGTACAAGTGCCTCTGACTGTTGTTTTCCCTAAGGAATGCTTAGCCATTTGGACTGATATCAACTGAATACAGCCACAGGTGTTTGAGCTTGGAAATTGTTGGTTCAGGGATCACAAATCTCATGCTCTCATTTGTTATGTTAAGCCGCTGTTTCTTGACTGCTCATCAATGTGTTTGGATGCACAGGATCAGCAGCAGTGATTTTTATGCTCCTTGTGTGGGGTTCATGTGTGACTCCCAGATTCTGTAGGCACAAGCCAAGGAGTCTTGGGGGAGCTCTGTATTACCAAACCCATGAAAGAGTCCATTCAGTTGTGTCATTGCTGCTGAGCTGAGGGCTGGGGAAAAGCTCTGCTACACTGAAGACTAGTAAGAGGTCTCAAAATAGCAGCCCAGAAATCACCTCTCTTTGTGACTTGGTGCAATATCCTATGAATCAGCAGCAGTCAAGGCTTGTTTCCATTTATTTTTCCCCTCTGTGAGATGAAAGACCAGGCCCCCACTCTTAAGTAATAAAGTTTCACCAGCAGTTCCTTCTGCTTGTGGATGGCCCAACTGCCTTCCCCGAGCAGAGCCAGCTCCAGCCTGTCTGGGCCAAGTTACACTGCACCATCTGCTTGTCATTATACAGGAGTGAATAGCCCTGGGTTTCCATCTCTCTTGCGCACATTAATACAGCACTGCTGCACTCCAAAATGTGGAGAGGCTCTGTGCAGAGGTGGATTGTGCACAGTTCAGCTGCAGAGGTGGCATCAGTGCTCCCCTTCCTCCCAGGGGTTAACCTGCTGCTGCAGCCATAAAAAAGGAGAATGGATCACTAGTTTAGATTAAGTTGTAGCTTCATTTATCTTACTTTCCATGTGTTTAGTTTGTCTCTACATCAGAATCCTTCATGCAAATTATCACTGCCTCTGTTAACTCTGCTTAACTAATTGGTGCTTGTATATGCAAGATTGGTGATCACCTAATACTAATATTATTGACCCCTATTTGCCCCTTAGTGCTATCTGTTTTTCCCAGGTGAATGCAATTAGAATGTATTTAATTATCAAACAGCTATATTCCATTTGTTCCAAACACTGTAACAAGTACTGAGATCGGCACAAAATCCTGAATACATAATACATTGTTCTGTGCTTTCCCTATAGAATCCATTGGCGATTTCTTAGACAACAAACACAAGTAGTGGATACATAATGTATTTGAGGACCTATAAAAGTTTCATCGTTGAGGGCCCACTGGGAGGAGGATGGTTGAACGTAACTTTTAATTGTAGAGCTGAGAAATGAAATACAGATAAGGGATGGTTACTGTAACTGGCACCAGACCAAAATAAATGTTGGAACCAGCTATCCGTATCCACGAATACAGGAGTAACGTTATGCTCTTGCTTTGTTTAATTGGATTCTGTGGGACTGTGAATTCGAGTAAACTTATTAATGTGCGGGTGCTTTCTGAGGATCAGGCTGTTTACGAGAGGAAGAATGTCACGGTGGCTGTAGATGAGGCGGTGTGTGGCCCTGGCGGTGCAGCTCTGCCCGCCGCGGCCGCACGGATCGCGTTTCCCCGGGCAGCGCTCGGCGCTGTGGCCACGGCCCCCCCCCCGGAATCACAGCAGCACGGGAAATTACTGGCGAATAAAACCCGCGCTGGCGCAGGCTCAGGGTGCGCTCCCTGAAGGGCGGGCGAGCTGCTGGCCCCGGGCGGCTCCGCGATCCCCGGACCCGCACCCGGACCCGGACCCGCACCCGGACCGGGCCCCGCGCCCCCTGAGCCGGTGCTGCGGCGCCACCTGGCGGCGCGCGGGGGCGGAGGCGCGGCCGCTGCCGCGGGGGCTCAGGTGAGCTCAGGGGGGCTCAGGTGAGCTCGGGGGGCCTCAGGCGAGCTTAGGCGAGCACAGGAGGGCTCAGGGGGCCTCAGGCGAGTTTAGGCGAGCACAGGAGGGCTCAGGTGAGCACCGGCCGCCCCTCCGGCCCGGCGCACCGGCAGCTGTTGCGAGCAGGGGCACCGCCCTTGCCCAGCCTCGCGGGTCTCGGTTTAACACAGGCGGGAGCGCTGCCCCTCCACAGGCTCGGCTCCGCCCATGAGGCTCTGTCCGCTCGTACTCTCCCATGTTTGTAACAGCGGGAATTGGTATTCAAGAGAGAGGAGTGCTACGTGTTTTAATGATTTTCCAAGAGCGGTGTTCTAATGCTGAGCTCAGCTTTCCATGGCAGGTTTTACTGGTTTGAGATGGAAAATAGCTGTTAAAAACGAAAAGGTGGAGAGGGAGGAAAAAGAAAACACCCCAAAGTCTAGTGATGGCAGGTTGGAATCAACCTAGCTGAGCTTCTCCTGTCTGGAAAGCCCTGAAATACTAAGAGTTGCAGGAGGCTCTTGGAATGATATTGCAAGAAGCTTGGAAAATATGTTCCATATTGTCCCTAAGTCTTAGGTGGCAGGATGAAAAAGCCAAATTTCATTGGTAGAAGACATCAGAGAGTTCCTTATGTAATTCTCCTCTCTCACCATGGTAGTTTTATATATGTTTTCTAACATAAGCACTTACCTGCATATGCTGTGGGCAGTCTAAAATATCGCCGTGTACCTGTGCATGTGCCTGACACAAATTAGGCCAGAGGATTGTAAGGATTCATTAAGTTACCACTCTTCTTGCCAGCTTATGCAGCTCAGAAATGGTGGACTATGAAGTCCAGCTTTCTGATATCTACAAACATATCCTGGGACAGAAAGGCTGATTCCCGGTCCATCAGCCATGAGTGTGGCTTTAATGATTGCAATCAGTTTCCTCTGTCAGAATCTGAATTGAGCAGAGCAAAGAGCCAGTCCAGTTTTAACTCCTCCTTCTGTTTAACAAAAATAGTAGTGCATGAAGGCAAAGCTTCTTCCCCTAAATCAGGCTTTGCTCCCTGGCTGCCATTTAAAAATAACTCCAGAACAATATTTGGAGACACCAGACCTCTTCTCTTTCAGTTGTATCACTTGGAAATTGCTCCCTTGCTAAATGAAAGTTGTTCCAAATCTTAGTTTGATGCAAGGCTTGGATTACGCAGGCTGCTTTTCAGTGGGATTTACATGAGAAAAGATAACGTTCTCCACCCTCATATACTTTCATTTCTGCTTTTCAGAGCTTTTCTTAGCCTCCTGCAATACTGAGAATTGCTTTTCTCTTCATTGAGGGAAGGCTGGTGACTTTGACAGCTGCCGGGATATCTGTGGTCTGTCACTCACAACAGCAAGTCACAAGAGCTGAAATTTTGCCTGCATCTCTCAAAATAGTTTAGGTAGTTAGCAGAAGCATTAACAGAGCCATTCCTTATACATTATGATTAATTGAGCATGAATTATGAATTATAGTTCACATTTGGTGCTCAGCATGCTGCTTAGGAGCTCTTGTCACATGTGGTCTTCTATTTTCCAGAAAGAATTAAAAGATGTTTAGAGAGGAGAAGGAAGCATTTTGATGTTACTGTGGCATAAACTGGAATAGCTTCACTGTTCAGTGATTTTAGTCTGGATTTCATCCAGCATTACTCAGGGGATAATTTTACCCAATTTTTATTGCATTTCTTCCTTCAGATGTTTTGTTGTTCGTGGGTTGTGTATTGTCTCTCCACTCCCATTTCAAGGGAGTTCCTGATACTCAGGTTTGTGACTTCACCTTTGTTCCTAGTCCAGGTGCTGTAGGGCAGGCCAACAATTTTCTGCTTTTGGGGCAAAAATCAGATTGTAGGCTTTTCATGTGTTTAGGTTTGTTTTAACAAGGCAGAAAATGAGAGTTTTAAATCAATGTTATTTGACTACATCATTAACATAATGATAGTGGGGATGAAAGAGCTGTACTGTGCCCAGAAGAAACATTAAAAATTTAATACACTGCATTACATGTAAATCAGGACAGGTATTTATTCCACAGTTTTGAAAAAGCAGGAAAATATAACTACATACTGGGACTGAAGATGTTGTTCTGTTCTGGTGTTACGCTTACATTAGCTTTTTCAGTTGAGTTCTAAACAGAATAATTTTGGTTAATTGCCCAAAAATTGTGGTCATTTCACCAAACTCACTCCAGCCTCTGAATCTTCTAATCCCAATCCCCATCAGTTTGTCCCTCCAGCACATTTCTCTGTGACGCCTCTTTTCTCTCTGCTCCCAAGGAAGCTCCTTATTGCATGTAAAATCCTGGTGACAGAAATGGGATTGTCTGGGCTGGAAACAGGGGGTGATTTACACCCAGGGCTCTCTGCTGGGCAGGTCCTGGGGAGGGCTCTCAGACCAACACCAGCAATGTCACTGTCACACAGCAATATCAACTTCTCCCAGCCTGAACAACTCGTCCAGGCCCTTCTTTCACTCTCATAGATTTACACTTCATTGCACATTACAGGTCACTTAAATCTTCTTTAGAGGTTGTTCTTTCTTCATTTTTGTTATCATTAAAATAATCATCAACATTTACAGGTCCACAATGGGATGAAGTGGGAGAAAAAGAGTTCTTCAAGTCACTGATTTCTTTTGAAAGTAATGCTGCCCTTTGCTTATCTATACAGAAAAATGCACAGTTCTAATTAAAACGGCTATAATTGCATGTGCAAATGTAAATGGATTTTTGCTTCTGCTTTGAAAGTGCTCATATATAGGTCTTGAAACTTCTGTGGGAGAACTTCCCATGGCTCTCCCATGGGATGGTCTTTAACTGGACATCCACAATGCGTAATCAATTGTAAAGCACAAATTCTGGCAGAGAAACATCTGTTTGTGAGGAGCAAATTGAGAAGATGTAGTTTGTCTGTAGAAAATTCCCAATCAGAGGTAGTGGTTATGGTTTGGAATTGAGGATTTGTTGAAAAATCTGAGTTTACCCAGTCTTAGAGACCTTATTTTTACAAGCTCTAATACTTTTGATTTTGAGGAAGATCTTGCAAAAAAGGTCCCTCTAGATGTAATAGCCTGAATTTATTTACAGGCAAATATGTGCCAGAAGAATACAGGATGTAAACCACAAAATGTAGAATCACAGTGAAACCTGAATGAAATTATTCTGTCAGCAAAGAATATGGCATGAAAGATATGGCATCCTTATTGAAGGAAGATATAAGGAAGGGTAATCTGGATGTTATCCACAGAGCCTCCTAGAGACAGGCCTTGACAAGTCTAAAAAACTAATGTTATTTATTATCTAAGGGTCAAGGGTACCACAGCAGAGGAAATAGTACACATTACATCAAATCTAAATATTTTAGCAGTAGTTATGGTTATTATATACAGAGTATAAATATACATTAATAGAATTCTTGGATGGGTTGAACTGGATTGCTCTGAAAATTGTCAGTCAATGTTCCCAGTTCCTACAAACTGCTAATCCATCCCTGTTGGTACCTAGTGCCAGGGCTTAACTTGTCCTACCTCATCATTTAATCAATATTTGTTTCTGTAGCAGTAATTTTAATAGTGTCTCTTTAAGCATATGAACTAATCCAAAGGGTTTTCTAATTAAAGCAGAACATATCATTAAAAATTGTAATCTGTCCAGAACAACTTTTTCCTACATTTATAAATTGAAAAAAAGAAAAAAAAAATCACAGGGACCATTTTTGTAATCTTCTCTCAGCTTGCACAGACATGAATTAGTTATGCCTTGGACCTTTTAAGGGGAATTTTTTTCCCTAAACCTGCCTTGATTTGACCTTTAAATTGGAGATGATGAAGATTATTCCCTGAGAGTCTGGGGTGAGATGTTCTAATGGCTGTTTCGATCCCAGCCTTTCCATTCTGTGCCCAGCTGCGGAGTCAGCCAGCCCATTTGCTGACCTCTGCTGTGCTAAACAATCCAGACTCAGTCTTTTGGTCTGAATCTTAATTCTCTTCTATTTTAACAAACATTTTCAACCCTCAGCAGAAAGGGTGGTCCTCCTATACCCTGCCCATTCATTACTCCTTTGGTTTTGACGCCTTTCAGTTTATTAATGTCACCCACTGTGGATCTGTTGCTAGATTTAGTATTCTGACTGTGGCTGAGACAGTGTAGAGTCCGTGTAGCTTATTCTTTAAATGCTGAGGCACATTAGGATTGTATTTTGGCCATCAGGAAGGAGGAAGATGCCCATGTCCACTAGATTTCTGCAGTTTCTGTGCCTACCGAGTTTGTCTGAGGTTATGTTGTATCTTTGCTGCTGGTACATTTTCTTGCAGAGGGAGGATATACTACAGTACTTATCTTCTCTGTGCTTGTGCTGGCTCTCGGGGGAAATTTGGCCTTTTTAGTATGCAGTTCAAACACTGTCTGAAAAGGAGTCATGGTTTGGATAATAATTTTTCAAACAAATTTAATACACTGATTTCCTTGGGATGAAGATAAAGTACTGTTCCATCCAAGATGCACCTAAAGGGCAACTTGTTTGAGTTAAGTTTACTGAAACAGAAGTGACAGAATATCAATTTGTTTTCTAACTTCATGTCATATTTGAGAATCAAATAAGCAATTACACACGAGTAAATTGGATTTATTTCAGTATCAGATTTGCAGTTCACTTGTTGGTTTATTTGATTGAGATAAAATAGCCCTTCATTTTACAGTAAACATGCTCAAGTATTACATTTGTTTCTTGGCTCCTTCAAGAGCTTGTAGTTCCTCAGCCTAGAGTTGAAAACATTCCTGATACATAACATGTGACTGACTGACTTAACAACAGAAGCTTTCGCTGTAGTAAGTGATGAACAGTCCCAAATATCTCTTGCTTTGCAATGAGGTGACTTTTAAACTGGTGCCAATTTATTCATATCAACTTCTTCCATCATTTGCATTTACCAAAACACCAAAATTAAGTGTAAAAATTAGACCTCATACATATGTATTTGCTTAGTCTAAGGCTTCAACCAAGTGTAAATATGGATCCAAGTTATATGACTCAAAAAGGGTACAATTTTATCTTTTGTTTTAGAAATACAGCATTTTAAGATTCTTCCTAGATTTTTCCAAATGTTCGGATGCCTTTAAATAATCCAAATTGTCCTACTAAAAGGAAGCAGATTTCAGCAGGCTTCCCCTTTCTGTTTACCAAAGAGCTCTTACGGTAATTTGCTTTGTTACTAGTTATGATTTACACAAATATTGCTGTTCCCTAGCACTACCTATGGCTCCTAGACAGCTCCAAAGATTACTGCAAGAAACTGTACGTGCTTACCTCTAGGCTTCCTGCTCAAGGTGATGGAATTGCTTCCTTCCCCTGCACTCACCCACAATGCATTTCGCAAAATGTGTCAAATCAGACTCTTCCAATTTCATTTTCTCAATCTGAATTAATTCCCATGGTGGAGAGGCAAAGATCATGTTGCTTTTGTTTCAGTTCATCTTTTATACAGAATTATTTTGGAACATTCTATTAGAAATTACTTCTGTATTAAAAAGTGCAGTTTTTTATCTAGAATTGTAACGCCTCTCTAGGCCAAACAGAATTTCGATGAAATACAGGAAACTCTTTGCCAAATCCCTGAGCCACTGAGAGTCATTCCATTCCACACAAATCAAATTTGTGCATTTATAATAAGTGTTAAAGAAAATCCAAACATGACAATTGAGGTTTTACAAGCCTGAAAATTATAGCCCAGCCATGATAAGTGATGTTCTGACAGCAATGAAACTGAACTTTGGCGGCCAAAAGCTGTGTTTAGCTGTTTGCTGTAATGGTTGTGCTCACCATGAATTCTGAAGAAGAGCAATCTCGGCCCTGTGGTTGCAGTGCATGCAATGTGCAAGAGACAGCCAGCGATCTACATGCAGAATAACTGCTGCCAGCCAAAGGCATGAGCCCAGTCAATTAAAAGCTGAATTAGACTCTAAATGAAGGACTCAGAGGAGCTGCCCACACGCCTCTGCTGGAGCTCAGCAGCACTGCCCGACCCCGTGCTGCCACTGGCCGCTGGGGTGGGAAATGCAGCACTCACCTGGGTGCTGCCAGCCTCTCACAAACACTGAATTCACGTCTCCTGCTTCTGCTTTTTGCAAACATTTCTTAAGCCGTGATTGGACCTTCTTATGGCAGTTGTTTCTCTAGATACTTTCAATAAAATAATACTAGATATTAATTCTATTATTTTCCTAGCATCCGAATTTGCAGATCGGAAACATCAAATTCATCTGTGTTTCATGTGGAATTGGCAGGTTTGGTTCAACTGCTAGCACGTTCTGCAGAATCATAGCACATCAGGAGGGAAGGGATCCTGAAAATTTATTTTGGCCTAGGGGAAAACCAGAAACACTTCAGCCATTCCGACAGCTTATTCACCTAAAGTGTTTTTGGAGACCTCACATCTTCCCCAAATGATCTTAACAGGGCTTATAAAGTTTTGTTAATGTCTTTCTAAATCTTTTCTTGTTGTAATTGAACTCAGAACAATTAATTGCTTTTCTCTTTGCAACACTCTTATGTATATTTGAAGGCCGTGAGCATATCTACTAATATTGTCCCAAGATATATAATACATATTTTCCTTTTTTTTTTTTTTTTTCCTTAAGATATAGCACAGATAGGCTGTGTCATAGAATTTACCATCTCCAATGTTCTCTCATGCTGGGTTAAGGACTTGGATAAAGAAGTTGCTCACTGGCTTTTAGCAAGGGGTGGTAAAGAGTACAGCACTTTCTCCTTCACAGGGTTTTTAATCATTCCTGTGACACTTGTGCTTGGTCAATAGTAATATTTTGCAGATTAGTCCAGAAGAGGAAGCAAATGGCAATATGAGACAAAGAGCAGCAGAGCCAGAAGTGTTCCTCCTTGTTCAGGGTGCTCGTTTTCATCTCTCCATAGTAAGACTAAGTGCTTTTTTAGCCCTTTTGCACAAGTACTTAGAAACCCGGGGAGGGGTTGCTCTTTTCACTCCTTTCCACTTCCTTTCCAGTCCAGCTGTGTCAGAGGACAAGATCACCATCTTCAAATAGTCTTGACTACAGCTCTGAAGGAGAGCAGTTTGTGAGAGTGCTGCCTAATAGGCTTCTGACAGAGCCAGCTGGGCAAGTTTAAAGTTTATAAATGGATAGTCTGAGCTATGTCAGACAAATCTGCTTGAGGAACCGTAGGAGTGTTCCTGTAAATGTTTTCAGTAGAGTTATCTCTACCACGGAATGGTGACAAGTACTAGAAAGCCCTGGAGGACATAAGAAAAATACGTTGGACATGTGATTCAACAATACTGAAGGCTCAGAGCTTGCCACTGTTTTTAGGGGAATATCCAAAAGCCAAGACACTTAGAACAGGCAGCAGTGCTTTGCAAAGGAAGGGTTACAGTGTGAAGTTAAGAGGTGCCCCTGCAGCCAGACCCCAGGGTAGGTATGGTACAAGCCACTGACTGCCCTAGGTCACTTGCACTGCTGTAAGTCAGGAGCCAGCATGGTGAAGGCCAAAGATGTGCTGTTGTAAGAGCAAAATCAGGCAGTATTTCCATGTGCTGGGATTTATTTGCTGTTCAGGATTTACAGTCATCTCTGGCAATTCCTTCTTGCAGCCACAAAACCAAGTATATCCTATACTGAAGTACAGCAATAAACAGATTTGAATGTCATTAGGGGCTGCTCCTACACATCTTGTATTAAAGCAGCTAAGTGTTTAACCCATGAATAGAACTCCTATTATCTTTGCTTTTGAAACCTCAGTATAGATCACTTAACCACTCTGCAAGAAATCCCGTGAGAGACCAACAACAGCAGGGAACAAAGTCAGGCAAGAAATAGCAGATTGTATCTGCTAGAGCTTTTAAAATACATTTTTCATATGAGTGCAGCCAACTTGAATATTACTCCTAATATAGATTAACTTAAGACAGATTTTTGCAGAGCATGAGGCTCTGAGAATTTGGCCAGATAGTTTTTTCACTGAAAAGCTCTGCCAATTATATACAGCACAAAGGACAGAATAATGCATGAAATGCATAATATGCCTTTTTCTTCACTACATCGGGTTTAAAAATAAATGATACGGATCCTCTTTGCATTTTTCATCTGTGCTCAGGTAAATCTGAGTCTGAGGTAAGAATCTGTTTCAGTGGAGTTCATCTAGCAGAATGAGCTACCAAATTTGTTTGTTCAGTTTCCAGGCAAGGATGTGGCCATTTGAGAAGTTTCAGTGTTGTATAGGATCAGCTATAGTCTCATCAACAGTTGTGTCAATCTGGAGGATCGGGACTCAGGAGGTAATAGCAATGTGAGATCTCCTGTATATAACTTACTGAGAAGGAACCTAGAGCCTCTTTTTTGGCTGACAAGCAAATTACCTTATTCACTTAAAAATATTTTATGAACAGTAGCTGATCTGCATAGCATCATTTTGTAAGGTCTCAACTCAGCAAAGCTCCTAACTATGTGCTTTGATTGAAGCCCTTGCATATGTCCCCAAATTCAATGGGACCATACATGTCATTAAGTGATTTCTTGGGTCGAGACCTAATAGTTTGTATTTACAGGAATTTCAGGTGCTTATTTACATCATGAGAGATATAAAATATTTTGTTGTAATACTTTTCAGTGAAAAAAAGATCTAATGCAAAACTTTACTTTCACTTATCATCAAGAAAGTTGTGTGCCACTATTACATCAAATTGCAATACTAGAAGACATCCCAGGGCAAAAGAGAGCCATATGTTACACGAGTCACTTTGTTGAGAATGTAGATTGTGTTGAAATGGATTGTTCATGTGTTGTCAAAATTTACTACATGATTCAGAATTTGGATTAAAATTCATCATAACATTTTGTTTGATCTTAAAGGTGGCTTGCACCGTGTATATACAAATAACTTGTTATATGGACTACCTGAAGAATTTATCTTATACTTTAATTTGGAGAAAACTTGAATTGTTTTAAGAGCACACTGTACTTACATATTTACTTAGGGTCTACTTATTTTCCCTTTCACTGAATAACATTTAGTTTCTTTTCTTCATTTTCTCTGCCTATACAAGAAATGTAACACCTTTTAGCATCAGTCCTGGGGCAAAGTATTTCAATTTAAGTTCCAGTCCCTAATCTGTATTCTGTGAGCTACACTTTTATCTATGGCATCTACTTGTCTATTCAAAAGGCCTACATATGTATATCCTGGGTTTTGTGCATACGGGCATTTAGGTGTTTGAGCAATTCTGCAATGTAGCACGTGCACTACACAGGCATCTCCTGCATATCACCTCCAGGACAGTGGCAAACACCTCAAGGCCTTTTGGAGCAGAATGTTCTCCAGGCAAACGAGTTGTCAGATGTGTGTCACACTCACAACTTAATAAAATAGGTGGAAGGAACCAGTAATTTCAGCACTGAGTTGTTATGGCAAGAACTGTACTATTCAAAAGGTAGAACTGCAGTCATGTAAGTATCTCCATCTTACAAGGCAGACCTGAATAAAATAGAAGCAACAGGATTTAGTATCTCACTCAGTGAGACCACAGAGCAAACAAACCTCTACCTCCAGCAGCCTTCATTGGAGAGTCAGCACATCAATTTTCAAAACTGATGAAGCCACGATGGTGGCCACCACACCACACCTTTTCCTTAGAACTGGTTACAACCGTATGTGCTGTACTGTGGTGTAACCTGGCCATCTCCATGCACACCTCCTATGTGCAGCTGCAGGCTGACACAGCAGCAGATAAATCACTGATTACAAGTGTGTGCAAGCGGGCACTGCGTAGCAGCCTCTGCTCAGGCATGGTCAGCAACACAGCTCTGCAAATTGCAGGGAGCCGGTATGTTTTCTGTGAGGTTGCTGATGTGGACAGATAGGTTTACCAGTTCTTTTTCCTCCCAGTCCTCAAGTTCATCAAAACAGAATTCATTACAAAGCCCAAACCATACAGAACAACACTGGGATTAGCTCAGTTGTTGGAGCATGGTGCTGATAGTGCCAGGGTTGTGGGCTGGATCTCTATATGGGCCGTTCACTTAAGAGTTGGACTTGATGATCCTTGTGGGTCCCTTCCACCTCAGAAGATTCTGTGAACAACCAGACGTAGAAGAGCACTTCAAGATAATTTTCTGTCCACTCCTGCAAAACTGCTGTTAGTTACCTACCTCACAAGGATTCTCCTCTGGCTCCTCAGTCTCCATATGGCTTCAAGGACCATCCTTCTTGTCTTGCCAAGATAGGAACTTGTTCCCGAGACGAGAACATTTGCTAGATTCACATGGAATCTCACACCGTTATGGAGAGTTTTCCATTATGATGGAAGAACCAGGACACAGATAAAGTCAGTGCTGTCAAGAATGGGATTAATTCTCAAATACTGTGGAGGAGGTGTCAGTTTTACCAAAATCCTCCCTAACTCAGTAACAGGGGTTTACAATGTGTTACCACTTCTACAAATTCAAAAGCTATTAAAATGAGGGACGATGTATGACACAGTCATCTTTGCCATACATGGACTATGCCTTACTCTTCCAAAAACTGTATTTCTTCTAAGGTACAAAAATATCTTGTCTAAAAACTTCCTTTTCTTGTAGCATCCAAATTACAGCCAAACAGGTTTTTGCAACCGCTTTTGCTAATGACTTTCTAAATACAGAAAGATTAATGATAGTTATCAAGTTTGTTTGCTTAAATTTGTATAATTGTCTTTGCTCTGTAGTATCCTACATAGCCCATGGTGTTGGCAGACCAGTGTCAGAGGGAAGATGAAACACTCCTTTGCCCACTCAGCTGTTAGGAACTGCAGCAGGAAATCAGGCTACCTCTTCAGTTCCCCTCTCCCAGGGGAAAAGGGCACGAATGCAATTCCTCCACTTCCTGCCCTGGGAAACTTTGTCCAAGGGTTTGGAGACTTAATGCAGAAGCTCAGGCAAATGTCACTGTCACACACTGGCAAATAGTCCCATCTCCACCTGGCACGCTGTGCTCTGTGGGACTGCCCAGTGTGCACAAGGGACACGAGGGCATCAAATGATCTGGTAGTGAAGTGTAGAGTGGTAGCAAATGATCTGTTGGGGCTGCCAGTACAGGGTTTGACATACCATCATAAACAATGTTTTCTGACAAAAAAGCTTGTATTAAATCAATTACCACAAAATGGCTGCTTATGAAGAACAGCCACGCTGTTTCATCAGATATGGTTTCAGAGCAAGCTTTCATATATCAGGAGCTTAAGAATAAAACTTTGTCTTTAAAATACTGTATTTTCCAGTGTTAGGCAAAATGAAAGACTATTGAAATCTTTAAAAAGCTTGTTTCCTTTCTAGTTACTGTTCCTGCAGCAAGTGATAGTGATACCTCAATAGATGTTTAGACACATAAAACATGTTTCAGGTGACTACTGGGATAAATCTTTACACATACTTTGCACTGCTATGTCATCGTAGTAAATGTAATCTAAAAACTGTTGGGTGTTCCAAAAAACTGGCTAATCATGTAATCTACAAAGTCACTCTTAGTGAAAAAGTCTTCTTTTTTCCTTCTCTTCTCCTCGGATTACCCCTTTTTGTGTACCACTTGTCTTTTTCCATCAAGTGGACAGACAGAAAAAAAAGCAAAACTTAGAATGAAAGCCCAAGAAAAAGAAACCTTCAGCATCTAAACAAAGTGCTATTTGCATCAGGCAGTGGCTGGTTCTAATTTAGATAATCCAAAGTAGGTCACCTTCATGAGTCTTCCAGACTTTCCAACTTAGGAACTCAGATGGATAATAAAACAATTTTTAGTTAATGAGAGAACATCAGAAAAAAAAAAAAACTGCAGGAAGCTGGGAACTGCAGCATCTCCTCACTGAAGACAGAATGCCACATGGCAAGAACAGATGGGTAATCCTTCCGTGATTATCCTCGACCACTGGCTGAAAGAAAAAGCTGTCACAACATGGAGGGCTGTATATAAAGTACATATACAGCCATTTCCCCTCATTGATAGTAAAAGGTTTTATATGCTAAGAGATTATAAAGAAAAAGGGATGCTTCAATATGATAGTAAAGGGAATAATTCTTCCATTTTCCTTTACTTCCTGAAGTGGAGCATATGCCAAGGTCCTGAACTAAATTTATCTCTCAGAAGGAAGGTGTAATATACATTCCACATCCATATTACATATTTCATACAAACTGAACATAGAAGCTGCTTTTATTGTCTTTTGATCCTGACACAGTATGTTCAGTTGATAATTTATAGACAGTGTTACCAGAATGAAATGTTAGTGTCAAAAATTTGGCTTTTGCATATTCATTGACACCAGAGTTTGCATTTGTGAAGTATGACGTGGCAAAATGAAACCAGAGTGGATGAAGAAAGGTTTGCTGGAATTTCAAGTTTTACAAAATCAGCAGAATAAAAGGCATTTCTTGCATGCAGTGGTCACATTTCCATTGACTTTAGTTCTGCCCATGCATGTAAGAGAGAACCTGAATTTTATAACCCACTTGGAGAACAGCCTGATGTAAAATGAGTACCTGGCAAAGAATCTTGCTTTTGTTTATGGAAAGAAAATATGGAAGAGCGTATATCCATGGTACAGTATACCTGAGCGGTGAAGAACACACATGGAAATCATAAAAATGACTGAATTGCAGAACATGAAGTTAATGGTGGTTCTGTGGTTTCAAAAAAATCAAAATACAGTTCCTCTACCTTTTAAATCTCGTAATATACTAGTGTTTAAGAACAAAAAGCAATGTTTTGGGAACTTGTTGCAGAGCAGACAGTGACCTGTAAACTGAGATGGTGAAATCCTCAAGGAGTGAGTCTCTACCCTGTTTTTCTCTTTCAGGTTTGATGCTCAAACCAGAGACTGCCAGACTCCCAGGGAAAAGGTCTATGTCCTCTATATGCACTAAAGTGATTAGGAGTGGTGTGTTGTCCTGGCTAGTGATGGAAGGAAAAGAAAAGAAAGACTTTGTCACTTCAGGGAAGAAGCCCAAACTTCAGAAGACATTGCTACTGCTGCTGCAGATTACTCATTGAACAGTGCTCGTGGCCAATTTCCAATCTTTTCTATTCCTAAGGCACATTTCTTCAGTGCTATGATTTTTTTGATATCATAGGAATATAAACAAATTTGCTATTTGTTCTGTATTCTTCGCAGATTTTAAGATTCAGTATATTAGAGATACCCATTCTTAGCCAAATCAGTTCATTCACCTTTTTCCCCTTCATGTCATAACACATATCCAAATCTAAATTTTTATGTGATAAGGACATGACTTTTTTTAAGAAAAATGCAAATCTTCACTCTGAAATAACTTAGTCTTCCACTGATTACAGAATGTGCTGCTAAGCTGCCTATGAGTCAGGGTGTGAGTTGGAGTTCAGATAAGCCTGCAGTGTTTGTTCACCAGATGGACCATAAGCTCTGCAAAGTAGAGCAAAGGATATTGCTTATTAACACTACTCTCAACTTCACTTATTTCTTTGTACAAAGTCTGGTTACTTGACGCAATTTTAGACTGTATTTACACTGTTAGGAGGAAGAAACATTTTTTTTATAACAGGATATAACAGGTAAATCTAGCAAAGTAGATCAGACTAAAATGGAACTGAGCATGGTTCTTTTATTACATCATTTTAAATACGCAAGATTGATACCCTCCATCTCTCAAACACACCCACACTGAATTTACATACCTGTGCAGTGGCAAAAAAATATTTAAATCAATTATGTCTTGGGATTTTAGAGCAAATTAGCCAAGTCACAGTTGTTACCCTTGCTTAAAACACCATCTCTTTGACAGTTACATGCAAGCAAAATAATAGTTATATAAGAATCAAATCTGTTTTTTCTCTTATATACTTTGTGTTGAATACTAATTTTCACCTACCTAACATGGGCAACATGGGGAATGTTCAGAGTGGCAACTCTCTCAAGTGTCTTCTGTGTAACTGGCTTAAATATTTTGTGATGCAACACAGCTCAATCAAGCTGCCATTATTCATAAACATTATAATAAGAAAATTCATTTAACAGTTTTAACTTTTATGCAATTTCTGATTTTAGTTTGTTCTTTGAATTGGTACAGTTCATTTCTTCAGTTTCTATGATTTTTTTCATCTTCATAGTCTCAAGATGCTCAGCCTTGCCCTTTTTACTTTTCAGTTTGAATTAGCACAAGAAAAAAATGTTTTTAGTTAAATTCTCTTCCTTCTATTTGGTTGTTTTCTTTAGCACAGAAGAAGGATGTTTTGAACAGTTAGTGGTCGTTGGTTTATCACAGTTTTAAAAATCAATGCCATACCTACTGCACTGTCCTTTCCAGAATTTACATGTCTCTAAATATGGGGAAAGGAGGATGTTGAAAGAGGAGAAGTCTGCTCCTCTCTCTGCTCTGCTTTTTCTGTCAGTGCAGAAGTGTCTCATGCTGGGGTTCCCACCCATACACAGGGCTGACTTTATACTGAAGACTCAGATCTTTATGGCCTATAAATTATTGTGGTTTGGATACAAATCTCTCCAGAAGGGCTTTCAGTAGGACACATGTGAGACTGAGCATGCACTGCTGTTCCTCGCTGGCCTACCAGTCACAGTAATTATATACAGAGATTAGGAACACCCAGAGACGTTTTCCAGCACAAAAATTACCCCCTAAAATCTGTAGGAAATTTTCCAATAGGTCATAAAAATTTTAAGAACCATGGATCACAAGTTCATCACAATTACTGCTGTTCTCCTTTTACAGAAAGCAGTGTTGCCCTGTGCTGAAGTATTGCCTGCCTTGGATGTTGCTGCTAGGGCTTTTAGCCACTTTAGAGTATCCATGGGAATGTGCCTCCCACATCCTAGTGAGGCATGCAGGATTGGAATCAGCTCCTGAGGCTCTTCAGAGCTCTTGGTCATTTGGCCTGTTCAGAGTCTGGTTTTTTTTCTGGCACCATGAGCACCTCCTGCCATCTACAACCCAAGGGAAGGCTGCAGGGAGCAACCACTTATTAAGACCACAGCTTCCTTTTGATGAGAAAAGCATTTAATCCCAAGTGGAAGATGCTTTTATCTTGTATTTGTCAGCAGATTTGCTTGACTGTGTTTATAATGCCCAATTATTTGATAGTTTGGAATAAATTCCCGAGCTGTGCAGAGTCTGTCAGAATATTCGGGGACACTCTGAGTATTTTCATTTCTTTGTTCTAACAGCTCACTTCACTGTACTGTGGGACCAGCAAATCTAATGCATGTGGAATTGGTGTGGAAGCCCAAGAGTGTCAAAATTTGTTATCACGGGATCTCTGCCATCACCCCAGCTGGCAAAAATGGGACACGGTTCCACTGCATGAACGGAAGGTCAGTCAGATGATGCTCTGCTGTCACACAGAGAGGAGCCTTTCTGGGCTGACTTTCCTGGAAGTTACTAATGATGTATTTTGACCTCTCTGTTTTAGAGACCCCTTGCAGTCAGTAATACTCAGAGTGTGGCACTGTTTGAAACTGACACAGCTGCTTGTGAAACTTTGCAACAAAGGATACCTCCTGTAAAAATTTATTTGTAGCCTCACTGGATCATGCGTAAAATTCCCTTAATAAAGGATGCTTCTGAACCTTACTATTTGTTTCATTTTCTTCAGATCAGAAACTAAAGCACTTCCAATAGAAACAAAATCCCGCTGGTCTGTGCAAATCCTACCTGGCTGTCATTTTAAAAAGCAACTGTTCTTACCAGAAGATAATATTTTTTACCTTTGGATTTGGTTTGTAAAGTGGAATTAGCCTTAGAAAAAAGGCATCGTGCAGGCAGATTAAAAAAAAAAACCTGCGTACTTCAGTCCTATCATCAGATAATGGGATCTTTCAGATTAGAAAGCCAATACCAGTATGGGAGAAAAGGACAACGGAACTCGTCCATTATGTTCACTTTTTGAGACATCACGCATTTAGTTACAGTCGCCTTGTGTCTGGTCCCTGCAAACCTCACCGGGCTGTGGAGGTGTTGCACCTTGCTCTCGCTCTCTGAGGCGAAATGCTGCCGGGGACCCTTCTGCTTCAGGAAATAAAAATCCCATCATCTCAGTCTTGTGGAATTTGGGCCCCTTTTGCCCGTGACCGGTGCGCAGCGGGGGCTGCCGCCCGCCAGGTGCCGCCGCCCGGCGCGGCCGGGCCGTGAGGCCGCGTTCCCTCAGAAGATGGCAGTCGCCGCCCG